>OU015749.1:11394095-11417858 GCA_907169655.1 Acomys percivali
TGTGTGTGTGTGTGTGTGTGTGTGTGTGTGTGTGTGTGTGTGTGTGTATTGATGTGTGTTTTTGTATTTGTAATCCGGGTACTGGGAAGGCAGAGCCCTGGAGTTAACTGTCTGGTCAGTCTAGCCTCTTTTGTGAGTTCTAGGTTAGTCTCAAAATAAGATGGGAAGACTTTTGAGAGAGAACCTGAGAGTGTCCTTTGGTGTTTAGGGGGGATGGCGCATGTGGCGGCATACACCCACAGAAGTCTGTCCAGTGAATTTATCTGAACATCTAGCCATATTCTCAACTTGTTTTTCTACATTGAAAACCAAACAGACTCCTTTATTTTCAGATATTTATGGAGCATCTAGTGCTCGGGCCCGTGTGCTAGAGGAGGAAGAGTCAGTAGGTGGAGTGGACAGACACGGCCCAAGCTTCACAGAGTTAACTGTCTAACGTAGTCAAAAGCTTAATTAGTGATATAACAAAAAGTAAACACAGAATCACATCTGTGCTCAGAGCAAGATAGAAAAATCCGTCCTGCTGTGTGAACCCTGCACAGGTCTCTGATCTAGTTGGGCAAGTCCACAGAGGATTCCAGAAGATTTGATATGAGGCTGGGACACTGTAGTGCGGAACAAGAAGACAAAGGACACTTTCAAGGCCACCTTAAGGATTTTGCTTTTCCTGTTTTCTCAGGACAATGGAAACCCCTTCAGGATTGTAAACAGAAAGCCACAGGGAAATTTGCACTTCAGAAGTTCATCTCAACCCTGAGGGGGTGGGGAGGACTCTGTAGAGACAACTGTGAGTGTGGCAAAGACATTTGGGAGACAGTAAAAGATGGTCAAGCCACAGGAAATGACATCATCTGAAATGGGAAAATAGCAGTGAGATTGGAGATAAGCGGACAGAGAGTCTAAATGATATTTAGACTTTGAAATCAAGGAATATAGGATAGGGGATATTGGATAGGAGGCTGGGGAAAGAAAGGACAAGTGTCACTCCTGGGTTACTGGCATCGCAGGCCTGTCATTTGCTCATTTATTCTACTGAATTCCTAGGAGACAACGGACTTTGTGCTTTAATTTGGACATTTCCGGTCTGAGGGATCCCTATTGCCCTTAAGGTGACATCTCAAAACCAGTTGACTGTCTGGCTCTCTGATTTTGAGGAGATGACTGGAGAAATCTACCCATAATTCACCTGGGTAGAGAAGATCCTTAAATGCACACATAGATCCTGGATGAGTGTGTTTGGTTGGGGAAGGAGCTAAACCACTGGTGATTGGCATGAACCGGAAATAACGGAAAGAACATCAAGGAGCCTAGGAAGTTGCTACTTGCCTTAGTTTGCCATGTGTGCTGAGGCACGCATGTTTAATGACCATTCTGTTCTTTTGCTTGGCCCCAGAGAACACCTGAGAGCTGGAATCTTCTGGGCTCTCACTCCTATCTTAATGCCTTTCCGAAGCTCTGGCAGGGTCTACACAGCTCACTTCCTCCTTCCTTCCCCGCCCTAGCACTTCCTGAAGTTGCAGCTGGATGAACTTCAGAAAAGGCAAGTGTGGTCTCCCTCCCCGCCCTGCTTCCAAGTGTCTGGGGCTTCCTGTTGCTGACAGAATCAAGCGAAAGTTTTCCGGAGCTGGCACACAGGACGGCTACAATGGGATTGCTCCCTCCCTTTCTGTTCTCTCACAACTCACTGGCTACAGTGTCCTGGCAGGCACCTCTCTACACTATAGCTGCCTGTCCAGAAGCCAGTTTCCTCCTCAGCTGGAATGCAGCCAGGCCCTGAGGAAGGGACTGGATTCTCACCTTCCCGATGCTCCCCAAGCCTTGAAGGAAAGCTGGCATTTAGGGAGCTTGCAGGAATAAGCTCTTTCTTACCCCAGGACAAAAGTGAATGCCAGGGCTCCCCTCTCACCTTTGTCAGAGGAATGCTCTTGTATGCTAAAGGAAGGGAGTCAGGAAAATCAGAAAGAATCAAGAGGGGCACACAGTCAAAGATTAAGTCAATAGCCAAAGCCGTTTTGCCAGTTTCAGGTGTGGTATTATTGGTACTCAAAATAAAGTGCCCTCACAACCTCACTGGATTAAATTCCGCAGATTAATTTTATGTGTTTAGTGAGGAAGAGTTCAAACTTGTTCTTCAAATGTGAAAAACCTCAGAGGAAAAGATGTCTGTTTAAGCAATTAAATATCTGTCCATAGACAGGATTTTACTGATTTCTCCTAATTTAGATTCTTTGTTTACTTGGGGAAAGGGAAGAGAGAGAGGCAGAGACGGGGTTGGGGGGGTGGGAGGTGGAGGGAAGAGGAGGGGAGGAAGAGAGGGAGGGAGCGTGAGAAAACACAAAAGAACATGAACATATTTTTAAATAAATCCAAAAATCTAGTCATTTGGAGTAAAGGAAATTATATTAGTTGCTTTTACAGACATTTTTTTCCTTTTCCTTTTGATTGGAGAGTGGCTGGCTGTCCTAACAGCTTGCCCAGTATTGATGCATTCCAAAGAATTTACTTATTTTTTTAAAAAAATCTGTACTCTTGTGGGATTTGCACATGTGAAATGTGTGTGGAAATGTGTGTGGTCTTGTCTCCTCCCACGTCCACTACATGCAGATAAATCAAAAAAGAAAGTTATTTTAACAATTTACCGTTGGCCTAGCTTAGGGGTTATATGGAGTGAGGGGTGTGATTTTTAGGACCATAAAGTCCAGACTATCTCTGAACTTGTATCCTCATGCCTCAGTCAGGGGACAACCCTGAATGCCAGGGCTTTACACACAAAACTGCCACATCCTGGTTCTTATTTGACTAAGTGCCTAAATCTATGTGGATTCTTGAGAATTGGATATTTTCCTGTGATGAACAGAAAAGCTCATGAAGTAGCATAGGTGATATTAAATATATTTGTAGGGCTAGAGGTATAGATAATGGTAGAACCCTTGCCTAGTACACATACACCCTACACGACAAAAACAAAGAGTGTGTGTGTGTGTGTGTGTGTGTGTGTGTGTGTGTGTGTGTGTGTCCCTTGTACCTCTAGGAATCTATAGTGAGTCTGTAGTTCAATGTTACATCCTGTTGCAGAACTGTGCATTGTCTCAAAGTATTTTAATTGTTTCTTGTCTCAAGTTATAGACATCTCCAGCATAGAGTAATGGGTTGAGGAAGGAGGAATAAGTTTCTGAGCTGTGCCAGGGATGGAAATTAGGATCTGGTGTTCAAATGCAAAGCTTCTGAATCAGACTGGGACCTTTTAGGCTTAAGGATTACCTCATATTTGCACATAATGCTTTTTAAATGGAGGACAGAGGAATAGAGTAAGTCTTTGCTATAAGGGCTCTGTGTGTGTGTGTGTGTGTGAGAGAGAGAGAGAGAGAGAGAGAGAGAGAGAGAGAGAGAGAGAGATTTTCTTACAGGCAAGAAAATGAGGTGGTTGAGTTATGCTAAATGCATGTAAAAATAACATCAAAATGATTTTACTCATTAAAAATATTAAACTAAATATTGTAGACATGATAAGATTGATATTGTATCAGGAAGTTCCTCAATAAATATGATTCACCTGCCATTTGAATAATCAAGCCCAGTCCTAAGATCTGCTACATCTAGTATTTCATTTCCTCCTCATGATATCCCTATAAACCAGCACCATGATTATCCCCATTTTATAGTCAAGAAAAACAAAGCACAGAGTTCACACAAATATATACTGTTAGAATGCATGCTTCCTAGGGACCTTCAGCAAATGAATAATAACTGTACTAGGCTGAAAAAAAGTATATCTAATGATCTGTGTGACTAATAGAATTGAAACACACCTGAGGAATAAAAGTTAATTTTCTGATCTAATTTCATTTATAATTTGTTCCTACTGTACAAATAATTTTAGTTATTAAAGTTTAAAAGTAAGAGCTATGACATATTTTTTAAAATCTAAGTACAAAGTCAATGGAAACATTTTGCTTTCTCTTCTAGTGTGATGTGCTATCAGTGGGCTCCACTTTGAAATGCCATCAACGGTCTGCTATATTTATCTGTTTGCTTATTTAGTCTTTTACTTTTCCAGCAAATAGCCTTCTAGAGTAATTGCCTCATACTATTGATTACATCTTAAATCAAGTGCATATCTAGACCCTAATATCTTAAACCAAAACTCGTGGGCAAAAACTAAAATCAAACCAAAATCTAGTACATTTGAAATCCCCATCATACCAAACTTCAGTTCACATCTCAGATGTCACATGCCCAGAATCTCACATGACTCTCAGATCATAATTATGCACAGTCTCCAACTGGGGTGTTAACATCAATAATATTGAGCCCCAGCTTTAATAAGAATGCAAAATTATAAACCCACTTAAAGCGACTGCCTCCTTAAGCAATGTCAGAAATATTTAGTCTCCAATACTGAACAGACTGTGAGCAAACTGAAGCCAAGAGAGGTCAGCTCAGATATGTGCCAACATGTCCAAGCTGCCAAAAAACATAAGAACATGTGTAGAACAATGAGTTGTAAGTTGAAGGTTTTAACTCTCATAAAAAGTTAACTCCCCTACATCCACTCACACCTCCTTTGTTCAAGAAGGAAAACAAGGAATGGGCAAGGAATGGGGCCACCTAATGGAAATATTTATTCAAGCAGTGACCTTTCTGTTTGTCTCTGTTTCCTTAGACATGCTGTTTTAATAAGCGTTTGTGATCTTAATCCACACAGCATCTTACTATTTTCCAAAGACTCTTGGATACTCCTTGAGCTATTTCGCAACTGGAAATGGGTGTTTACTTGGAGCTTGTTCTAGAAACATCCCCTGGGATGCCTGTGTGTCAGTTGAACAGAGTTTGTTAGAGGAAATCACTGTTGTTACTGTTGTTGTTTTATACATTCAATGTTAAATAGAAAAGTGTCTGTGTTCTCATTTTTTTTTATAATAATAACCTAATGCTTGTACGTATACTTAAGTTACTTGGTACTCTTTTGCAGTTTGGGGCATGGAGGTCAAACCCAGGGTCATGCATCTGCTAGATGTAGTCTACCACTGCAGCTACATTCCTAGCACCTGCCCGGAACCTCTCCACACAGACACTCAGCTATCTAGAGTGTGATATCATTCTCAACCAGACAGCATTACAGCACAGAGCAGTAGATATCGCAGACCGTGAGACCGTTTAGCAAGAAGACTTGGGTAAAAGAATCATCTCCTCAGTCAGTTTCCTTACCTGCAAAATTATAAAATTAGACAAGGGCATCTCTTAGATCCTCTGCTCTGATTACATGGCATCTATAAAACTCTCCAAAGAATTCCTGAAAAGGCCCTTCACTCATACACAGATATTTTAAGGAGAACAGCAAAGTGCCAGCTACGTGCCAAGAAGAACCATCTTCTTCAATAGCACGCTCAATGTTGGGTCAGATGAAGAAGTTGCAGTGCCAAACAGATGTCAGGATAATCTAACTAAATTGAATTAGCTTGTAATATGTTAAGATGAACCCTAATTTTATATTATAATGAAACAGCTTCTACTTTCCCTAAATAAATTTTGTATAATTAAGAACTGGATAGTACAAAAGAAAAATTATTACTGTTCCCAGGTACTTGTTCATCTACCTCTGGCTGTCCTTGGGGGAAGATGATTGTTATTCATATCCAATAGGTAGATGTCCAATATTAAAGGACATGGGAGTTGAATACAGCTCTCAGTAATTAAGCCATTTGTGACCATTGTAGACATCAAATCTACTTATGCTCATTCCCAGGCCTCATGCTCTTAAATATGGCATTCTGTGACTATGTTGTAGGATTGGTCAAATGAAAGTACAGGACATGCCAGATAATTTTAATTTCATCAAGACAATAAATAATTCTTTAGTGGGAGTCTGCATCAAATACTTCCCAAACCATTACCTGAATTGAAACATTGTTGTTTATCTGAAATTCTAATTTCATCCTGTGTTCTTATCCAACATATCTGACATGCCAAAACTTAATAATTGAATCTCATTCTCTGTACCTCCAGTCAGGTACAATTCCTAACAGCATTTCGTATAAATTCAACAATGGATTAGCCCACTGATAATGCTAGAGTCCTTGTAGTCCTGTCACCTTTCAATAGCTCCACCCTCTGGACACCACACTTTTAAACAACATGAGCCTTTTGGGAGAACTCTTCATGTTCAAACCACAAGACAGAGTTTATCTATGATTTCAGTAACATGTATTCTTGCATCCTAGCTTCTAAGAATGATCTACAAGAGATTATTTATGCTGGTCCCCTTTTAGACTCATACAAAAATTCTTGTCCCTAATAAGTCACCATAGAGCTGGGTTACTCTTGTAATTCATCCTCACTCTTTAAAGCACTTCTGGAAACTACTGACATGTCAGATCTGACATCGATTTCATTTTCCTGTGTGTAGGGAATGTATGTATTGTGTACATCTCGGCTTTGTAACAAAGATACAGTGACAGACAGCTGCCAATCATGAGTGCTTGTGCACCAGTTACGAATCTCACTTTCACTGACATGAATGTCTCCCCAGAACAGAATAAAGCACATTGTTGTAAGAAAGTAATTACTCTGGGTTAGAAAAATGCAGATTAAAATCACAATTAGATGCCCTCTTGCATTCATTAGGGTTGCTACTATCAAAAAAGTGCAAAATAAAAATCAAGTGTTGATGAAGACTGGGAAACACTGGGAATCCTTTTGGACTGTTGACAAGAGTAAAAAACAATGAAGTCAATATGTTCATGTGTGTGCATGTGCATTTGTGTTTGTGTGTGTGTGCACTCAAGTGTTGCCTATAGGCTATATGTCATACTGCTATAACTTGCTTACATAAATAGTACAGTGTGTTATTTAGAAAATGACAGAAAGGTCTGCATGTTCAGCACAGATGCAATTTCAAAAATAATTTTGATCTCTGTGTGGTTTCAATAAAAATGGTCCATAGGTTCAAATATTTGAATGTTTAGTCACCAGGAAATGGAACTCTTTGAAACGATTAGAAGGATTAAGGGGTGTGACCTTGTTAGAAGAATTATGTTGGCTTTGAGGTTGAGTACATGCCAGGCCCAGTCTCCTCTCTGTCTTTCTGTCTTTGTCTCTGCCTCTCCACCTCTGTCTGTCTCTGTCTGTCTCTGTCTCTGTCTGTCTGTCTGTCTCTCTCTGTCTGTCTCTGTCTCTGTCTGTCTGTCTCTCTCTCTCCTTCTCTCCTCTTCTCTCTCTCTCTCCTTCTCTTCTCCCTCTCTCTCTCTCTCTCTCTCTCTCTCTCTCTCTCTCTCTCTCTCTTTCTCTCTCTCTCTTTCTCTCTGCTATGGATCCTGATGTGGAACTCTCAGCTACTTCTCCAGAACCATGTCTGCCTGTGTGCCACCACCACCTTCTCCATCATGATGATAATGGACTAGATCTCTGAAACTGTAAGCAAGCCCACAATAAATGCTTTAATTTGTAAGAGTTGCCTTAGTCATGGTGTCTGTTCACAGCATTAAGACAGTGATTAAGATATTTGATTCATTCTATAGATGTATAATATATAGATATGGAAGGGCAGTCATACTTTTTAAAAATCTGTACTCATTTTATAGAGTTTGACATAAATATCTATGTTCCTTGCCAGACATTTCTTATAAAACAAACAAAGAAACAAAACCTACTCTATTAGATTTGTAGTTAAAACCAACATTGGCATAAAAGGTGAAAAGAATTCTTTTGGATAAAATCTTTTAGAATATTCTTAGGCTGCCAGGCATCAAAGCAGATACCATCCCAAGAACTAAAGAGCTTGGGGGAGGGGCTACAAGGGCTCTGGCACAGATAAAATATGACTCTCAGCCCTGCAGAATTTTGCCCCTGGACTGTGTGAAGCCCGTGTTCTGCCAAGACCCTTGGTGTTTCAAGCACTTGAGCCATCTGTGGGATCTTTGGAATAGCAGTCACAGCCTTTTTCACAACACTCGCCTTTTCTGGAACCCAAACAGAAGCAATCTGTGACCTGTTGGCCCTGTTCTTTTTGTTTTTCTCCCCACCACTGCCATTTCTTCAGTCCCATCTCTTGTTTCCTCCTTTGCCTGTCTTGACATCAGTGTGGAAATATTTTTTAACTATAACCAGCTGAGCACCAAGATACAGCCACTTCTGTTGAGAAGTTTTATAAGACTCCTTTCGTTAAAATGCCCGGGTGATGTTTAGTAAGGGAAGTCTTTCCGCTTAGATTCATAAAAGTGATTGTTTCGCTCAGGCTTTGAGAAGGTTTCCAAAGGGCAACATAAATCGTGGACTATAAATGCCATGGATTTAAAAAATCAGGAGGATATTGTGGGATTACAGTAATAATACAAGCAGTATTTATTATGGATCGTTGGATTTGAGTTACAATATAATCATAGCTATTTTATTGAAACAGTTTTCTTCAATGCTGGTCTATTTACTGAATTTTAAAAATGAAACAGAGTTCATATAGTCACCCCACAATGAAGCAAAGATTGACTCCTTATTTCCTGTTATTCTTTCTTACTCCCTTAAAGAATATTTTTTTGAAAAATTTAATAGCTTACAATTCACTGCTTTCCTTTCTTTTTAGGTCCTTCCCACTCCTTATGCCCTATGGGAAAGACTGAGGAAATAAAATAAAAGGGCTCTAGGAGAGAAGTCAGTCAAGAGTGAGCCCTCTCTGCTCCAAGCACTTCAGCTCTTTTATGTATTATTCTTTGACACAGAGGGAATTCACATAAAGAAAATAAGAGATTTATAATTCCTGTAATTTGGCTGAAAGCACACAGCTACATACTTCCTGTGTCTTACTGCTTTCTGGTTGCCTAGCTGCACAACACAAATATATTGCAAAACTATTTTTTCAGCACAATTGCACACATGTGTCAATGAATCTACTTCCCTAACTTCTTACAGAATGTGTTAAAAACAATAGATGTCAGCATGTCAAATTCCAAATACCTGATTAAATTCCCCTTGGTTAACACAACATTTTGTTAAGTACTAGGCTCTCCTGGAACTGCATGAAAGAATGATATATAAAATTTTCAAAAACTGGTAGAAATGAACTATGATAGTATCCTAGGGCTTCTTTTTTCTTATCATTCCTTTCCTGAAAACTGTAGAACAAAGAAAAGAATGTTCTTACATTCTGAAATGAGTTAAATTGCCGATTGTAAATTTTAAGTACGTTAGCATTAGCCCATAACAAAGGGCCTAGCGTTGACTTCAGATGACATCATGAGGATCCTGAGAAACTTGAGTGTGATCCCAGATTCCCCACGTCTACCTCCTTGGGGTTATAAAGAGTAGCAAAGGTATTTCTGTACCACAGATTGGGGAGGATTTCTGTCTCTCTACATGAAACAGACTGATGCTGTCAGCTGGTGTGTGCCAGCTCCTTACATAGGCTGTTGGCCTGAAAAGTGGATTCGATAAATTCTAAAGGAAGGGGATGAAAAGAAGGCTTGGGAATGCAGGCTGTGGAGAAGGCTCATGGGTAAAGCGCTTGCCACACAAGCTTGAGGATCTGAGTTTAGATTCCTAGGACCAATGTAAAGCTGGGTATAACAGGCCACATCTGGAGTCCCAGCATCCCTACCGTGAGATGCAAAGAGCAAGCAGAAGTCCCAAGGAGGTCATAAGCCAGTTAGCCTGGTGATGAAGTAAGCAGGAGGTCTGTGACAATAGAAACCAAGAACTGATTGCTGAGGTCGACCTTTGACCTCCACATGCACTCTGTGTCATATTGTGCACTGCCATGCAAACACATGAACACATCATCCATACATACATACATGTATACATGCAGAGAGAGAGAGTAGAAGCTTGAGACTGTGCTCCTATTGTCAGTGACCAGCATATGAGATTGCTCTTCATATTCCATCATGCAGGAAAAGAGCCCTGATTGCCAGGGTGCATTTGGGAATGCCTGACACAGCACTGAAAGCTTGGCCTCTACCTGAACCATCTACCTCACGCTATTGGTCTCCAAAGGAACACTTAGCGCTTAACACGTGATAGGTTTTAATAAGTATACGCTGGATAAGCAAAAATGTGGAGAGCTTTCAGAAATAGGTTCAGTACAGGAATTCTAGAGCTTCTTAAAGATTTGAGTTTCCTTGGAGCATTTCAAAAGATTCCCATTGATAGCAAAAATAGCAGAGGAATTATTTTCAAAAGCCAGGATATAGGCCAGTTCTGCTTTTCACTCAAGGCTACAATGACCACTACCACCACTGTCATCGCCATCTTCTCCTCTTCCTCCTCCTCCTTCATCTTCATCCTCTTCTTTCTTCATTTTTATGTATATGTGTTAATACATGTGTATGTGTCTGCATGTGGAAGAAAAAGGTGAATGTCAGGTGTTTTCCTGGAGCACTCTCCACACAGTGCCTCTCACTGAACTTGGGCCTCACCGATTTGGCTAGACTGGCTAGTCACCAAGTCCAAAGCATCCACCTGCTTCTCTTCCCACCTCCCACCTCCCACCCCCACCTCCACCGCTATTCAACTTCTCACTCTCAGCCCTGTTACAGATGTGTGCCAATGCCATATATATGACTTTTTAATGTGGATGCTAAGGATTGGACTTGGGTAGCCGTGTTTGCACAACAAGCATTGTACTGACTCAGCTGTCTATCCAGCCTAAGGACCTGAACTTCTTGACAAGTACAGTTCTGATAGTTAAACAATGCAAACTGTGGCCCTTTCTGGGAGCAACTGTATCTCTCTGATGGTGATCAGGTCCACCAATACATCGATGAGCCATCCCTTGGCTCCATAGATAAAAAGTCAAGGTCAAGGATTCACTCCGTTTTCAAGAACTTTTTGCTAAGGTCCTTCATAGTTGTCCATTGTGTCTTAGTGACCCAGTGCTTCATTTTTAAGTGGAAATATTTAAATATACAACCACTGAAAATATGCTTTCATCTGTTGAAATTGAAAAGGAGAGAAGATAAAAAAAAAATCAACCTCTAAGAGCAGTAAAATATGAAATGTGTTAGTTATTAAAGATAGCTTTCTCAAAATATCTAAAAATTGTAGGAGGGCCCTGTATTGATGTTCTCCATGTCATCTGTATGGACTAGCACTATTTGAAAATGTTAATCTATGTACAGAGAATGGGTGTGTGTGTGTGTGTGTGTGTGTGTGTGTGTGTGTGTGTGTGTGTTTCTTTAAGGTAAGTTTTGTGGAAAATAAGTTTAGCACAAAGGAAAAATGAAAGTGTTTCTTCCCCTCATATTTTTGCAGATTTCCTAAGCATGTATGGAGATCAGAAGACAACGTTCAGGAGAGTGGTTCTCTCCTCCCGCCAGGCGGGTCCCTCTCTAGCCTAAGCCATCTCGCAGACCCTTCATACCGTCTTTGTAAGATAAGGCATAGCGCTTATGGCTAATCTCCTCAAAGGGCTTTAAGTCTTTTCAGGTTTGTGGCAAGTAGCCCGTTCAATCAGTCATCAGTCTGGTTAATGTAAATGAATAGGGAGCAGCACTAATCCAAAAACCACAAATAACGCTCAAAGGCATGGATGCTTGATTCTGAAACATATGTGCAATCTCTCCTTACCAGTTGTGTGCATTAGAGTGATATTCAACTTAAGTTCTTTTTTTCCATAGCACATACCACCTGACGGCAGAAAGAAGCTATCCAGGTGTCTTCTTGGTTCAGAGTAAGGCCAGTCTAACCGGAGGAATGTGTTGTAAATAAGCTAATATGTGGGTAATTAGGAGGCAACTGCATTGTCTCAAATGTTTCCACGCCAACCCCCTGAAACTGGGCAGGAATATAATGAAGAACGCTGGAGGGTGAAGTTCAAGGAAAAGCCCCAGCTCTTAGAAAGAATGAGTGGTGGGCGGGGCTGCAAACGTCATGTGACAGCCAGGCTGTGTGGTCGCCTCATTTTAAGTCTCACATCGACACAAAATGCTTCTTCCCATTTTACAGAACATTTCAAGAATCCAAGAGGGGAGGAAGGTCCATGTGCAGTAACTGAACTGGACATTATACGCAAGAGTTTAACTGAGCACAAAGCCATCACTCTTTCCACCAGAAATAGGAAGCGTGGATTCAGAGATAGCTCAGTGAAAAGCCTAGGGCTGTGCAAACACTAGGACTTGAGTTTGTTTCCCAGAACCCATGTTAAAAAGCCAAGGGCAACGTTAAATGCCTGTAGTCCCAGCACTGGGAAGGCGGACACAGAGGGATCCTAGGGACTGGCTGGCTAGCCTGCCATATGTGCACCTTCACGAACACACACACGCACACACACACACACGCATGCAGGCATGCATGCACCCCTGGGAGAGAGAGAGATTCACCAAAAATATTTATCACTCCCTTGAGGTACAACTTTGATCTGATGTGATATATAATAAAATTATAAAATTTGTAAGTTGGACAAAAAGAAGTCGAGGACGTGTACAGTGCTGATTCCCAGTTGGCATGTTCAGGATCCCCTTCTGTGCTGTCTGCCCAGGGTCTGGCCTTTGTGTCTCTCCTGGGTCTACACCTCAGAATCATCACTGTCACATCTTTGCCCCTCTTGACCCTTATCAAATCAGACACATAATTCTGTCCTTCTTTTCCTTTCAATGTCTCTTACACACTTTCTCTATTTCTCTCGCTGTAAAACCCTGGTCCATTAGCCAGCTACATCAGTCTTTGTTTGTTTCAAGTCTCCTGTATCTCAGGCTGGATTTGAGTCACTGGGTAGCTCAGGATAAGCTTAAACTTTTAATTTTCCCACCTCCCACTTGCTGGCATTGCAGATGTGTGTCTCCATTACTGATCTGTATGGTACTGGGGGCTCAAACTCAGAACTTTGCTCGTAACTAAAAGCAGCCATTGTGCCAAATGAGTTACATCCCCAGATCCAAGGTAACTCTTAAATGTTAGGGTGGTTACAATGTGTCAGATTTCTTACAAATATCTCATGTAGCCAAAAGAGGCATACCTGCATCATTCTAGGGTGTGTGATATAACAGACATACAGACAAAAACACATGAACCAACCAACCAAAAGCCATAGGGCTAGATCGGATGGGTTTTAGTTACTTTTCTCATTGCTATGGTAAAACAGCTGACAAAAGTCACTTCAGGAGGTAAGGTTGATTTCGGCTCACAGTCTGATGGTGCACACCAGCATGTCCAGGGAGGTACAGTGGGAGCAGCATATTGCACCTGGTCACACCGTGTCCTCAGTCAGGAAGCAGACAGCCATAAATGCTGGTGAGGAGCTTGCTTTCTCCTTTTCAGTCAGTGAGAGACCCAACCCCTGCGGTGGCATTTATTAGATGCTACAGAAATTATGACTTAGGAATATCTGACTGGGTTTTTAATGTTGGAGTCACCATCAAGGGAAATAGTTCTAGCTATACCCAGATACCTCTGCAGGAGCTCTCCTTGGGGAGCATGCTTGCAAAGTGTCCTTGGGTTTTGGTTGGTTTGTTTTTACTTTCAGTCAGTTGTGGGGGAGGCAGTAAGGTTGGGGTTCTGGGGATAAAACCCACAACCTCTCTGCTACTGAACACCACCACCACCTCCCCTTTGTGTATTTTTCTCTTGAGATAGTGTCTCTCAGGTTAACATTAAATCAATTCTGTGGCCCAGACAAACCTGAGTTCTTGGCAGTCCTCCTGCCTCATACTCTCAAGTAGCTGGGCTTACAGAAGATTAGAAACTTGTACTATCAGGCCTGGATATATATTTTTTAATGTTAGAATAGTTTTAGGCTTATTAAAAAAAAAACTGCACAGGTAGTAAAACATCTTTATACTCAAAATTAGTGAACAAAGATTAACACATTGCCTACAGCCCATAACTGGTTCGTAGTTCCTGAGTTTTTGCCTACTGTCCTCTCTCTGTCCCAAAGTCCCCTACAGGGTGTCACATTGTAGCTCCTAAATCCCTGGGTCCATCATTTTCTCAGATTTTCTTCCTGATTATGATCTTGTCTATTTTAAATATTGGCTCAATATTTTGTAAAACCTCCTCATTTGATAAGTAATAAGTTCTTTGTGATTAGACAGAAGTTATGAAGAAGGAAGAGCACCTTTTGTCACAGTTGATGTTGGCTTTAATCACCTGGAAGTCACCATTTTTCTCATTGTATTGTTATTTGTTTTCTCTCTTCCCAAACTCTGCTCTGTGCAAAGAAGGAAGTTGCTTATATTTAAAAAGTGTGGAGTCATGACTCATCCACTTGAGGAAGGATTACCTATAAATAGTATTTGTAATTCTTCTTAATGGGAGCTATAGTTCTTGTCTTCCATTTATTTAGTTGTTAAATTATGTATGTCAGCATGGTCTCAGTATGTATTTGAAGAAACCTTGGATCATGATCTAATATCATTCTGATTATTTTATTGCTCAAATATTTGACCACAGCGAGCTATCATTTTGTTATCTGCTATATATGTCTCCTTCAACACAAGCCTTTGTGGAATTTTTGTTTGTTTGTTGTGCTATAGTGCAAGCACTTTTTCTATTCTCAATGGGTAGATGGATAGATAGATAATGACAGAAGATAGATAGATAGATAGATAGATAGATAGATAGATAGATAGATATTTTACCTATTTCCAACTCTTACATTAGAATTGGAATTTATCTGAAGACCTCTGGCCCCATTCATTAGAGAATAGTTCTAAGACCAGGCATACTCATTGCTACTGAGTTTTCATGAGGGACTGTCATTATGTACAAGGCTTCCTCAGTTGTTGCCACATGGAAATGGGTGTGCATATGCTACAGTGTGTGTGTATGTGTGTGTGTGTGTGTGTGTGTTATGAATGTTTCTCTATAACCATCTCTACTACTTACTTTTCTCATTGCTGTGATCCAGCATGATCAGCACTGTACAGAGGAAATGGCTTATTCTGCCTTTTAGTTAGAGGGAAATATTCCATCATGACGGGGTGGGGTGGGGGCCGCGGGGGCAGGGGGTGTGGAGCGCGGGGGCCGGGGGGGAGAGAACTATGGCAACAGGAGCAAGAGTCCAGCTGGTCACATTGCACTCCTACTCTGGAGGCAGAGAGTGAGCAGGGAGTTGGGCTGGGTTGTAAAATGTCCAAGCTCTTCTCCCATAACTCACTCTTCCAGATAGGTGCCACCTCCTAAAGGTCTCACAGCCTTTCCAAAGGGCACCACCAGCTGGGGACACTGGGGGACATTTCACATTCAAATCACCCCAGCTATGTCACTACTTAACTAAATGTGTTCCATAGTGATGTTGCCAATCTTAACCCATTGCTATCTCCTCCTATACTAGAGGAGCCCCACCCCCTTTTATGTGCCATCACTTTCCTTAAGTGTATAATCTCATCTATGTAGTGTTTTCAAAATATTACTTAGCCCATATCTATCCCCCACCGGGAATACCTTTGATCAGCTAGGAAACAATCTTATTTATATTTCCCTTTCCTCTTTTCCTAACAGATTCCTCTCCTTCCCGAAGCCCCATAAGTTAGAGTTTTCCTTCCCCATCCTCTGTGGTAAAATTACCACAAATTCTACTATTGAGCATTCATTTGTCATATTCTGCATTTCATCCTGGGATCTTCTAAAATATTTTTCTGAAATGTGCACAAATAGAGTGTCATCCTTTGTGTTCTATCTTGTCCTTTGGATTTTGACAAATACAGTAACGTTTATCGACCATTATAGTGTCATATGACTGGTTTCATTGTCTTAAACATTCCTCTGTGCTTCTACTCAACCTCCCTACTGCAAACCCTGGAAATTACAGAAATGGTCACTGTCTTTATATTCATGTAGGTTGCCCTTGGAATATTTCGTGTACAGAATCATATCATATGTAACCTTTTTCTTTTAGCATGTTTTTGTATTTGCGTGGCTCAACAGCTCATTCTGTACCTAACCAGTATTATGTTTTCTTACAATAGTTTACCCATTTTCCTACTGAAGAGTATATTGGATGTTCGCCTTTGAGGGAAATATAAATAAACCTGTTATAACCAATCGTGGTGGGACTCTATATAGATGTACGTTTTCAGTCCCACTGGGTAAAGACATAGGATTGTGATTGCTGGATCAAAAACAATATATAAGAAACTGGAAGCTGGGACCCTTAAGAAAGATCCCAGTGTGCTTACTGAAGCTTAGTAGTAAGTTCTGAAATCAGGTAGCTTGAATCCTCCAATTATGTATTTCTTCCTTAGTATAATTCTGACTTGTTTATATTTTCATTTTTGTTTGTTTTCTTGTTTTTGTTTTTTGAGACAGGGTTTTTCTTTGTAGCCTTCCCTGTCCTGGATTTGCTTTGTAGATCAAGCTGGCCTTGAACTCATAGAGATCTGCCTGTCTCTGGTTCTCCCAGTGCTTGGCTTATAGGTGTGTGCCAGCTCACCCAGCTCACCCAGCTCACACTTCTATTTAAACATTAGAATACTTTATTGGTGGCCACAAAAATAACTTGCATTAATTCTGATTGGATTTTCACTAAATCTCCAAATGAAGGTGTAAAAAATTGACATCTTGATGATAATGAGGCTTTCAAACTACAAGCAGATATTATTACTGTTAAGTATGAGCCACACAACATACATAGTATATGATTTATTGTAGAAGCATGGGGAAAGAAGGGAGGGGGAGAACCCCAGGGAAAGAGAGAGAAAGTAAGAGAGACAAAACGACAGGTCGGCCCTTTTATAGCCTGGCATACACCTGGTGGCAGGTGATGATGTCAGAAGTTGCTAAGCAACCTATAGGCAGGCTGCTTATATGCCAACAATTACTCCATTTATTTAATTCTTCTTTAATTGTTTTCTTTGGTGCTTTACATTTTTCAACACAAGGGTTCTGTAATATTTTAAATTTATAGTTGAGTATTTTATTTTGTCTTTGGTAATATTAAAAATGGCATTTCTAAATTTCAACTTGTACTTGTAGGGAGAAATCAGCTTTACATCATGCCCTTGTGTCTGATAATGTAGTATTTGCTTCTGACTTCCTGTTGCAAGCTCTGGCGTTCTACCAAGACATTCATAACATTGAGATTGCAGTCTATTTTATTTTATTCTTTTCTAACCTGCATAGTTTTATTCTTTTCTTTCTGTATTCATATTCCATTATGATGATGAATTAAAATTATATTTTTTATTCATTATCTTAAGAGGAAAGTGTATATTATTTATGAATATTAGCTGTGGGGTATACATATATATGTGTATATGCATGTGTGTACATATGTGTGCGCTAATATGCATACATATGTATGTGTGCATTTATGCATCTACCTTGTGTGTATGTCTGTACATATGTGTGTTATTTATCAAAGAGAATACATTTTCTTTTAGTCTATTTATGTAAGGAATGTTCTTGTTGTAAATAGATAGTAGCCTTTTCAAATGCCTTTTATACATCAACCAATATAACCCTGTGATTTTTGTGCTGCATTTTGTTGGCATGGCAAGTTACTTTGGTGGATATTCTTTTAATGTAAAACCTAGCTTGCATAACTGGAAGATGCCTCAGTTGGCCATAGTGAATAATTCTTATGAACATTTTTTAAAGTCTGATTTGCTAATATCATGTTGAAGATTTTCACATGGATGGTCATGAAAGATATTGGTTTATTGTTTTCCTTTTTTTAACTGTACTTCTCTGGCTGTGATATTAATTTAATATTAATGCTGGCCTTATGGGATGCATTTGGAAGTTGAATCCTTGCTTGTAATTTCCAGAAGATAATGTCAAGACAATCTCTCTAGTAAATGCTTGGTAGTGTTAGCCAGTGGATCTATTTTGACGCAATAGGCTATTTTATATGACTGTAGAATGCCACTAATCATTGATTAGAATGTTTTAGTTGATAGAAGACTACTAAGGTGGTCTCTCTCCTGTGATTCTTGGGGTTTGTATCTTTGATGAAATTGATCCATTACCTGCCAGTTTGTAGCCACAGAATTGATTCCAGTGCTCTTTTTTGTCCTCTTAATGACACTGAAACTGGAATGCTAACACACCTTTCACTTTCAGCATTTTCTGTTCATTCCTTCTTTTTTCTTCTTCTCACCTTGATACAAGTTTACCTAGTTTATTGAACTTTCCAACAGACCATTTTGGTTTCATCCATTATCTTCATTGTTTCTCTGTTTCCAGAGATTGATTTCTACTCTTGTTTTGTATTTTTTCTTATGTTTTCTTTATAAATCTTCTTTCTTTAGTTTAATAACATAGAAATAGATGTTATTAATGTTCATTTCTAATCTATGCTCGATGCTATCTGTTATCCTCTGATTATTGCTTTGGCTGCACATTTTTCCAAGTTGTCTGTTATTAATTTAGATTTTAATTCTATTGTGGTCTGAAAAAACCCACTTTGTATGTCTATTGTGTGCTATGGCTCACAATATGTGATCTTAGTAAGTGTCCTGTGTAAGCACGGGACAGTGTTGCACGTCATGCTCTATGGATGCCTTTTTCATCACGGGGACTCGTAACAGCCATTGCTGTTATCTATGCACTCACTGGCGTTCCCCTTCTTCAGCTGCTCATCACTGGCAGAGGACTATGACACAGAACTGACTGTGGTTTGATATTTGAAACAAAGCCAATGCAGGTTCACTTTCCTTCTGAATCCACGCCAGTTGTCTTAAGGTGATAGTGTCCAATCGTAGAATGCCTAAGGAAGATTTGCTTTGAGGTTTGAATGCAGCCAGCAGAACATCTACTTGTGCACGACATTGTACAAGGGAATCATGAGTTTTGGAAGAAACTATATTGATGATTCATATAATCCTTTCAGCTCTGAGAGTCTGTCATACCTTGGCTGCTTCTAGATTCTCTGGGTGATCATTTTTATTTGATGTCGCTACATCCTGGTTCCCACTGTCATTCCTGCCTCACAGTCATACTGTTTCTGTTACCATTAGTAGTGGTTGTCTATTAATAATACACAATTTGTGACTTTTGATGCATATTCAAATATATATATATATAATATATAGAGATATGTGTATTGGGATATAATATATTACATATATAATAATATACTATATTATATAACATATTATATGTATGTGTGTATGTGTGTGTGTGTGTGTGTGTGTGTGTGTGTGTGTATATATATATATATATAAAGACTGGTGAGTGATCCAGCTATTATTCTAGGGTTTGGTTGGTTTATGAGGTTGTACTTTAAGTTTGACATGACTTCCAGAACATTTAGACCAAGGGAAAACAACCCATATCACCTACATCCAGATAAAAAAGTGAGTCTGAAAAGACTGAGGAAACGACTCTGTTGTAAAAACTATCTTCTGGATCAAAACTGTAAATAAAATTTACAAATGAACTTTCTTAGGCACCTGTGCCTGGGTGACACAGGAGAGTTGTGCATGGAGAGAGCCCCGCCCTTTACTCCACTGTCAATAAGTTCAATTTTATCCAAGAAGTTAAAAGCCTGGGGGAGACTTTGACAAATGGCCCTTTCACTGTGCCTGTCAATCACACTAGCAAATTAGCATATGCCTTGTGCTCAGAGGCGGGGAAATCCCTACGCCTTTTTTTTTCCTCGTGTTTACTCTTTGTTGAGTTTTCTTGGTCTTGTCTGACTTTAGGCATTGTTACTTGGGTATTAGTATCACAAGAAAGGAGATTTTTGATTGGGGTTAGCAGAAAATCCTGGAAGAAAGATTGACTTATGACATAGAATAAGGATAGAAGATTTTAAATCAGAATTGTCCTGGAAAACCAGGCAAGTGCCATGGCTGTTTGCAGGTTATCTCTGCCACAAGAACTTCCGTTTGCGCAAAGCCTTGTGACTATTCATTAGTTCTCGGGCTTCGTGTGAAATGGATGAATGACCAGAATTTTCATTCCTCTTCTTTTTTTTTTTTTTGACAAGCGTGAGAAACAGCAAGGTTTTAATTATTTGCTCAAGGACAAGCCTGGTCTTCTAATTCCGCTTCCTGTTCCCTGCCTAAGCAGTTTCATAGCCTGTAATATTTAAATTACGGCTTAAATGTTTTATTTAATGATGAATGGCTTTTGCCATCACAGATGGAAAATAGCTCTGACCATTTTCTTGCTTGAATAGCTGGTGTCTTGGAGAGCACAGGCTTGCTCTCTGAGGATCTCAGATGAGAGCTATGTTTTAAGCAGTTTCCGAGGCAAATCAGCTGTCTTTGAAAGGAAGAAAGAACACACAATCTCAGCTTCCAATCCTTACCATTCAGCACACTGCTCAAAACAGAACGGGAGCTGATTTACAAAGAATCTTATGTTGTTGTAATGGTATCTGTGGAAACTCTTCCAACTTAAAAAAGAAAAAAAAATCAAAGCAATGCTCTCAAACATGAACAAGTGCACACACAGATACATATGCATACATACACACCTATATGTGTATATTACTCATACGCACATGTTATAGGCATGCATTATACACATGCATACACATATACATATATACTATACAGATGTATATGCATGCCCATAGATAGATATATACTAATACACACATGCATACATGCATGCACACAGACATATATATATATATACATATACACACATATGTATATTAGGTATATACATATACCTATACACACATGCACATATGTCTACATACACATATATACACATAAATACATATATTCACAGATACACACATATGCAAACATATACACACATACACATGCATACATATATAGCTACATATTCCCATGTATGCATACACATATGTACATGCTCACATACACTCATACTCACATACAAATATCCACTCAAAGGAAGAAAATTTCCCAAGGACTCCTTGCTAGACTCTACCACTCATTTCTGAATGACCTCTTCTCTCAAGAAGACAAAATCTTGAGTAAAATTGTTGAAGAGAGATTCTAAAGGCAGAAGATAAAAACCAAGTATCAGTATTATCTGGCTCTATTAGTTAGCTTGATTTAATAATTTCAAAGTAAATGCATATACAAAATACCACATACATCACAAATTATTGCAATGTTCATTAGTCTGTTACATCTTCTTTAAAAGAAACAACAAGAGCCTTGAATGTGAGCTAACCATTTGGTTCAAAGATGAGCAAATTTGTCTTTAATATAAAAAACTGAGCCAGTTATGCCAACACTTGGGACCCAGAGGCTGGAGAATAGCTGTGAGTTTAAGGCCTCCTTGTGCTGCAGAGTGATACCCTCCCTCAACAAATAAAAATGTAACCCAGGAAGGCAAGATGCAAGTGCATCGGTGTGCCTCCACTTCCCCAACATAGAATGAGTTGACCTGTGGCCCCTCTTTTACCAGTTAGGCTTTTGAGATGTAAACAGGTCCCTCTGTGCTACCTGAGTCCAAACACAAAAAAGCATCCCTTTTGGCAACACTGGGGACTCCTCTTCACTGTGTAGAATGGGCTCCCCCCTTTTCTGCCAAGACTGAGCTCTCCTGACTAACTGGATATGAGACACTCTTCACATGCGCGCTTCAGTTTGTTTCCCATCTTCTTCAGGTTTCCCGGGGCCTGGCTGCTTCTAGAACTGTTTTTTGCTGACAGTGACTCTTTCCACTTACTGCCCAGAGTCTCTCACAGATGTTCCCTGTATCAACAGAACAGCAGCTGCTGCCCAGTGAGTGAGAGCCCAAGGAATCTGCTGGTGTCTTTTCATCTTGGCAAATATCACTCCGATAAGCAAATAACTTCCCACAAATCCCAGAAGAGTCTATGCACGTGATTGCTCCCCTGTCACTTTGTTTTCAGGACCTTGTCTTCCTTTTGATATTTTTATCACCGGGGATAAAAAACGTAGAAGGAATCCATACATTGCAAGAAAAAGCAGTTAATTGCCCTTGAGCTGAGTGCAAGATGCCAAGGCTCTGAGTGGTCCAAGCTTTAATGGATCCTGCCTACTGTCTAACACGGTGAGGAAGACACCCCTGCAGCCATGCCAGTGAGCGCAGCACAGTGTATGTGAATCCTGGGATCAAGCTCGATTCCACTGCAAATGAGGTTAGAAAACAATCTAAGAAAAAGTTATGTTTTTCTAAAGGAAAAAAATTGAGTTTCGGCACCAAACCACTGTGCGTGCTGCTTAAATAAGATTTGAGCACTTTGAAGTAATTGCAGGGTTTGGATTTTCTGTTGGTAATTCCTTCTTGCAATTTCCCCATACCTGTTAGCCTAAGGTTAAAAAGGAGAGATAGCTCTGATATGACTTCTTTTATTACCTATACTTGACTTACTGTTTCTGTAGCGAAGTCCGTTATTAACCTTGAAGAGGGCATTCTAAAGAAAGTTAAACAGTACTTTAATATTTTTATTTCCACAATACCTACACACACACACACACACACACACACACACACACAAGTGCACATGTGTATTGTATTCATTATATATGTATAGTCATTTTATAATATATGTTTAAATTTGTTGTGTGTTCATGTGTATGATATGTTCTAGGAAGGATGATTTAAACTTGTAGGTCAGTAACAGCCTTGTGAAGTATCAACATGTGCTGTGTATGTGTGTGTTCATGTGTGTCTGTGTGTGTAAGTGCACACACGTGCCGTGAAGTGCATGTAGAGGTAAGAGGACAGCTTTAAACATCAGCCCTTCAGTTCCCACCTTGTTTAAGACAAGGTCTCTTTGTTGTTCTTTGCATATGCCTGACTAGCTAGCTGACCCACAGCCATCCTAAGGCTCTTCAGTCTGCATCTCCCATCTCGCCACAGGCACACAGTGATGATAGCTCTGTGCTCTCATGTTTGGGTCTTAAAATGTGAACTCAGGTCTTTACGTTTGTGCAGGAAGTTCTTTACCTACTGAGCCGCCTCCCCAGCCACACATCTATATCTATGTCTATATCTATGATGTATGTAGTATATAAAGTATATAATAAACATTAAAAATATCAAAACAAAATGGGAGGAGTCTTGTGCTAAGTACTAAAAACCCTATATTGTAGCCTTGGCACAGAGTTAACTTTAAAATCTCATTTCAGTTCCAACCTGTTTCTTCATCAGTTTATAAAGTGATATCGTGATGATATCATTCTGACCTACTTATTTATAGGCCTATATGAGGAAAGGTTCTTGAAAAGAGAATTCAAATTCAAGGGTCAACGGCATCCCTGAGAGGCATCTGTGAAGGGCAGTGTGCTTTCATTCTGAAGCAAGCACCTCTTTCTGTAAAAATTTGCATGACTTAAAGCAAACACACATACAAAACATTCAGATTTACATTTCAGCCAGGAAGAATATCTTTCTGTCTTCAAAAGTATTGTGGCAACCCACCTTCTAAGGGCAGGTGTCCCAGGATGTTAGATAGTTCCATTTGCAAGCCAGTGGTGATGCATACTGCAGGATGTGCATTTTAAAGCATGCCTTGCCTCTCACAGTTCCACAGAGCCAGGGAGCCCAGAGCTGCTCATTCATTTGGTTTGAGATGAGGTTTAGCCTTGGTTTGGATTAAGCTCTGCAGGGCCTCTGACGGGTAGACGGATTTTCCAGCCTTAGCCCTGAGTTTCAAGTTATAGGATTTAGCATACTCGTGAACAAACTGACCACATTAAAATGACAACTGGTGAGTATTGTAAGCATTTTATTTTTACTGTTCAGGACATCATCAGAGCATGCATACAGAATTAATTCTCTTTCCCTCCCTGTCTCTCTCCTTTCTCTTTACCCTCAAGGTAGACAAGTCCATCCAATAACTGGAGATTACAGTTCCCTGCTATATTGTGCATATCAGCTCAGATTAAATCCTTCCAAGGAAATTTCATTTCCTTTTTTTTTTTTTTTTTTTTTTTT
>OU015749.1:11417868-11441794 GCA_907169655.1 Acomys percivali
TGAAATTGCCCTCTTAAACAAGTACCTTTTAGGTAAAAAGCTTTTCTATTTGATTTGTTCAGTGCCTCTTTATTGCAATAAAAATATGTAGTCCTGAATAAGTTTGATGCTCTTGACTCTGGGAGTAAAGCTATTTTGAATGCCTAGTGTCCACACGGCTTCTTTTCCTTATCTAAGCCTCGGCCTTTAAATGTATTAACAGAGAGAGCCTGGAATGTTGAGGTCCATTACTTAGAGCTCAACTTTTAAAAAGTATGATGGTTGAAACTAAAAATCAGAAGATGCTTTGTGGGAAATTTGGCTTTAGGTTGTTGATGAGATGAAGGCAGAAGTCTAACTAGCGTGGTTTGCATGGATGGGATGAAGGCGGACGTTTTCCTAGTGTGGTTTGCATTCATCTGTAACAAAAGCCAAACAGAGAAGAGGGTGTTGTCCAACCCCCATGGAAGGATTTCCTAAGGGTGCTGTCTAACCCTCCATGGAAGGATTTCCTAGGGGCGCTGTCCAACCCCAATGGAAAGATTTCCTAGCTTTGTAGGACGTTGCTGATTTCTTCCCAATCAGAACAAGAAGTGAAATATTTGTTTGGCCTTAATCTAAGTCTTGGTCATTCCAAAAGGAGATTAAGAATATCAAAAGAGTATATTTATTCCTACTGTTACCTTTGTCAATCCATTAAATTGGACAGAAATCCATTTAAATTCTATTTCCTGAAGTTTTTTTGTTTTTTGTTTTTTTTTTTTTATGTGTGTTTTGTTTTCTTTGGTTTGGTTTGGTTTTTGTTTTTTCAAGACAGGATCTCTCTGTGTAGCCTTGGTTGTCCTGGAGTTGTCTTGTAGACCAGGCTGGCCTTGGACTCACAGCGATCTGCCTGCCTCTGCCTCCTGAGTGCTAGGATTAAAGGCATGTGCCACCATACCTGGCCTCTTCCTGAGTTTCTTAAACCATCTCTAGGCAGTGGAGATATTGACACAAGGTAATTAGGGGTCTTTATAGAATGGAAGAATTTCATGAAGATCTAGATTTGATCCAGTGTTTGAGTTAATGTCTGAATCATGAGTGTGATATGTTTTACAAGATATTTCCATTGGAGAATATAGTCAAAGGGTGAGCAGAATCCTTCTGTATTATTTCTTACCATTGGATATGAATCAAGTTATCTCTGAGTGAAAAATGAAAACAGACACACATCCACATTAGGACATGGTTGCACACATGAGTAATTCCAACACTTGGGAGGCAGAGGCAAGAAAATCTAAAATTAAAGTTTATCCTCCTTGGCTACCCACTTTGTTCAAGACTGAGGCTATGTGAGACCTTGTCTCAAAAAGGCAGGGGACACAGCATTTACATAGAATCTATTTATATTCTTCTTTATATTTTAGATCATCTTTAAGTGAACTCTAATACCTAATATGACTGAATTATTATGCACATATTTGTTCTTCTATACATCCCCTTCTAGCCAGCAACACAGCTACTGTGAGGGCAGAGCACCTGAGACCCCCATCTCAAGAACAAACAAACAAAACAAACAAACACAAAACAAAAATCCCAGAAGGAATAAAAAGAGCTGGGCAACAGCATGGACTTAAACACCTTGATCAAATACATCAGCAACCCTTTCACTGTGGGGCTTAGGTGGCAATGAGTTCCCTTTGGATATAGGCATAATGAGAGCAAGCACCTGCCTATGTCAGTCTCCTGAGACAGGCAGACAGAAGAGCTTAATGCAGCCAGAGCTGCAGTTTCCCCCTCCATCAGTGAGAAAACAGGGAAGGTCCTTAGGAAGAGAAAATGGAATCTAGCTGACCAGGGAATGAAGAATGCTCCCCTTACTGAGGATCCTAAAGTGGAAATAACACTTTTATGCTCAAGAAAGTTGGGAGAGGGTATTCAAATATCCATCCTCATCCGTCTTCCGCTAAAAGGACATAAAAAGCATTTGTATATAAGCATTAAGACATCTGGATGCAGAGCACCCCCATTGTCCAAGCCTGCCCCTACCCCGGATATTTTCTCACCTCTCTTAATCCCCTGAATGGTTTAATCGAAGAAGGATTTAGTCCTGTGTGAGTGGACAGAAGGTAAGCTCCAGACGAGCTGAAGAGAATGAAAGATCACTCTTCTATCCAGCCAGGGTGAGGGAGTTCACACCCCATACAGTGATAAGGCTGCCAGGCAGACAAAGTCAGTGAAGATCAGCCTTCCCCTGCTGGGAAACCTCATCTCTGGTGCCCATCAGGGGTAGATTCTGCCCCCATCTGCCATTCTCTGGTCCATGAACTGATACCAATTTATGCAACTGGGTTCCAATCACAGTGAGAGTCTGTGCAGAAGGGACCAGCTTCATCAGCTTGCATAGTGCTTGGATGGAGGGTCTTCTGTCCCCTTCTGCACACCAACATGTCCACTTGGCACCTCTTTCTCCAGCTACTTCCTCCTGCCTTGAATCTTTTGGCTTTCCCATCTGCAAGTGTGATCGGGTGTAAAAGGGGATGTGGTACCAAAATGACATGGCTGTCACCTAAGATGGACTTCCTGAAGCTGACATGTGTACACACAACAGCGATGCCCAGCCAGCTCCTTGCAGTGCACTGGCACTGGTGTGAGAGTGAAGGACAGAATGCTGTCACCAATGGCTGGCAGAGCACAGAAAGATGTAAACCTGACATTGTCGCTGGCACATAATCCTATACAGAATGTGACCTTGAGAGACTTAGCTACCAGACATACAATACAGCATATTCTTGACATATTCAAAGAAAGGTTACCCCATTCATTCTCTTAAAGCAACTCTCTTCAGAGAGAATTACAAACAGAATGGTTAACTTAAAGCCGAGTTGTTCTCCATGACAGCAATTCCCAACTCTGTTCCAGGGAGTCATAAGATCCTTGCAGGTTGGCATCAGAATTAACTACAGCAATTCCAGCATAGGGTCTCCTGGTTGTCCGTGATGTAGAAGGCTGGATTCTAGGCCCATGGAAACCAGCAAAGACCAAAGGAAACAAAAGGTAGGGAAGAGGGTCAAGGGATGTGTTTAGAGAACCCGTGTCTAAGAATTATGCTAGCAAGGATAACTGAAGAGAAGCAACAACATCATTAGCACTCTCTGCTGGATGCCATCTAATGTTACCATACTAATCAGTCTTTCCAAAGAACTCTTCTAGGAAGGAGAAGAAAAGAAAGCTAGTAGTTCACTGAGAGCTGATTGGCCTGTGTGCCTGTGTGTGTGTGTGTGTGTGTATGCATGTGCACGCATCTTAGAGACTGGGTCTCCTGGTCTCTCAGGCTAGCCTTGAACTCACAACGTAGCTAGGGTGATATTGAACTACTGGTTCTCTTACCTCCACCTCCTAAGTGCTGGGATGATAGGTATGAACCATACCGTGAACCAACCAAAATAATTCCTATTATTTTATACCAGATGGAATTAAATTCCTAACAGCAGCAACAACAAAAACAATAGAATCCAAGTGGTTTACTTTGGAAAAGAAGCAACTGACCAGCACTAAAACCAGAATCCATCCACAAGTCACTAGTTTATAGTATTTTTTGAAGTTTATTTTATCCCTCTGGATATGGAGATGCTCCAAGGAAATATATTCAATTAGTACCTAAAGATTCAAAAACATAATTTGGGAAGGAAAAATAACTCCCATTTTGACACAAAAGGCATTATCGTTTTTTCTTTTCTGATTACACCAATCATTTGGTCAGATGATTAATGGAAATAGTCTTCCTATTATGTACTATTTTTATTTTAATATTGTGAATTTACTAGCATCTTACTTAAATGCCAAGTCAATATTACAATTCCCACTCTCCCCTCTGAGGACAGCCCTCTGCTCACACACACACATGTCCATCCTTAAAGGATTCGCATCTGAAGTATCAATCCTTTGAGCTTCCAGATGTCCTTCCATTGCTGTACTCTTATTAGCATATATTATAACGTTGTGCTACTACATTAGCATAGATTATAATATTGCTATAGAATCACTCATCTTCAAGCAAACAAATTGCCATTTTCTTATCTCGCATTTCCATCTCGAACGGGATAATTTACACTCTACTTGAATACCTGATATGGACAACTCGGAAACTGGGTGAAGTAAATAAAACAAGTTTGTCTATGCACAGACAACAATCGCCACAGGATTCTAGTCTCTTAGAGAAGGGAGAGAAAGGAGCTAAATCCCTTGAGCACCCCAACCTGGAGGAACTTCCTGATCCACTGCATAGGAAAGGGGACCCAAGGAGAGAACAGCAGCCTAGGTGACCCCAGAATGCCAGGCTTCACTTTGCAGAGAGCACAGAAGTTAAGGTGTGGCAGAAACAAAGTAACTAACTGTTGGTGGCCATCTTAGCTCCCTGTGGCCTCTTCTGTATCCACCACTTTCCTTTCTAGTATTTATAAATTCTCAAAATTACAGGAAATACTGATTTACCTACTCTTTTAAAATATAAACCATGTTAAGTTCTCTCTCTCTTCCAGCCTGTTAGCAAGTGTGTAGGCACATAGTACTTGACCAAAAAATGCTTGCTAAATAAATACAAGAGGGCATTACAGCCTCTGCTTCTCAGTGGCACAATTAAGTAGCACTATCTTTTTAATTCATTTGGGAGATTGGGAACTGCAAAAGAGATTGTAAAGTAAGGAGGGATGTAATTTTTCTCCCAAGCCTTGATAAAGCACAGCGCATCCAGGTATGATTTGATGTTGGGAAAGGACAGTGTGATCTCTTTTGTATAGTTGTTAGAAACTCACAGCACTTCAGGAACAGATGCTAAGTACACTGTATTCTTCTCTGGCTGACTGGCTTTCGAGATCTGAGCTTTCTTCAAAAGTCTTGTTATTACAATTCTCAATATTTTCCTCATTTTTTTTGCCACATTTACTTATTGTTTAGCTAAAAATATAATTGTAGAGACATGACAGCAAGTCACCAGGCAGTGATGAACAGATTTCACATTCCCTCAGCACTTACTGCGCGGACAACAGCTTGGCGATCAGGCTCCTCGGGATGGATGAGTTTGATTATTCTGATTACAAGCGATTTTCAGGACTTGTTAGTCAAAAGTGACTTAATTTTCTTGCTTTGCTAATTAAAGGTGAGAGGTGAAATGAAGGAGGCCATTGAAACAGATGGACACTGTCCTATGGCTTACACTACTAATCAAATAAGGAAGTGGTCCAAAGCCACGCCCATACAGTGCTGTTACTACACTGTGGGATGGAAGACTACACTACACTGTGGGATGGAAGACACAGATATTTACGGTGACTTAATGTTTCAACTGATAGTGTCTCATTTAGGAAAATTCTCCCCACTCAGTTGTCACCCCATCAAGCAATCCCGAACACACAAATATACACACAAGCCTTTTTATGCCAGCCAGCGTTCTTTTTGAGGGAGCACTCCCAGGGTCTCTTAGTTACATCATACGTTACGCCACAGTGTTTTCTGATTCTTTCTAGAGTCACTGAAACT
This sequence comes from Acomys percivali, assembly GCA_907169655.1. Lineage (NCBI taxonomy): Eukaryota > Metazoa > Chordata > Mammalia > Rodentia > Muridae > Acomys > Acomys percivali. The sequence goes on from OU015749.1 coordinate 11,423,365, forward strand.
TGCAACAAAACACAGACTTGGGAGCCTAAGGTTTTAGTTTACTTAAAAAGATCTTCTTATGTCCAGTATAAATATTATCCTTAATGCAGTAGAGTTTATTTCTCCAGATCAGTTCCAAATCATTAAATTCTCAAATATTTTGCTCTCAGCCCCCTTAACAGTTTTTAAAAGCATGTTGAGGATCTCAAAGTAGTTGTCTGTATACATTAAACCTATCAATATTTACCTTATAAATGGAAACCAAGGAAATGTTAAATATGTATTAATTCATAGTATATGATGCTGAATCCATTACATAATAAGAAGATGCATGTTTTTATTAATAATTTAATTAAATATATTTTTTAGATTGTATGTATCAGTGTTTTATATTTTTGTGTGTGTATGAGTGTTTTATATTGTGTGTGTGTGTGTATATGTGTGTGTATGAGTGTTTTGCCTCCATGTATGTATATATGTATGTACACCATATGCATTCCTGGTGCTCACAGAGGTCAGAAGAGGGTGTCAGGTCCTCTGAAACTGAAGTTAGGTCCTGAGAACTAAACACAATCTTCTGCAAGAATAACAAATGGTCTTAACCCCTGACCAACTCTCCACCCCTATTAAAATAGTTATATATTTTTTTACTGTAGTGAAAACATGGGAATAATCTTGCATTTTCATTTGTGTGTTTGCATGTTTTATGCATATATGTGCACATCTATCTGTAAGTATATGCATTCGCATGCTCCTCTGGAAGCCAGACCTCAACACTTGGTGTCTTCTTCAATCGCTCTCCACTTTGTATTTTGAGGCAGAGTCTCTCACTGATCCTGAAGTTCACTAACTAGCTAGACTGGCTGGCTAGTAACCCCTGGGGTCCTTCTGTCTCTCAGTGCTGAGATTACAAGCTCACACTACTATGCATGGCTTATATCTGAAACCTGTCCACATGCTAACACAGCAGGCATTTTACCTCAGCTCCTTGTCTTACATTTTCTCAAACCGTTTTAACACCTTAGATAACTGGGAACTCTATATACTTCTACATTTGACCTATTACAACACTATAACCACATAGTCTATAGAAGACTCTGTAGTTCATTCAGGAGAAGATGAAGTGAAAGTGGACAATTACATCTCAACATTCTTATGAAAATAATTTATATTTCCCAGACTTCCTAAAAGGTTATATAGGACCCTTAGGTGCCCCCAAGCCATTCAGAGTAGCTATTCAAACTAGTTCAAAGCATTTTGCCAAATTAAAGTTATATGAGGGCAATTTATGACTTATTAACAAGGAATTAAAAATATCAAAAATACAGCCTGGAAGCTAGACGGATGGCTCAGTGGTATAGAGCATTTGTTGCTCTTGCAGAAGACTCTGGTTTGATTTGTAGCACCAATGTGGCCTTTCAAAATCATCCTTAGTTCCAGAGGATCCAATATCCTCTTCTGACCTCCACTGGCACCAGGTACATGTGTGACACACATCATGCAGACTTGCAGGCAGACAAAACATTATGCACATAAAATAAAACAAATCTTTAAAAAATTAAGCACAGGCTGGAGATGTAGCTCAGTTGGGAGAACTTTCGTAGCATGAGGACCTGAGTTTGGCCTTCAGCACTGTGTGGACCAGACATTAGAGGCCTCTAGTCCTAACACTTGGGAGATAGACATGGGGGAATAAGTTCAAGGTTTTCCTTGGCAACATAAATTTGAGACCAGGATAGAACAGAAGAGACCCTGAAGAGGGTGACAGAGTGACAGGGCATGGGATACAGAGAAAGACAGAAACAGAGACACAGAGACAGAAAGACAGAGAGAACAGAGATAAAGAAATAACAGAAAAAGTGGCACAGAGAGAGAGAGAGAGAGAGAGAGAGAGAGAGAGAGAGAATGAGAGAGTTTAACAGAGTGATAGAGAAACACACACACAGTGTGTGTATGTGTTCATGTGACAGTGACAGAAAAAGAGACAGAGGCAGAGTGACAGAGTAACGCAGAGCACAGAGAAAAGTAAATTTTCCCTTTTTTTTTTTTCTAGGGCAAAACTCACTTTGAATTGATAAATTTTACATGGTGAGACTTGTTGAAAGAGAAACTTTAGACAAACTAACCTTATCAACCTTTTATTTGAACCAAGTTCAGAGACCCCCACCCTCCACCCAGTTACCTGGGAAGGTGATATAATAAACAGCAATAAACAAGTGAATCAGAGGAATAATTTGACTGATTCCCAGCATACTCTTTGCCTTATTTGGACCTAAGCTGATCATTTAGCAACCAAGGATTGGCTAAAACCCAACTGCTATGGTGCCCAAAACCTGGCTACCTGTCCCAAGAATAAACTCTCCTACCATGTTCTCTTTTGTCTGCACACTAAGTAAGTTGTGTAACCCACACTGTGACTTTAAGGGGGAGCTGGGAGGCAGCCTCTGAACATAAAATTGCCTTTGATATAATTATACTTTTATTAAGAAATATGTTTGCATATACTAGGTTAGCTATCCATAGACTGTTTCTCATTTGCAAATGACGTTTTTGAATAGTTGACCAGAAGACTCTGCCTCAGTGGCTTTATGAATCAGTCACCGACTCTGAACAGCATAGGCCTCCTCCCTACCTGTATATTCTACTTACCGTATTGCAAGAGTGGAACCTTGCATTTTTTTTTAATCATAAAAAAAAATGTTTTTCTTTTAAAGAAAAAGTGTCCAATGTTCATTTTTTGAAAACTCTGATTGCCTGAGAGTTCTGATCAAGGCAGGTAAAGATTGTTCTCAAAGCCTTAAGAATGTGAGACAAAGATGGAAGATAATTAATATGCTCAAAGTTATGCAAAGGCCCTTGACTCTTTAACCATTATATAATTAGAAATAATCTTCTTAAAACAATAGGTATAATAAAAGGAACGAACAGAGTCAACCTCTTCCCTTTTTTGTTTTTCCAATTGTATCCAGCTTTCCACAGTACTTAAAAGTGAGGTTCTCAGGGCACTGAAATGAGGTGAAGCGAGCTCTTCAAATTAACATATGACTTCAACCTGTGACGAAACACCTCTTTGGAAATATTAATAAGTTTTTTGTAGGCTGTCAGATCAGATGGCAGTGCATAGAAGACGGTACGTATGTAAAGGCTCCAATATGCGTGTGTTCTAGCTACTGGCCATGTCACAAATTATCACTGAGACTAGCAGCTTGGAGCACCCCTTTTATTTTGCTCACAATTTTTAAGCCAGGAATGTAAGAAGGGCTTGGCTGAGCAGTTGTCACTAAAGGTCCCTCATGAGGCTGCAGTCAGATGTTGGCTGGGTTGCCGTGATCTGAAGGCTCTGCGGGGTATATATCCAATTTGGCTCACTCACCTGGCTGGCAGTTGATGGTGGTTGTCAGCTGAAACTCAGCTGGGCTGTCAATCAAAATGCCTGCACATGGAATTTTTAGCGTGACAGTCTCAAACTGCTTATTCGGCACCTGGTTGTATTAGCCCAGATAAGCACTTCAGAGAATTAGCAGAAACTAGTTGGATATATAGATGCAGATATATATAATCTCAGAAGTCATTCAACATCACATTCCCTGTGCTACTGATACCAGCATGTCATTAGAATGAGTCCAAATGGAAGAAAAAGGTAAATGACCCTCTGTGTCAATGGCAGACATATTTAGTAATATGAAAAGAAATGTGAGATCAATACACCATGTAAGGCCAAGATTACGTGCCTTCATATTTTCAAATCAAGAAAAAGATTTCCATGAAAACTATACAATGCAATACAACTCTGTTCTCATTTGAAATATTCTTGATCACATGGAAACAAGTTATAGTCCCAATTTTTGTTTTAATTCTAAATAAAACAAAACAACAACAAAAAACACAAGTCTAGTTTGTATCAAAAACACAATCTTCATTTAGGCTGGATGACCCAGACCTGCAAGGCCAACTACTTGAGAAACTAAGACAGGAACATGCCAAGTTCAAGGCCCATCTGTGTTTTAGAGAGTCCAGGGCCAACCTGGGCAACTCAGTGATTTCTTGTCTTAAACCAAAAAGTAAAAACGAGAGTGGAGGACGTAGCTCGCTGGGAGTATGTTTGCCTCGCATAGGCAATGGCTGGCTTCACTCCCCAGTACTGGGGTGAAACTGTAATCTTCTCAGAAAACATATAGTAAAGGACAGTCTTTTCTTTAAAGTCAATTCGTAAAAGCTGTAGACATCAAGCCATTTCTGAAGTGACTCTTAAGTATTGTTATATTAAAAATTATTCATATAAGTTCACGTTTCTTGATCAGATTGTGTGCATCATCTGATTTGGAACATACACGAAATATGTCTGTGAATACAAGGAAGATGTTTATATATTCTCAGAAAGGGGGACCAGTAGCACCCCATCTTTCATGCAGGAGTGAAGAGGAGCAGAGAAGAAAACTTAAGAGTGATCAGCGTGGAATCACAGACACTGGTGGTTGACAGGAGGCCACAGGACAGGTTCTGGAAGCTACAGATGTGCTTTGCCTACAAGCTAAGAGAAACCTGGGGCTTTAGACACTGGATTGGCCTACAGCCCAAGCATTAATCCAGGTTAAACATGGCTTTAAGGAGGTGACACGGGAACAATCAAATTTAGGAAAATTCAAAAGTTAAGTTCAGTTGAAGTTCGCAGTGATAGTGAAGTCAGCATGATATTTATTTTTTTATTTGAAATGGGAAAATCTTTTGGTGTCATTTTTTTAAAGGTTGAAAAAAAATCACATAATAAAACATTTAGACAGTCCTCCCCTTTCCCTTTCGCCTCCTGGGTGTTCCGTGATCCTTGGCAGATTTATCACCCTTTAAAACACTAAGTCAGTCGTGAAACTTTTTCCATGTGAAAAGAAAAAGCTTCACAAATTCCCTATGAGGCCCTGTGTCTGCCACCTGCCCAGTCATACCCTCCGTGACTCTCTCACCTTTCACACTGTATGCTTTAGGACTGGCCCTGCTACCTGGAGTGTCCACCGCATGCAGGTTCCCAGGTAAACTCTTCCCCTGCCCACTTTTAGGAACTGTAGTGATAGGCGTGGCTAACAGACAGCTGATTTTTTAAGTGGAGAATTCACAAGAAGGTCCTGGAATAGCGATTTAGACTTGGAAGCTTTTAGAATCGCTTCGGTAGCAGTGTACTCTATAAGAAAAGGACAAGATGAGAAAGATGATGAGATCTTTAGAAGTAAGTAAAGAAAGAGAAGAAGGGAGGGAAAGAAAGAGGGAGGGAGGGACGGAGGGAGGGAGGGAGGGAGGGAGGAAGAGAGGGAGGGAGGGAGAGAAATAAGGAGAGTTTAGAGCAAGCAGAGAAAGAGTCATTGTAATTAAAGGAAATTATGTGCAATCTTAAGCAGTAGTAACTGCAATGGGATCAAAGGTTTCTATGCTTAAGTTAGAGAGATAAAAATAAGCCTGTGACCTGGTAACTGGACAGATGGGAAATCATCGTGGAATCTGAGACAGCTGTTTTAATACAGGCACCAACTTAAACCACCTAGCCGAGGAGGTGTTAGTGTGACACTGGTATTCATGTGCACTCATGTGAGGTTCTCTCAACCTTTTTCAACTGCTCAGGCTGAAGACCAAAGAGAGTAACTAATTTTATCTAGAGTTTAGGAGTTGAACTATTGCCAAAGAACAACATCAACAAAAATACTATGACCAAACTTCGAAATCGTTCAAAGGCAATTGTGTTAAGGCCCTAGGCCAGAGGACATGCACCAATGAAGAAATTCACTGTATAGTTAGCCAAAGGGAAATGTCAAAGTTCACTGAGAGTGGGGCCAATTCACAATGACTGTGGTAGTTAAGGATTAAAATCCTAATACTCCTGCTAGCGTGAGATGAGTCCATAGGTCTGTACAGTGTTAACGTTTAGTTTCCATTTCTTATTAGGGGAAGCATTTCTGGTAAGTCTAGGAAAGTCTGGTATTCCGACACAAAATGCTCTTCTCATACCTCCTAGGCCAGGGCAGCTATAGGAGTAGTTAGTACTCTAATGACTTAACAGAATGTGGAGAAGGAAGGGGGAAAGGACACAGAGAGATGGTAGCAGTGGGCTTGGAATCAAAGCTGAGTAAATAGCAACGTGGATGAGGCTGAAAGTGAATGTTTCTGGGGAGCCGGGCAGTCACAAGCCATCAACTTAAAGGACAGTCTCCCTGGAGCTCTTTAAGCAAGCAAGCAAGCTGAAAGAAGAGAAGGCTATGTTAAAGAACAGGGGTGGGGGAGGGTGGGGGGAGGAGCTTAATCCAGCAGGGCTGCTTCTATAAAGCTCTGCCTACTAGCCCATAAATAATGGAAAGTTATTTCTACAGTCTGGAGTCTGGAGGATCACATATCAAGGGCCTGCTTGCTGGCTCATAGACGGTGCCGACTAGCTGTGCTTTCAAATGGTTGGAGTGGCAAAGAAGCTGTATCAGGCCTCATTTACTGGGACTGTACCCGCATGGGTGAGGGTTTCATGCTCATGATTCAATCATTTTCCAAAGGCCCCGCTTGCTCACACCATCACCTTGGTGACTGAGGCTCCGCACCGGACCCCCCAGGAGTTTAGACCATGGTATGTCGGTAACGTGTGTGGAGCAAAGGAAGTGTTTGATCTATGAGCCAGAATGCCTCATAGATCAAGAAATTTGACCTGCTGAGCACTCTCACTGGCTCTTATATTTTTAAATATTATTATTATTATTACATTTAGTATGCCTATGTGTACACACCCATGTCGGGGTCAGAGGAAAGCTTTGTGGAGTTGGTTCTCTCCCTTTCCCGCATGGGACTAGAGGACCAAATGCGCCCTGTCAGGCTTGCACAGAGAGCGTATTTACCCTCTGAGCAATATCTCCAGTCTATGTATTTCTTTTTATAAAACCATGAACCCCGTCATAGTGACCTTATTCGTGTGACCTCATGTAAGCCTTATTGCCTCTGCAAAATGCATCTTCACTTGCCATCACGGTAGGTGTTTGTCTTCCTGGTTTGAATTTGGGGAAAGCACAAACATCCAGGCTACCTCAGACTGGCTCCAGTCTCCCGTGTACTTCGTGCACATCTTCCCCTTAGAGAAAGCTGCAGAGAATTTAAGAATCCTTTCTTGTCATCAAATTTTATCATCCAGAAGTAATGAAAAGATATATGTCGACAATATAATGGTTTCCTCTTCCATAAAAGACATAGTTGGTATTTTCAAGACCTTCGAGTGTGTTGTTGTTTTGATATAGCGGGCTTAATTTGCTGTATCTTTGCATATTCATCTTAAAAATCCATTTTAATAAGTGCCCTTGGAAGGGGAAAAAATGAGGACAATTATTTTTTTTTCCCTGTTAGATAATTTTCATTCACTAAACAGAATGGCCATTAAGTAGAATCCACCACCATGTGCCTCACTTTCAACTGTTCTCAGCAGGAAACTTCAGCGCCTTCCTACTGCATTCAAGGGGAAATGGTGGGGGTGGGGTGGGGAGGTGTTGGGGGGGATGAAAGGGGATGGGGGGGCGATGCTAGTGCCAGCTTAATGCTGGCAGTGCCTCCTGGGACTGGCACCGAAGCTGCCTGGTTAAAGAGTGCTGCAGAAGAGTGACATGAAGATTTTATGAGTGTGTAGGGTTTTCTTTTTTTCTTTTTTTTTTTTTTCCCCATCCTCTCAAAAATATAACCCAATATTTCTACACCAGTTATTACACATTCTTCTTTTCTAATTTTCCCTGAAATAAAATAACACTAATGCTTTCCTATTTAATAGAAACAGAACAAGCTAAAAGGCTTCTAATTTTAATGAAACCTTTCAAGTCAATATTACAATTTAGAGAGTGAGTCACAAAGCGCTTTATTACCCTCGTAGTCACTCCTAAGCCATTCTCAATCAGTTTTTATTGCACAAGTGGAAAAAATATTAATATAGTTTAGTATACAAAGTAACAGCTCCAAATCCTCAGGCTTGCTTTGCCTCACTGATAAAGACTGTCTGTGTCTTATTTCAAACCCATGAGTTTGAAATCCTCTTCGGATTATGTTTTTATTCCTATTCCTGGTAACCTTTTCTTTTTGTTGTCTTAATTCACTCGTTTTTGTTATTATCCTAAAGCGAAAGGAAACACAAGGAGAATGAGGGCAGTTATTTAGAAATCGAACTAGAAGAAGAAGAAGAAGAAGAAGAAAAAAAAAAACCTTTAAAAAGATAATGTGTAAGAACAAGCCAGTTTGAGCTCTGTATTCTAATACACCAGTTATGTTACTAGAAAAAAATGATGAACTTAGATAATATTTCCTCTGTCAATGCTATAGCACTGGTAAGCCAAAGATGAATCTTATGAAGTGTTGGGTTACTGGTCTTGTGACTTTCAACCAGGAGTGGGGATGTTTGTGTTGTTTGAGCAAAAGCCTACCCTTCAAGTCACTGAGGAGCTACACGGTGGCTTTTCTCTTCTTAAAACAACCATTTCACAGTTAATCTTTTTTTCTTCTTCTTCTCCAGTTCCATACATCTGGCTAGGAGCTGGGTCTGCACGAGCTGAGTTCTGCTTACTTCAGCTTGTTTGTGTTTGTTGTCTGTTTCTTTCAGTGGTGGAATATTCTGGCAGGGCAAACGAGGGTGTGTCTCGTCACAAGCAATCAATAGCATATTTTCTAGTCCAAACATTATACTTCATACTACTAGTAAAAGTATGGTGAAATGCTCTTCCAATCTTCACCCATGACTCTGAGGGCATTATGCAGGCTAAGGCATAAGCTAACAGTCTATACCGGTGAGAGATTAGCAACATGACACTCTCTTTTTGAAGATAAACAGATTTCTGGGACGGTGGAAGTGGTTAGGTGCTTAAATTCTGGTTTCAAGAAAGCAAATGTCCCATGTGGTAATTTGAATGAAAAAATGCCCCATAGGCTTAGTTATTTGAGCACTTGATCTCCGGTTGATGGCGCTGTTTAAAGAAGGTGATGTAGTCTTGTTGGAGGAAGTACATCCTTTCAGGTGGGCTTGGAGGGTTCGCGGTCTCACTTCACCCCCCCCCAACCCCCCATCTTTCTCTGTTTCTTGTTTATGGCTGAAAATGTGACCTCCCAGTTTCCCGCTCCTGATACATGCTGCCATGCGTCCCCACCCTAGCCCCGCTGCCGTTATAGACACACTCGAGAGCCATAAGCTCAAATAGATGCTTTCCTCTTTATGTTGCCCCAGATGCAGCTATTGAGATAACTGCACAGTATTGAGTCCCATGAATGGACCCCAGCTTGCTTCAGCATAGTCTTAAATAAATAATTTAAATAGTTAGTAGTAATAACAATTAATAAATAAAGCTTCAGTATTATTCTTCATGGGTATCATTTTCGCAATCAGGGATTTTATGAAGTTCTGGCAAGTGAAAAAAATGAACTGTTCTTTCTTTAGGTTAGTCTTTGAATATTTTAATGTGTATAACTCTTAATTACCTATGATAGCATTAAACAACACATCCAAAGACTCGGTAATATTCCACAACTGGTTCACACCCCCTCACTTCTCCCAGAAATCTGAGCTCAATGACCTCAAATATGTGCATCTTTATTTTTCTTTTCATTTTTTTTCCCCATTGGGCTTTTCTGTTCCCAAACAGGCTAAAATCCTGGGCATTGCTTCAGCTGCCACCTGCCCAGATCCACAGCTTCCTCACTTTCTAACCCCATCTACCTTCAGCATCAGCCCCACATCAATACAGTCCCGTGCTTTCTCTTCCCATCTGTGCAGCTGAGCACAGATAGGAAAACCCCAGCCCCATGCACGTGGTACTCTTCAAATGTGTAGCATGCAGCCTCAGCTTGGCCCTCCCTCAAGCATGCCCATGACCTTTTGGCTGAGATCTCTATGTGTTTCTGCATTTTCTGATATTTCAAATACTTATTCATTTCTTAAACCCACTGACCCATCTTTTTCACTTTCTTACCAAAACAAATATTGCATCCAAAGTTTCTCACCCATTCAATCTGAAAATATATCTGGCACTGTCTTCTTCATCTGTCTTTCTTACTTTCCTCCTGACAACACCAAGTTCCTAGATCTGCGTTCTGGTGCCTAGCCAAGTTATCTGCTCCTGGTTAACATACCATCCCAAAATTAATGGCTTTTTATTTTTTAAGTGACGAGGTCATGGGATGAGCAGACTCTCACTATGTAGTTCAGGCTGGCCTTGAACTTGCAGCAAGGCAGTCTTCCTCCTCAGCTTCCCAAATCCTGGTACCTTTCAAACAGTTCCTTAGCATCTCACATATGTTTAGAGGTGGTGCAGGCTCAGCTGAGCATGTCCCCATAGGATCCCTTAAACACCTGGGCTCAGATGTTGACTGAGGTCACTTGTAGTTCTTGACTAGTCTAGATATAAAAGATACTTCCGTTAGTGTGCTGGTTGACATTGAAAGGTAGTTCCACTGGGACTGGACTAGAGAACCTCATACAGGCTGAGGCTTGTCTCTAAGAGAGGACATACCCAAAGCAAATATCCCAGAAGGGGAGAGAAACCACCAAACCAGTAATAGGTTTGGTCTGGAAATGGTGACGCATTGGGAGGACTCTGATGTGTTGGTCAGAGCAATTACAGTGTCCAGTTGGTTCAGTAGATGGAGAAATCAGGTGCTATCCTTTGCAGAGGATGGGAGAGTCACACTGCAGAAGATGGAAGGGGAACAATACGGTCGTCTTAGAGAACCACAGCCAGTTACAGCACCAAGCCTCTCCTCATTTTCACCTGCTTCCGTTGTGCTGGCCCTCTCAGCCTATGGGTTGACGCTGTCGATTCACTTTGGTCAAAGTATGAAGGCAATTTAAGTTCATCATATATATTTTATCAAGTGCATATAAACTTCAGTGAAAAGTTTTAACACTGTAAAAAGAAACAGATGAATTTGAGACTACTTCTAGCAAAATGTGTGGATCTTCATATTCATAGAGTGGTTTGTTTGTTGTTAGTTTCTTTGTTTTGAGTCAGGCACACGTAACCCAGACCGGTCTCCAACTTACTACATAGCTAAGAATGACCTTAAATTCCGGATGCTCTGGCCTCACTCCCCAAGTGCTGAGGTTACATATGCAGCCCATTACATGTGGCTTACATAGTGAAGGGAATCAGTCACAGGGCTTCAATCACGCTGGACACGCCCTCTACTAACTGAGGTACTTCCCCCCACCCAATCGACTGTGTTTGGTACTAACTTCAGTGCTGGCTATAACCCCAAATTTAGTGCTTTGTAAAATCTAGAGAACAAATTAATGCTTACCATGCATATAACGTGGCAAGTGCTAATATTAGGACAAGTTAATCTACCACATCTATGGAGAGTTCAAAAACCCTTTGATTTTTTTTCCCCATCCCTTAATTTATTTAATAGTAGAATCATATAATAAACTAACTACTGACCTGGATATTGGAAGAATTACGTAAGGTCTAAGAAAGGTTTGGAGGTCTAGAGAGAAAGTCCATGTAAATGTAATGTGTTTGATCTGCCATTCTTCCACTGAAACGAGGCTTACTAATATCCCTTGGGAACTGAAAGAGAGATGACTTTGCATATTCATTATAAGATGGAATTTATGCAATGGAGAAGTAGCTGGGCATGAGGGCCATAGTGCAGATCTCCATATCCACGAACACACAGGATGGGCCTACTGGCCTATTTAGGACTCCAGTGTTCAAGAAGTTGAGACAACGGGTTGCCTGAGCAATCTGGCTACTTAGATTAGCCAAATGAGTGAGCTCTGAGCTCAGCAGGAAGCCCTACGTCAGTAAATACAGTGTAGAGCAATTGAGGAAGACTCACCTAGCACTTTCAGCCTACACACACGAACACACACTCATCCACACACAGGGGCACACACACACACCACCCAAACACATGCAGATTGTATACACACGCATGCCTACCACACAAGCATACAGACGCAAACAATAACCAGAATTTGCTTTGTTTAGACAACCATGACAAGGCAGTTTTCAAGACCTAGTTTCAGGGGGAAATTATGAAGCAGACTCTCTTCAGAATCTCCTGATGTCCCCTCAGTGTTGTCTGTGAGACCTGGCATCTAGGGGCATTTAAGAATGGGGCAGATTGCATTCTAATGCTGTGGACAAGCTTGCTTCAGTTTCAGTGTACATTTATACACAAATATAGCAAAGAAAGCAATGATCTAATGAAGATTGATTGAGCTTAGAAAAATATGATCAGAAACACATACAAATAAATGCCAGTAAGCACATGCTAAATATTAACAGAGCAGCCCTGTTCAAGACAGACCAATTTAAACACAATTGCTGGACATGTACTATAGATTATATATGGGAATAACACAGAAACAAGGCAGAAGGCCGTAACCAGATTCAGGGCACACTGACCAGATTGGGTTCTATAGCTATGTTCTGACATCTAACAAGAATAAACATGTTGGTCAGGCATGGTGGCGCATGCCTTTAATCCCAGCACTCGGGAGGCAGAGGCAGGCGGATCGCTGTGAGTTTGAGGCCAGGCTGGTCTAACAAAGTGAGTCCAGGACAGCCAAGGCTACACAGAGAGACCCTGTCTCGAAAAACAAAACTATATATATATATATATATATGTCTTATAAATTAAATGTAAATGCTTGCCCAGGAGGTACAAAAATCGCATCATAGAACAAACCAGGGAACATAATGCACTTGAGGTAGAAGGCCTTCTACCTCTCTTTTTCCTGGGGCCTCTCCCACAGTTCCCCAAGGCACGGGCTCACCACGCGTCATTCTTCTGACCATGTCCCGACACCCCACACTGCAGCCCTTCCCTGTGTTATGTTAACTGATGGTGCTCTAAGAAAATCAGCTGTCTGTCACTAAGATAATTTTATGTCAACATGTAAATGCATTGCATGTTTGAGAGTTTGTTTAAATGATGTCTTTATACGTAACTTTTTTGTTGTTTTGTTTCGTTTTGTTTTTCACTCTGTTAAAGTGATTTAGCCATCAGGGGCAGGAAGTTCATCTCTGTAAGAAAGACATTCCCCAGTAGAAATACCTTTGAGGCTCTTTATGCATCTCTCTGCTTCCACGATTTCCAAAATACCAATACATAACTAGAAGCGCTTTGGGACTTCATCTGTGGTAAGCTCTCTGCAAAGGCAAGCCATGCCTTCTGCCTCTCCCCCGTGAGGTTGATACAAAACCGAATAGACCAACGAACCAAAGTGAGAAGCCAAAAACACCCATCAGCGTACAAATTCTCAAACTTCCCTATTTCTGTTCTAAAACTTCAACCTGAGAGGCGCGATCTCTCCAGTCTGCTCCAGCTGGGTGGCATCAGGCCACGTGCCACGTCCTAGACAGACACAGAACACAATTGTGGCAGAGTCGGGCTGCGCCTAAGTCTCTAAGCAAAGAGAAAGTGATTTACTGCCTCTTTGGAGTTCATATATCTTAGTTGCCTCTGGTCTTGTTATTTTCTCTAGACATTCCTGGACTTACTAACACACTGGCCTGGAGGAGGCAGGAGGCAGAAGATGCCCCCTCCCGCAGCCCCACCTCGCAGACAAGTGCTTCCTCTTTGCTGTTGCTCCATAAATAATTGAAGAGTCTCTTCCAGGCAACACGGACAGGATGCAGATTTAATTTATTCCCTGGGAGGACCAAAGGTGGTTGTATAGACGCACCCCACAGACAAGCTGAGCTGGGGACACTAGCACAATTCAAAATTTGTCACTTACAGGGCCCTTGCCCTCAGGTCTAGTGCTGAACTCCTGGGCAAAGAACAGTTGCTTTTTTTTTTTTTTTTTTTTTTTTTCCTTGCTGCGTTGTGTTGTGAGTACCCGAGTGCTTGCCATTGGGGATAGCAACTTCATTCCACAGAAAAAGGGGCGTGATGTCATATTGAAGCGAGGAGGTGGTTGTTCCCGTATCTCTAAAATCAGAGAGAAATGCATCCACTGGTTCTGGTATTCCTGTTTGGTGATTCTTTCACCTATTGTTTTCCTTAGTGTTTGTTTGTTATTTTTAAACTCCTCTGTGACTTATTGGACCAGCAGAATGGAGCTGTTGTTTTATTTAACCCAGGCTGTATGGACACTCGGGAGAGTGAGAGCTCCTCTGCCTGTGTTAGAATCACAGCAGGAAAAAAAAAAGAAAGAAAGAAAGAAAAAGAAAATGGAAGTGGGAACTTGAGAGGGCCAGGGGGAAACAGAAGAGGGGGGAAGAGGAGTCCTGACTGAGGGAGTTCAAAGACTGCTAATTGCAGTCTGTATCAGGTGTGGAACCAGGGCCTATGAAAGAAGCCCAGACACTAACAGCAGCAGGAAACCTCGGCAGCAAAGAGGGATGTTTCTAGAGGCCCGTGAGTGCTGAAGCTGAATATGAGTGGAGGACAGGCAAGCACCCAAACCAATACTCACTGAATTGTGGACTCAGATATGGCCCTGAGATGTGCATTGTTAGCACTGAAGAAATTGACTTTCCTACGCTGCGGTAGCTGCTGTTCTATTGCTCTGAAGAGACATCGCGGCCACAGCAACTCTTATCAAAGAAAGCATTTAAGTGGGGGCTTGCTTACAGCTTCAGAGGGTCAGTCCGCTATCGTCATGGCACCAAGCATAGTGCAGTCACAGTAGCTGAGAGTTACAACCTGAGCCTCAGCCGACAGAGAGCTGGGCCTACCATGGTCTTTTGAAACTCAAGCCCTACCGCCCCCCACCCCAACCCCGCCCAGTGACACATCTTCCTCAAACAAGGCCACACCCCCTAATCCTTCTAATCCTATCAAAGAGTTTCACTCCCTGATGATTAAGCATGTGACTCTGTGAGCCTATGGCGGGGGTGGGGGATATGGGAGGGTGGGGGAGGGTAACAGGGACGGAGAGGAGGGTATCTCATTCAACCCACCCACCACACTAACCATTTCATTACATAAAAACTTGACATTCACAACTCAAAGAAGCCAGTATTTTATAGATTTTCTGATTTGCTTTTTAAAATTACACATTTTAGAGAACACTGTAATTTTTTATTATAAGCAATGCTTTCTTAGGAAGACATGCCCTACTCCCCTCTGGCCCCGGCCCCCATCTCCTCCCTCTCCTGCTGCTCAGATTTCAGTGGTGAGGATTTTCAAATTCTGTGCTATGTGTCTCGAAGCTTTGTACAAGTGTTTAGGAAGACTTGAGCTTTGTTTTCAAGTCTTGGTTGCTATGATCGCATCCCTAAGGAAGTTTGGAATCAATATTTAACTCGGAGGTCTGAGCTGTCCCTCTGACCTCTGAGGTGACTGAAGGAAATGACTTAAGCAAATTAAGTTCTCAACTGTTGTCAAATGACTTCAAGATACAAATAAAGTCGCTGCAGAAGTTCAAAGTAACGATGTTCTTCTGGACCCTTTACAAAATTTTTAAGTAAAAAAATGTCCAAATAATAGAAAAAAAAATATTCCAAATAACAGTGTCTGGTTCACTGCCCACAGCTGTCAGTTGATGCCAAATATTTATGCTTCCCACTAAGATCTTAGAGGGACCCAAACGGCTCCTTGCTCTCCATATAGCCTGGTAACCGCCCTAGGCTGGGCAGACTCTTGTACATAAACATGTAAAATAAAGTCATGTACAGTGACAAAACTAAAACAAAATATCCAAACTTTAAGGACTGTCCCAGAACTTCATCGGTTTTCTGGACACATGGGATGAGGTGAAATAGGAATAGTACCCTTTTATTAAAAAAAAAACCTCTCTGTATATGTGTGGGGCAAGAGAGGTGCTTGCATGTGTATAGGTGCGCATATGAGCCAATGCCTCTGTTTACCTTCATGACTCTCTCCCTGATCTTTTGAGACAAGCTTTCTCACTGACCCTGTAGCTCACCGGTTGGCTAGGCTAGTTCACCAGTGAGTTCCAAGGGATTGGTTCACTTCCTCCCACCAGAAGCTGGGACTACAGACATGTCCCTCAGATGTGTCTTTTAACCTGGATAAACACATCACCACCTGAGGCCTTCTAGTGCAAACTCTCACCAGGCAGGTACATCACAGATAGAGCAGTGTTCCGTGACGTGTATTCCACGCTCAGGATGGAAACAAACATTCTTGAGCTGGCGTTTCTTTTGACTTTTCTCTTGCTTTGGCCACCAAGCAGCTCTTGAAACAAGAGTTGTATGAGACACAGATTTACAGTCTTCAAGTTTTCTCCTCCTTGCTTCCTTACAGTCAGCTTTCCTAATGCTGTGTCCATCCGGGTACATGTGCACATACCCACTCGTAGGCATGTGTATAATACATATATTGTACCAAGACAGCCGATGCAATATTTATATTTGTGCTTTGAGCTGCCCAAGATATTGTATAAAACCTAAGGCTCCTGTAGGGGAGTGAGTGCATAAAACTTTCATGCCTAGTATAAAAAATACAAAATGTTATCATTAATATTTAATAAGATTTGCAGCAGTCAATGAGCCAAATCAATGTTTTTTAATTAAGTTATTCATTTGTAATACGAGCTGTGCCTTGTTGTGGGTTTGTGTAGAATTCAGTGTGTTGAATTAAAATAAATAAATAAACCTGATTTTAGCCCTCGGGGTAATGGTATTAGTAATAGAGCTATTAATTGGTTGCCTTTCCTCTGATAGGCAAACACGGCTGCTTCAATGACAATACCTTTCATTTGAAAGTGCTTTATGACCCTCAAGCTGGATTTCATCCAAGGGGTTTAGTGAGAGGAATTGCAGGTTGTGTGTTTGGGACAGGCTTCTGTGTGGCCTCACCTACTGCCTGGCAGTCCTGGGTCTTCCTTATTAAGAATCAGGGCAGCTGAGGGCAAATAATCTGAGTCTATTTTTAAGAAAGGTTTCAGAGTCATCATATATTAAAGAAATAACCGTTCAACCAAAGATTTGTTCATATCCTGACTTCCATGTTGCTCAGGAAAACTCTCTCCAACCTACAGGCTCCCACGGTTCTTCTTCTTATGAGTCTTTATGACCTATGTTTTCCCAACCACGCAGATTTGTTCTGGGTTGTCTTATGGAGTGAGCTTCCTTTAAGCATAGTTGACCTTGGCAGATGCTGCAATGTTTTTCCTTGTGGTCATTTAAAAACACAGCTTTGATTGGTACAAAAGTAATCTCATCTTTGTACTTTTTCTAAACCTGCTTGCTATAAATAATACATCGAAACTCACACAATAAAAACTGTACCATTGTGTTTACAATATATTCGGATGCAAAGAAGAGGGGAAAGAGGCATTATTCTATATGAACCCCAATTTTTCTTCTAGATGCTCAACAGAGTATGTTATTTAAAAGGAAACTAGCTGTGAAAGCTTTCCACACCACGTTCCTATCCCATTGCGGTTGCTCTTATGACATGCAAGCTATTTGTTAATTGTGGGTAGAATAATATAAGTGGACCACAAAGGACCTCCATTACAATATTTTCAAAGTTTATAGGAGAAAGGGGGCATTTTCATTGACTATAACTATAAAACAGACATAAATTATTAATGCAACTTCTAATTGCAAAAGATGTCAACACAGGCTGAGAACACAGCTCATGGTAGCTTGCTGTTAGGCAGGAAGACGGTCCTCTGTTTGACCCCTAGCACCACCACAAAATAAAAATATTCTATAAACCAAATATCTTTTTCTTAAATAGACTAAAGACTCTAACTGCTTTTTATTCTTAAGCATCATATTATGAAGATAGACTTGGGTAGAATATAGGTTAAATATTGAGACATGTGCTTTAATAATTGATAAGAATCAGATGCCTGCTGTGCATTGACTCATATCTGCGTACAAAGGAAAGCATGCCTTCTGCCTGGGAACCAGAGTCTGCCCTTTGCACCTTCTACTTCGAAAGTCACACGATCTCACCTACTCTGTCCTCACCTGTGTTTCCATCTGTGTGTCTTTGCTCATTTAATTATTCTTACCTGAGATTTTTAAAAATAATTTCTTTCCATTTGGATGATGTAATAATGCCTGTATACATTGCACTGTGGTTACATTCTCCCCCAACTACCCTCACATCCTCCCCTCACTCCCACCAATGCCCTTCTTACAAAATAACCCAAAAGATATTTTCAGTTAGCCGGACACAGTGTCACACACTTGTCATCTTAGAGCTCAAGAACTGAGTGTGAAGCCAACCTGGGCTCTATGACAAGAACCTCCTCCTCTTCTTCTTGCTCCTCCCTTTTTTGTTTTGTTTTGTTTGTTTGTTTGTTTGTTTGTTTGTTTTCCAGACAGGGTCTCTCTGTGTAACCTTGGCTGTCCTGGACTCACTTTGTAGACCAGGCTAGCATAGAACTCAGAGATCTGCCTGCCTCGGCCTCCCGAGTGCTGGGATTAAAGGCATGTGCCACCCACCTGCCTTGGTGGTACAGTGGTGAACATAGCTGCCTTTCCTATTATTATTATTATTATTATTATTATTATTATTATTATTATTATTA
>OU015749.1:11441804-11454006 GCA_907169655.1 Acomys percivali
TATTATTATTATTATTATTATTATTATTATTATTATTATTATTATTATTATTATTTTAAGTAAGCAAAGTAGCACTGTTCGTTCTGTACTTTTGGTTTCATTTACTTACTTGAGGCCAGTGAAATGACTTAGTAGGTAAAGGTGCTTGATGCCAAGCCCAGTGACCTGAGTTTGATCCCCAGGTCCCACATGGTGAAAAAAGACAAGCCCCCAGTTATTCTATGATATCCACCCGCCCTACAACATCAGGGGCATGTGCCCCAGACAACACACACAAATAAGTAAGATAATTATTTTTTTAACTTACCTAACACAAGATCCATGATATACCTAATGACTCAAACTCAAACAAAACAGCTCAGTAAATGAAAAACTAATATATACTGGTAAAATATATTGCATTAAATTTTAAATTAACTTGATAGCATATAAGAAATAAAATGAGACAAGCATCTCAAACATGTTCAAATTCATTAAAAAATTATTAGAAGTCTGAGAGCTAGAGTTGATGCAGCATGGCAGCTAGAAAAATATCATTTTGATCTTTAAAGAAAATCCTCAAAAATAAATAACAGATGTAAATTAGATTTAATTAAACATAGATCAAAGACACTTTTCTTATCAAAATTAGGCATGAATGGATAATACAAACCCTTGGGAGAGCAGAAGACTGTGAGAATGACTGTGCAAGCTTTTATTATGCTTAGTTTTCTTTGTTGTCTATTGAAATGTGTCAACTTTATTGCTAATATTTCACTGACGGTGCGTTCTTCATTTTTTCAATATAGAATTCAATTTAAAATAAAATCCGATATTCTGTCTGAAAATTTCAATTCCCACCAGCAGCATAATTCAATTAAGTTCCAAATATTTCTTTTAAAAATACAAAATAAAATCATTCCCTCTGCATATGCTATTTCTGCTCCACTCCAGAAGGATAAAAAACTGCATTTGTTTACTTTTGGTTCATCTATCACTTTGTACATTTTTATGGATTTTTATGTATAATCACATTTTCAGAGGGGATTGTTATAGACTCTGGCCCATTTCAGCAGTTATTATCTTTCAGCCTTAAAATTATAAAAATTGATACACAATCTGTGCATTCTTCTCCCGACGGAAGTGGTAGGTAGCCAGCCATCACTCATGATGACAAGCTGAACTTGGTCTGTTTATTCTAGTGAAAGATACGTTCTCCTCTTGTTTCTTCTCTCTTCCTCCTTCCTGCTAACAGGGAGATCATCAGAGTCCCTCTGAGGCATGCGGAGGCTGGGAGAGAGAGATGCCTTATTTCCCAGCCTAGGAAAGAATCTGCATTTTTTTTCTTCTAAAAGCTCGACAAAGTGTGTTACTTGAAAGGAATTTGTGAAAGAATTCACACTTGCATTTTCCTGTTCTCTTGAAGCTGCTCTTTAAACATTTCTTCCCCTGCCTCTCTCTCTCCCAATTTACCGTCTGCAAGATGACTGCTCTATCAGACATAAAATGCTCCCTTTTTCACTTAACTATGCACCAGCCCCTCTCTGTGCTTCCAGGGCGCCCTTAATGGTGCTGTTATATTCCATTCCAACTTGAACACATCAAGAGCAAAACCTACCTACAGGGATCTCAAGCACTCATGGCATTTGCTGGGGTCTGAAAGCCTTGCATATGGCAGTCTGTTTACCAGAGCCATCCCAAAGTGTTATCATTAAAACACAATTGTGCTTTACAGGTGTCAGCTGGGCATAGGTGAGGTTTAAAATCATTTTTGTGCTCCTTCCCTATGGTTTTTGTTGGAGCTCATTTTAATCTCTGGATTTGTCCAAAGGGCCATATTTAAAGGGGAGGGGGGGAAGCTATGCACGCATCCCTCTCTTGGAGGTGAACCAAATGTCAGCTTCCATTTGAATGCCAGCTAGAGCATCAGTGCCTTCTCTGTCGATACGGCAGGAGAGATGGGAGGAGGGAAGAAGCAGGGTGGCACTTTGGAAGAAAGCTCTCCCAATGTGCCCATCTTTGGTGACATCTCATTCAGCCTTCACTGTTAAGTACCAAGTCCCTCATTTGCTTTAAAACAGAACATTCCGAGATCTCTGCCACTGTTCCAAATGCCTGTGCACCACACGTGTGTTTGTTAACTCCTTCGCTCTCACGCATGAGGACAAACACATCTACTTGAAATGAGAGGTAGCAAAGAGCACTGTGTGGCACGAGGCTGCCTGATGTGCAGATAGCGAAATGGCCTGGCTTTGGTCTCCATCCTCCCTGCGTAGATCAGTTTTCCTACCCTGTTCAGGGTCCCCTCCCACCCCCTCCATTGGCAAGATTGGTTCTCTTATATTCACCTTTTTGTCCTTCCTTCTGAGGAATTTGCCAGAAGGGATCACCATGCATTTCTTCATAAAAGAATGTCATCTGGAGTCTAAGCTGGGGGGCCTGAGAGATGGTTCTATTGGTAAGGGTACAGAGAACTGGACTTAAGTTCCCAGGACCCAAGTCAGATACCTTGTACATTGAATGTCATCTCTAGGAGATCCGGTATTGTCTTCAAGCCCCAGTGGGCACATGCATATATACACAAAGCGACATATGCATACATGTAAAGAAAATAAATTGAAACCTTTTATAAAAATAGAAAAACTAAAATGCTTTTTACAACCAGTGAAGACTGATGTGGCATAGTTGAGCATGTATGTGCATGCACACACACACACATACACCATGTGCACATATGGTCTCAGGCATGTAGAATGGGGATTAGGTGCATACCCCAAGTTCCCCTACTCACATTCCTTCAGCTAAATGGAACCCACAAGTTTCTTTCTTGTTCTATTCCTGTCTGTCAGCAGTTCTGCATGCCTTCCCAAGAGGTCTTAATACCTAATGTATCTAAAATATTTCTGGACACTGTAAAATGAGCAACTGATGTAGACTCTGGATAGACAAACAGAAGCCATCTAGGGACCTGAGCAAGCATTGGTTCACCTACTACACCACTTTTAAATGGATGGGAATTTGGTAGGCAGTTGGTAAGAATAGGAATTGAGTTGGATGGCTGTGACTCATTGCATTAATTCTAGGTAGAGATTGAATGGGTTACCCTAGTCATTTGTATATTGATTCATCAATTCAACTTTAGATATCTTGTATTAAACAAGGCTGGCACAGCCTCTGTCTTACAGGTGACAACAACCATCTCTTTTTCCTTCACACAACAAGAATGACCTGATTTACTATCAGCCCAGGACAAGTATTTGTAATCTTCCAACACGCACACGCACACGCACACGCACACACGTATGGGCCACATGGGGTGGTTGACATAGAAAAGATCACAGTAGTGAGTTTGGAAAGATGATTCAATCAACAAAAAATGCTAACCATGCAAGCATGAGGACCTGAGTTTGTATCCCCAGTGCCTGCATAAAAGCCAGGCATGGTGGCACATGCCTGTATCCCCACTCTGGGGATAGAAGGGGGAGGGGGAAGCAGAGATGTAATTCTGGGACTTGCTAGCCAGTCTAGTCCATCAGTGAGCAGCAGAATCGAAGTTAGTAAGATGGAGAGTAATTGAGAAAGACACTTGACATCTACCTGTGGCCTCCAAATACATGCATATAGATGCACATAAGCACCTACATACATGTGTGCACAAACATACATATGCACTCACATATACAGTACACAAAATTTCAGACACAAAAATTTTTTAAAAATGAATCCAAGTGGTGGGGACCAACCTACAAAAGCTGCAATTTCCTACTTCCTTGGGAAGCTGAGGCAATCAAAGGAATAGAGCTATCTGGATTGTCGATGGAAATTTCCTAGTTAAAGACAGAAATGACTGCCACCCCACCACCCCTCCCAATAGGAGGCATTCAGGTGGCCCTCGGGGTGACTCTATCAGATCCCTCACTCAACTTGAAGGAAAAGAATTGATTCTAGCGTCAGGCACTATGGGCCCCAGAGCTGCCCTTCCTTTTGTCACTTGGAGAAGTCACCTTGAGCTCATCCAGTAACCAGCCATGCAGGAACATAAGCCAAAGGCCTTCCTCTGAGTTTCTTCACTCAGTGAGTCACCTGCTACAAGCAAAGGAAGACACAGAGCAAGCCCCTGCAGGTCAGTGTCGTTTTTTATGGAAATCTTGAGTTCGCTTTGCATTTCTGTGCTCTAACACCTCACTATCCAAGCCTGAAGCCAGGGGCTTTTCTCTCCTCTTTGAATGAAATGGTGCGTAGAGATCTGATATGCACATTTCTAACAGCAAATGCCTAAGCAGATGGTTGTACAAAGGCCTGCCACTTGCCTGAGTCCTCTGCAATGGCAGTTTGTGCTGATAAGACAATCTTCGTCTGAGATGGGCGAAGGTACTCCGCCCCCCCAGTGATAAGCCGAAACGAATAGTAATAGAGAGGGTGTCTATTTCCAGTTCAAATTAGGACCCCATAATTGTTCATGACAGAAAGCATAACTTGCTCTTTAGCAAACACATAAATAAAAACCGCATCCCTTGTTACGGCTGGTCCCAGCTTTCTGGTCTCGGTTGTGCTCTGGGTAAAGTTCAGGGTCAGAGGAAGTGAAATGCTAGGACTGTGGTATACTCTTCCCTCCTGTCGTGTTCCAGTGCAACAGGAGAAGAGCGTAAGATTAGCTTTTTATTCTTTACTTTTTACACCTCTAACAGCCACGCCTACTGCAGTTCCTTCTTGGTTGTGTCAGGCTGCACAAGTGGCCATTAATTACCCATCTAACTACATCCAAGAGGATAGCAGAGTTGCCTGTGCTCGCATCCCAGGGGGGTTTCCTTCAGGTAGTCAAATGGAAACAGTTCATTCCAAACCTGCTCAGCGCTGTACTTCCTGCTAATGGAAAAGAAACGCCACGTCGCGAGCACGCATAAAGAAAGACCCGGTAGATCTGCTCACATCGCACCAGGAAGGAACAGCAGTGCTGCCTGCTCCCCTTTTCTTGCAGGCGTCCCTTTGACACCTCTCAAATGGAAGATGCCCGCCACACACTGGCTCACCCTTTCGAAAGCATCCTGTGACCTAGCACATCACTTTGGCCTCTGTGTTTTCAGAGAAGGGTGAACAGTTTTAAGGTCTGTACAGTTGCAAAACCCGTTCTTGACTCAACCCACTCTCAGAAATATGAATAAAATACGCTGAACTTACCAAGGCCCTTCCAGGAAATGCTGCCTTTAAACTTTTGGAATGGAGGCGGGGTTTTGTTTTGTTTCATTTTGTTTTAAAACAAATAAGTCATTCAACACCGCCCAGCTAAGGAGTCCCTCCTTCAAACCTGTCCGAAATGGCTACCCACCCAATGCAATCCCACTATTTCACGCCCAGTCCTGCTTTCTGTGTGGAAATAGAAGTTAGGTCTCTGAAAGTCTCCTTCATAGCTCATAATCTTTTTTCCTTAGCCCTTTCTTTACCGGGTTGGCCCCTCCTCTGCCTTCAGCACACATACGCATGCACTCCCAACCACTCATCTAGGGCAATGACAACAGTAATGGCACCCTGGAGGTGACCATCTTCCTAATTACAAAACCTGACGTCTAACCTCCTGAGATATCTGACCCAGGGTGAACTCAAGGAGTTCAGTTTTCGTTTTTAAATCCATTTAACAAATATTTATTTGGCTTGCTAAGGAGAAGAAAATGTGCTCTATCTAATGGGAGTTAGGAGGGGGAGGTAGGGTCCTGTCTTCAAAGACCACAGCTATGAAGTCTGTGAAGAGCTCAGTAGAAGAGCGTGGCAATGACATGACATGAGGCATAGCTCAATGGGCGGCTGCTCCCCGCTGGCTAACAAAAGGTGGGCTCCCACAAGCCCTGCAGAGACTCTGAGGGACTGAGAGCAGCAAGGAAGAAAAAGAGACAGGAATTTCGGAAGAGGTAGAGCTTTCTCTTCTCTGGAAATAGGGCATACATGATCCTTTCCGCTCTCTTTTAACTTAAGAGCCGCTAGAGCAATAGTCCTGTAAGTGTTACAGGCCTGAATATTACAGCAGAAAACTAACAGGGGTAAGAAATGTATTCTAGGTATATCCTCGCTTCATTTCTTAAGATGCCCAAACCAAGAAGAGTGCTGAAGGGTGTCGTTAACCAAATTCTCTTTAGACTTTGATTCTCACCTAAGGGTCCTTCCAATGAGACTTGGTGCTGTAAGGATACGGGCCGCAGTTGGTGGTACTAAAACATGCGTGCCTCTGCAGGCTGCGCCGGGGTATGGCATCTCAGGCGTGGGAAATGACTGGGAGGAAAATACCTTATAGCTTTATTGCTTCCCAACTGATGGACCTATTCAGGGAAGCGGGAATTCTGGTAAGTAGGGGTCTATCTGGAGGAAGCAGGCCACTCAGGAGTGGGTCACTGGGGAAATATTGTCCCTTGTCAATTCCTGGTGCTTTCTGCTTCCTGCCTGCCAGGCTATGGACAGCTCTATCCCGCACAAGCTGCTGTCTGTCACATGATAGTCTACTCAAGCTTAGAGGACCCAGTGACTCTGGGTTCATCCACTGAAATGATGGAAACACCTTTCTTTCCTTCAAGCATCTCTCTTGGTTGTTTTGGTCATGGTGACGTAGAAGTAACTGACATGCCTGCAGTGTTAGATCCCAATGTTTCCTCTGTTCAAAGGAATGAGAAATGGGCTATAGACAACAGCATTAATGCGGCCCTGTGCTCAGGGATATGCGTCTGTGGCTTAGGAGGGGTGTGTGTGTGTGTGTGTGTGTGTGTGTGTGTGTGTGTGTGTGTGTGTGTGTGTGTGTGTGTATACTAAGGAACGTGTATACGTGTGTGCATGCTCATGGGGAGGGGTCAGGGAACAACCTCAGAAGCCATTCAACATCCATCTTATTTTTTCAGACAGTCTCTCTCACTGGCCTAGAACTCACCTAGGAGGTTAAGCTGCCTGGCCAGCAAACCATGAGGATTCCTGTGTCTCTGTCTCGCCAGAACTGAGATCACAAACACACCCACTACATTCAGCTTCAGATCCTCATGCACAGTTACCGGCCTGGGTTACTCTCACAGTGATTGTAATTATAGCACACATTGGTATTTTTGCCTAAAACAATAATGTCTTTTTTTAAAAAAACATATTAACAGTGATTCTTTGTATTCTGTATTATCTACCTATTTTTTTTTAACAACTATTTATGTAATCTGTTCACTCCAAATCCCCTAACACCTGGAAAGATTCGTGGCTTGGTGGCAAAGACCTGGGATGCCCTCCATGTGTTTCTTCAAAGGCCATGTTTAGAATAATTTCATATCTGGGCACAGAAGGGAAATTTCACAGTTTTAGTATTTTTCCTTCTTGTTCACATTTGATTGTTTTTCTGCTTTAGCCACGTTTCCTGCTTAACGTGTTGTCCTTTCTGTGTTCTGGGCAAATCAGACAACAGAGAGAATGTTCCAAACGTTTATTGCCGTTTTTAAAGGGTCAGAGGCTCAGGGGACCAGCTCTCCCTTTAAAATGGAATTGAGAACAGAACATTTTCCTGCTTGTTTTTGGTTTTCTCTTTCTTGGTTTTATTTCTTCTCTCCCACCACCAAGTAGTTAGTTCATTAACTGACTTTAGAGTTTATTTTTGTTTTTTCTTTAATTTCTGCTCCACCTTCTCAGCTCTTCTGTTTTCTCATCTCTTTCTTACTCTCATGAGCAAAACTCTTACTTTATTTTTAATCATTGTTTAATAAATCTGTTCCATGTATTTGATGTTACATTTAAGTTTTTATCCTCTAATACTTCAAAATGTCTTTTCTCTGTAAGAGTTGGTTAGCAGATATCTGTATGTTTTGCCTTTTTTATTTCTATGAGATTCAGGCATGTGAACTTAATCTTTAATTACCAATTTCAGGGCAACTTATAGCCTTTACAACCTTTTTTCCTAGTAATTTATTTTTCTGATAGCCTATTATTAGACTGAGTATTTTAAAATATATTTTATTAATTTATTCATATTACATCTCAATTGTTATCCCATCCCTTGTATCCTCTCATTCCTCCAAATTGAGTATTCTGTAGCAATTGCATTCTGGCTACAATGAACAGTTAAAATTTGGATAGGCAATGTACATTGATTTTTTTTTTCTATACATTTATGATATTATAATCTTTTCTTTCTCTCCTCTGTCTCTCTGTCTCTGTCTCTCTTTGTCTTTCTCTGTCTTTCTGTCTCTGTTTCTCTCTCTTCTCTTCTTTCTTCCTCCTCCTCCTCCTCTTCTTTCTCCTCCTCTTCCTCCCCCCCCTTCTCTGGAAAAGACTCTTATATAACCCAGGCTAGCCTTGAAGTCACTATGTAGCTGAGGACAGCCTTGAACTCTCCTGCCTCCACCTCTCAAGTGAGATTACAGGCATGTGCTTTTACCTATTTTTAAGATTCGTAATTTGTCAAAAACCTGAGTACAACTGTCACAGCTCTTAGGGTTCTGGGCTTCCGTAGGGAAGGCTAGCTGATGTGTCACTATGTGGTCAATACTTTCTTTGTTAAGATTTTAACTCCTAGTAATGAAGATGGCATTCTGTCTTACTGAGAGGTTTTTGTGCTGACTTTTTTTCTGAGCTCATGCTCCCCTTAGGTCGTCCCTCTCACTTCTGCTCTCTCTCATCTGCAGCTGCCCAGTGCAGATCGCTCATCCTTTTAGTCTTTCATACCCTTGTTCCTCCAGCAAAAACAACTTGGGGTTCAGTTTTATTTAATTACATTTTACCATTTTCTATAAAAAGATTTCAAATTTTATTCAAACATTGGCTTTTCTCTCTTAATCATATTTATAGTAACCGCTACTATTTTAATTTATACATTCCATGGTATATATTTATTTCCATAATTTTCTTTCTAGTTT
Source organism: Acomys percivali (assembly GCA_907169655.1). NCBI lineage: Eukaryota > Metazoa > Chordata > Mammalia > Rodentia > Muridae > Acomys > Acomys percivali. The sequence continues at coordinate 11,450,648 of OU015749.1, forward strand.
TTATGTTTTCTAATGATGAAGAAGTTATATTCCTGAAAGGGAGAAAGATTTACTTAGTCCAGTCACTGACTCATGGACCATTAGATTTTTTCTCTTTATGTATATATATGGTAAGAAATATTATTTCAGATCTGGAGAAATGGCCCAGCAGTTTTATGAACACTTTCATGCAGAGGACCCAAGTTTGCTTCTCAGCACCCAGGTCAGGTGGCTCACAACTGCCTTTGACTCCAGTGCCAAGAGATTCAAAGCTCGGTTCTGGCCTCAACAGCCACCTTGCGTGTATGTGACACACATCCACACAGGAGAACCAACATACAAATGAAATATTAAAATTTACATTTAAATGTAAAAGTGTTTTAAGCAGTTTTATTTCTTCCATCTATGAGAAGAAAATGTACCAGCCAACACTTACATAAAATTATATAAATAACCTGAGACTCTGATTATTGTTACTTTGAAATCCCATGTGTTCTTGTGTGCATGTGTGTACATGCATATATAGAAGTGAGTGTGCATGTGTGGGGGTGAGTGTGTGTGCGTGCACATATATGGGAGTGTGCATGTGTGCATATGTGCATGTGCATGTGTGTGTGTGTATGTGTGTGTCACACACTCATGGGTACACGTGTACACGGAGGCCAGAGATCAATGTCAGAGTCTTCCAACATTGTTGTTGCTGTTTGACTTTGGGGGCTTTTGTTTGGGGTTCTGGGGTTTTGAGACAGGGTCTCACTCTGTAGCCTTGGCTCTCCTCAAACTCCCTCTGTGCCTATCTTCTCCTGTGGATATTGGGAGCCAACTCAGATCTGCATGTTTGCAAGGCAAGCTGTCTTGGCAGCCCCTACTTTGTAATTCTCATCACTACCCTGTCAGTTATTACAGTAAGCGAGCACTTTTTCAAAAATCCTTTTTAGCTTGCACGTTTAAATTTGCAGTTTTATTTACAGCTATTATTTGATTGCCCTTCTATGGTTTTAACTTGTTGAACTGCTTGCTCACAACCATCTTCTTACACTTTGACTTTCCACACTGAGTTTTTACCTCAATTAATCTCATTTAACATGAGAAGACATCAACATAAAATTTTTAGAAATGGTACATGAGTGGTGTATTTTCAGAGACCACGTGTCCAAGTAAGAGTTACTGTTGCTTTAAAATCTGAGATCCATCTGGCTATGTGCAGAATTCATAAGTAAGCACCTATTTTCTTCAGGAAAAGGCTAAGAGGAAAGGCTTTGCTTTCCCCCTTGGAGGTTATAATTGAGAAAGAAAAAGTCTGGCAAAAGGCAGTCATTTTTATTTAAAAACGAAATGTTTCAAACACATAACATTTTCCAAGGATTACTAAAATTTGAGGAGTAAACCCGCCATCCAGATTTCACTCTATAAAACTTTGTTTCACACACTTCCTGTCCTCTAAGGAAATAAAATGCTTAGAATTATATCTGTTCACAGTCCAATGCTGTTTTTGTTTTTTGTTTGTTTATTTGGTTGTTTTTGTTTTGTTTTGTTTTGTGTTTTGACATTGAGCCTTGTGTCTCTGCCTCCCAAAGGCTGTGATGATAGGCGTAGGCCAGTATGCCAAGGCCAAGACTGATTTCTTATATGTCTATGTTTCTTTTGTCTCAACATTTTAAAAGTCCACTCATTCCTTCTGACACACGGATACACCTCCTCCTATTGACTTAATTTTCTTAGTTCAGGAACGTGCTTGCTAACATTAGTTATAATACACTGATATAATCTCACTGATCTTATTATGTTCCTGTGTGTGTGTGTGTATATATATATACACCTACATGAGTATGTATTATGTATTCACAAACTACCTAATGTGCACATATTTATATATAAATAAAATATGTGTATATTTATGTGATTTTATACCACAAATCAATGAAAAATAACTTCTGCTTTCACACTTACTTTTAAAAACATGGCCCAGTAGTAAGAGCACTCGCATTTGCTAGGTATGGGTTTGATTCTGGCCAGAGGGGAAAGAGTCCTCCTAGGACAGGAAAGTGGAGTGACAGAGATTGCAGTCACATGGCTGGCTTATGTTGCTGTTTCTTCTCTTTTCTGGTTCCTTCCTTGGAAATACTTATTTGTTAAATTTTTCAATTTTTGTTTGTTTGTTTGTTTGTTTACTTAATTTTTATCTTCTACTTTTCTTCACTTTTTTTTTTTAAGCACAGAAGTGCTTTCCTATACATTTTAGTAATTTTTCATTCTTATTGCCTTGAATATGTATTTTCCTTTAAGCTGGTCTCTGCACTTTTTTTTTTTTTTTTTTTTAGATGAATTTCTTCCCTGTCAATTTCCTCTCCACACCTTCTGAAGATCCGTTTCTCTCTGGTGTTTGAGAGATTTAATTTCCTAAAGTCATAGTCCATAATCTTACAGGTAGTGCTTGGGGGGGGGGGTGACACTTCATATGCTAATTCATTTCATCTTTACCTACAATGACATCCTCGCCATTCATAGCCAAAGAGTCTGAGACTCTCAGACTAACTCATACATAAAAGAGTTGTGGGATGTGTGTGTGTGTGTGTGTGCGTGCCCAAGCATTCAAACACTGGGTATCCATCCCAGGGCATACTAGACAAGCATTAAGCTACATCCTTAGCTTCCTGAATTGAGAAATCAGTCCAAAAACTCAAGCCCTCACACTTAAGCTCATGGGTGCCATCACGGATCCTTTCTTTTTATGCTAATGGGTTTATTTTCTAATGCCATGTCACTTGGGTAAGAGCCTTTCATGTGGAATCTACAGTCTTAGTAGTTTCATGTTTTGCTTTGTTGCTGTTCGGTACCGCTTACCACATCGTTCTCTGTAGGCACGGTGCTGCACAGCAGATCTCTAGGGTTCATTCATCTTTCGGAGAGTTTATGAGTTTATTTCAAGTGCGTCTGGAACGGTTGCAAAAACCAAACACATACATCTCAGCCAGTTAGAGATCCATCTTGTGGAACTGAAAGTGCATACCTGTTGGCTTTTTACGGGAGCCCTGCAACATGTGACACGCCAGGAATGCTCCGCGTAAGCCAGCATAGAGCAATGCTGCATGGTGTCTTGATGTGAGGTGCTCCCACCCTTCCCAGGGCCAACATATTGATTTATTTCCTTTGGGTTTCTTTTTTATTTTATTTTTTAATCTTGATTCATTTTTCCTTTTCAGATCCACCCCTATTTCCTCCCCTCCTACTCTTCCTATATCCCCCCCACACCGTTTTCACTCCCTACTTCATGAGTACACTTCATGCCCACAGTATGTGTGTGTGGATAGAAGACTATTCACTGGAGCGTGGGTAGCTTATCAGGGGCCAATAGCTCCTAGCCGGCGTGGGGGGGGGGG
>OU015749.1:11461123-11479602 GCA_907169655.1 Acomys percivali
ACACACACACACACACACACACACACACACACACACACACACACACAGGACAAAAAGGTGAGAAGTTGAACACAGAGGCTCATGTTTTAGGTAAGAGGCCTTGTGCCATCGCAGAGATGCAGGAACCTTCTTGGGCCTCCAGGTCTTTGGTCCAGCTGTTCTCTGTGCCTAAAACACTGTTGTTTTCTGGTGACATCCTGCTTGTCCTTCACGACCCGGGACAGAAGGACAGCACCAAAAGTAGTTCTTTCCAGAAGCTCTCGAGCACACAGCGCAATCCTACTATAAGGGTTCATTATTTACAGTAACAATAAGTAGCAAATTACCTCATAAATTATAATAATATGATTTATCTCCCCCAATAAATGATGAGCTTCTTGGACTGGGGACTGTGTCAGTTTCCTGTTTCTGTTTCCTCTTCTGGAAACCAACCTGTCAAAGCGACAGTCCCTCACCCTCCTTGGTATTTCTTATGTTGCCAAAGAGTGTAAATTTTACTTAATGTAAAAACCTATGATGAAGAGAGCAGGGACAGGCAGCAAAACCTCGATCATATAATATAAAATGTTCATGTGGCTAGATCTAGAAAGAGAAGAGCCTTGGGGATTTTCATTCGGAAATCCACGGCTTTGCTTTCTTGTTGTTTCCGCCTCGTCCCAGTAATTCCGTGTGATGGAGGCATTTTGCAGGTTAATCTACACGTAATGAAGCTTCAAAGAAATCACACACTGTACTCTGCTCGTTGGGGAGGGCTCCTGGGTTTTGCTTTGCTGGGCAGAGTGGAACAAAAGCAATAAACCATCTGATGGACATCACCGTGGCGATGCTGTGTTCCCATGCACCCAGGTGAAGATGTCTCACTATGAGCGCTTCCTGCATCCGACTTAGCCTTCGCACGTGCTTGCCGAGCTAGAGCTGGCTGCCCGAAACACATAAGAACCAAGTGACAAGCTTTATTTCTGACTGCCGCTGTGGCTCCTGACTCGTGTCAGTGTGTACTTTGATTTCTAATAAAAGCAGTGAGTAAACATCCATCGGCAGCTTGGCTCTGGAGCTGATACTGAGAGCTTAACCTCGGGCAGAGCAGATAGACTGGTCAGAAAAGGGCTCGCTATGCAAGCCTGAGGACCTGAGTTCAAGCCCCACCCACCCACCCACCCACCCACAACCCACGTAGAAATTCTAGGCAGGACATGGTGGTGCAGGCCTAGAATCCCAGCGTTCTAGAGGCAGAGGCAGGCTGATCTCTGTGAGTTCCTGAATTGGGGGAATTTTGAGCAGAATGAATACCAAAGTGACACGATTTAAACTGTGGTTCTGATTCTGAGAAAAAGAAGCTACACACATGTAAAGAATACCCTCCTCTCTCTGCATGGCACATCTGAAGAGGGTACAGGCAGGAGAACCCTGAACAAAACCTGCTAAGTAGTACACTGAAGGCAGAGGACAGGGGCAGCACTCTCTGTACTTCCCAGGAAGAATTTGAATGATACGATGAGATCAGGGGACTGTCCTCTCTCGGTTAAAATGAGAGCAAAATTCATAACCGAAGAGCATCAGAATAATTACAATGCTCTATGACTCAAACAGCTATAGTCTGGGTTGCTGAAAACCACTAGCATGTCCCTATGGCTTCCTGCCTAGCACATCAAGGGGCAATGACAACACATCTGAGGTTGCACATCCCTCTGCCACACACCATCCGTGTCATCTTATGAAGAAATTCACAGAATGTCCTGGGAAGAAAGAATGCTTTGTAAGCTAAAAGGAATAATAACAATAATAATAATAATAATAATAATAATAATAATAATAATAATAATAGTAATAATAGTAATAATAGTAATAGTAATAATAATAACTGGGCATGGTGGCACACGCCTTTAATCCCAGCACTCAGGAGGCAGAGGCAAGCTGATTGCTGTGAGTTCGAGGCCAGCCTGGTCTACAAAGGGAGTCTAGGATAGCCAAGGCTACCCAGAGAAATCTTGCCTCAAAAAAAAAACCATAATAGTAATAGTAATAAAATTCAGCTGTTCATCACTACACAGACTGTCTATAATTTTACTGATTACATAATCGTAAAGTAGTATAGAGGCAGTTTTTTGTTGCTGTGTATGAGATACTTTTCTATTTGTTGGGAAAAATTTTCCTTTTGAAGCACTGAGGCCCAGTTAGCCTAAAAAAAGAGTGATGCTCAATGAGAGAACAGAACTCTGGTCTGCGTTACTCTCGTTGGTGTACAGTGTGGAGCCTTCCATTTGTGTAATGCAGAAGAAAAGGGAATAGGAGTGAGGAAGGACAGCATTGGTGATCTCACCTCCCTCTCTTCCTCCCTCCCTCCCTCCCTCCCTCTCTTCCTCCCTCCCCGCATCCCTCCTTCCATTTCTCACTTAAGTACTCCATCTCCCTAACCTCCTTCCTCAGTTATTTCTAAAGTATTAGACATCACATTTTATTATTTTTTCTTTTTCTTTTGTTTAAAATTACTCCCAACACACACACACGTGCATGCAGGCATACACACACACTCACACACACATACACTCACACACACACACACACTCACACACACACACACACATACCACTTAAAGTATGAACAAATCATTTTGGACTATCTGTTTCATATTATCTGTGTTTCTCTTTCTGTATGCTTTTGTGACCCAGTTGGGGCTAGACTGTTGCTAAACCTCTCAGATGCAAGTCCTTCACCAAAGAAGTTCGTTGGAGAGCAGGTGGGACTTTAACTAACCCTGTAGCCAAGCACCATGGGAAAATGTCCATCTCTTTCTCTAAAAAGAGTATGAAAGAGAAGGAAGGGGAAGAAAAAACAAGCGGTAGTTGGGGAGGAAAAAAATGGGGACCAGGCCAATGCACATTTTGCTGAATTTGTTGTATGTGGTGTCAGATGAAGTGAGAGTTGTTACATGTATTAATTATCTCATGGAGTTTTCCCCATCAACCTGGGAGGTGTGTGTCATATTTCCAGGTTTCAGATGCACAAACAGTAGTCCTGACCATTGACATGACTTTGGACGTCTTGTAAGAGGCAAAGCTGGACTTCTACCCAGATGTGAGTCCAGGTCTCAGTTCATTACTTTTACAACTCAATGGTGCTGTCTCTGTGTATGTTAACTAGATGTGCAGTGGTTGGATTTACAGAGCCACAGACCTTGAGGTCATATGACCTCTGGCTTCCAGTCTCAGGCCTGTCACTTATTACCACTGTGATCTTGGAAGAGTCTGTTAATCACTCTGAGCCTGTTGTCTCATCTACAAAGTGTTGTTAGCATTGGGCCGTCGAGCCCCAAAGTGTCCTTGGAGGACCAGATGCTACACTGTATACTAAGTGCTAGGCAAACACAAGATTTTACATCTATCGCCTCCTGGGTGGTACTGTAGACTCAGGGTTCTAAACATTACGTTTGTCTTCTAGGATTTGTATTATTTTTAGACACGGATATTAATCAAGTATATAAACAATGAAATGTGTTAAAACCTTTAATGAGATGCTAAGTAATCATAATTCATTCATTCATCTTCTTTATTGCTTGTTTTTTGTTTCTTTGGGAAACAGGGTCTTGGGTCTGGGGAGAGGGCCTCCATGAGCAAAAGTGCTTCATAACAGACATGGAGACCTGCACTCAAATCCCAAGCATCATATAGCAGCCAAGCATGGCTACATGCATCTATGAACTCAAGCATAGAGGGACAGAAACAGGTGATTCCACTCTGGCTGAAATAGCTACTTCTGGCCTTTACAGTTAAAGTCCTCTTTTAAATGGGGTGCTAGAGAGATGGCTCAGGTTAAAAAAAAATTCCTATTGAAAAGTACCCAATGTCAGTTGCCAACACCTGTAGAGGGTGACTCAGAACCACTTGTAACTCCATCTCCTTTGAATGTCATGCCCTTTACTGGCAAGTGTAGCTTAGGCAGCAAGGTTCAGGTTCAATGAGAAACCCTATATGAAACCAATAAGACAGAGAGAGGAACAGAGGAAGACTCTGCCCTCCTCATGTACACACATGGGCAAGCGCACATACATACACATATGTACACACACACACATGTACACACACATAAATAAATAAACAAATAAATAAATAAATAATAAACAGCACAACAGGATCCGACTACAGAGCCTGGGCTAGCCTTACACAAGCAGTCTTCCTGCCCCACCCTCACAAGCACAGGCATTACAGGTGTGTTATGTCACATCCAGGTTTCATCCCTTTCATAAACTCTACTTTTGTGTGAAGACACAATAATAAGAGAAATGAAGAGAAGTAATTTTCAAAAAAGAAAAAAATCAAGAAAATTTCTTGGACATGTCTAGAGTCACCAATAGAGGCTTAGTGCTTTCCTAGGAACAAGGAGGTAAAGTCACTTGTTCAAGGTTGTTTCTCCAATAGAAGCTTGGTCCCGGGTTCTCCAGTGGCCTTTTGGCCCATCCTTCCCATCTCCAGGAGACCAGCCAGCCAGTAAGTTCTAGGAATCTACCTGCCTCTACAGCCCTGCTGAGTGCTGAGAATCCAAACTCTGGTCCCCGTTTACATAGCTGACACTTGACCAGCCATATGATTTTCAGTACCATTTTGTCATCTTTCTCTCTTCAGAATGGTTTTTCTCTCTTCTCTGCGTACTTTCTGGCTCTCTTAGGGCATCCGGGGTAGCATTGGAATGGAACATTCGAACATTATGCTTTGAAGCGTGGATCAGAATTAACTGCCCTTTAAATACAGAAGAAGAAGAAAAAAGCTAATCTGACCCAAATTCCAGGAGGGAGGTCAGTAAACTTCTTACTTCCCTGATGCAGGGCATCTCACACAGAGACACACAAGAGGGTAAATTACTTGCTCAAGGCCACACAGCAAGTTACCAAGCGGCATGGGAGCAATTACACATATAGAAAGATCTTAATTATTTGAGCTCTGGGATTTCAGAAATGTCATGATATCCAAGGCACCCGACAGCTGCTCTGCAGTCCCAGTGGTTGCCATATCAACGACCATGAGGTCTAGAATAACTGTTACAAACAAGGAGTTTGCGGGGAAAGAATGCAAGATTGACAAGAGTCCCAAGCCACCACTGTCCTTTCGTACAGGGCTGCAGAACTTAACAGCTTGGCCCTGCTGTACCAAAGAGTTCCCAGGACAAATCAAGTCTATCGAGGTGAGCATGGGCACCTCTCCTCATTGCTAGTAGAATCACTGGACCTGTTCACCACAGCGATAATGAGTGTGCATCAGAACTACAAAACCAGTTTTAATAGGAACAACAACGGGGCCATGTTTTTTATCATGATTCTTTAAGGATAAAGAAAAGTCCGAGAGGAAAAAAAAATTTATTTGGAAGCCAAAGGGAATTTTAGATCATTTCAGAAGGTTAGCACTTGGGGCCAGGGGCCATATACTTGTAGTGCGGGACACAATGGGAGCCTTAGAATAGGTTAGATTTAAAAGAGCCAAATACAATAAATTTGAGACCTGAGAATAAGAGCTATGACATGCTACTGGGTTTCCTGTGATGAATCACTGACCAGTTCAATAGTGCTGACATGATGGCTTTAACTTAATGTCCAAAATTGCCTAGCTTTGATATCATAAGTAGCCTGACCACATAGTGAGATACTTGAAGTAACTTGATTTTTTTTCTGGTATAGCTCTAAAGTAGATCTCCTTTGTCAAAGCCACAGATGCAGAGCAAGTTAAAAGATAGACAGAAATTCCTGTAGCATAGAGGCTTGACAGGTTCAGTCTACATCACTACCTTTCAATCATATCCGTTAGTCTGATCATAGGCAATAGATCATAAAGGCCTGGCTGAATATGGGCTATATATGATTAACTACAAAGAGTAATCTACAGTGATCAAATATAAAATGTGCCACCTAACAAAGGGAAAGTGTCTTGAAAGCAAGCAGCCTGTAACACATAATGTCCTAAGTGGCACCAAACCAGTTCACAAATTTACTCTGTTACTGCAAGCCTGCCTGTCACCCTCTGATGATGGATGCACTGGAAGCCTAGTATGTTTTCATTCTTTGTTTATAACCAGGAGAATACTGACTACCTGGGAACCCAAAGCTGTGTTTTAGAAAGGAATTCCTCCTACACTATTCACCCCACTGGTCTCCAAGACAGATTATGAAGTAGAACAATAATAAGATCCGATGGCTGAGTGAAACTTGAATATGCTAATTACTGTACACCTGGACCTCTTGGAAGGATGTTGCATTACATCATAATGAGAGTCCAGATGTGTCTTCATTTTATAAATGAGACACTGTGGTACAAACATGAGGTAACCTGCTGGGTGATGTCACATGGCTGATGGGCAACAGAACTCGGATTTGAATGCAGGCGTTTGGAGTCCCAAGTCCACATTATCAGTTTTGTCTACTGGCTTTCTTTATAGACTTACCTCATAAATATACTTTCCCTGGGAAAAGATACATATTGTGTCTATCTTGATGTTAATTTGACACTGTTACCCACCCTCAATATTTTACCTTATTTTTAATTGTAAAATTAAACACTATCTAGTTTAAGAAAATTCTGGAAGAATTTCTTCTTCTCAAGAATGTAAATAACAGGAACTATATTTTTCTTTCCTGTATAATTGAACAGCCCAAAATAATGGCTAGGCATATTAAATACATTCTTTATCTTAAATATATTTTTGAAAAAGAAACTAGTTTGCAAGCCATTGGCCAGCAGACTATGAAAGGCAATGATCCCTCAGAGGGAAGAGGAGGAGGATGCGGTCTATAAATAGCCCCAACTTCGCTATTTTCCTTTCAAATGTTGGATTTGGAATGCATTGTTTGTACATATTCCTGTGGTGTAATAAAAAGAATTTAATATATCACTTTTGTCTGGGTTTCTAAGCTATGGCTCAGCTCATAGGGGTACGGAGGAAGAAGGAAGGGACTGAGTTGAGGAGACAAACTAATAATGTAAGAATAAGATGGTCCGAATTACTAGGAGCGTGCCAGAAAGCTAAGAGCTATACAGAATAAAAATTCCAGACGTCTGAAGAATGACCCATTTCAGTCCCCGCTGATCAATAGATGCATATAAAGAAAACCATCTGAATAGATGAGAAGCGACACTTCCTAGTCCTGGCACAGAGCTGAGAAGTAGTGCCTCATGGAACACCTCAGGGTTCACAAGACAATGGCTACAGTGCATACACAGTGTGCCTCAATAGTGGGGGCTAATGAGTCAAAATTGAGCAAGACTCGCTGTATGCTGCCTGCAAAAAAAAGCACAGCTAACATTAAAGTAAAGCCAAGTTAACACTGAAAGGATAAGATGAGACACGTTTTGTTCATTGAGTACAATCGCATCTGCCAAAAGTTCATGGTCACCCAGAGTCTAGGAGCATACTTGGAAATGGGATCTATGGAGATGAAATTACTTAAGATGAAGCCATGTAGGACCAAGATGGTTCCTATATATAATATAGTGTGGTCTTGTAAGAAGATAAAAAGAGCTACCCATAGAGAAAGACATGTGACAACAGGAGAGAGGATGGAATGATGTAGAGTCAAGTCAAAAGATGTCAAAAATTGTCAGGCTGCTGGGCAGTGGTGGTGCCTATCTTTAATCCCAGCACTCAAGGAGGTAGTCAGATCTCTGTGAGTTCGAGGTCAGCCTGGTCTATAGAGTAAGTTCCTGGAGAGCCAAAGCTACATAGAAAGATCCTATCTGGGGAAAAAAAAGATGTTAGAGGAATTTTGAGGTACCTGATAGAAAAGGCCTAGATTCTCTTAAAGAGATTGTTGGCAGAAATTTTGACACTAAAGAGGGGTCTGCTGAGGGCCTTGGTGGAAAATGAAAGCCACAGTAAAAAGTCCCTCTCTCCTTGGAAAATGCTTATGTAGCGCTGAACAGGATGGTGGTTGAAATACAAACATTTCAACTACTCCCGGTGAAGTCTCAGGAAAGAAAAAAAAAAAAATCCTTCTTAGACCTTGAAGAAAAGGCGATTCTTGTTAGAAGATGACAGAATAGTTTGCTGAACTGAACTTAATGTTGGGTGGGGGAAGAGTAGAAAATACAACTTCAATATTTGGTGAAATTATGGCCTAGTGTCTCCATGTTGCTTAGAGTAAGTGGAGAGAGAAAGGGGTTTCTTGGGAAAGGGACCCTATAAAGCAAACAAGAGCTTATCCCTAGGATGTGCTCTGGCTGAAGGGCAGGGTGTCGCCAGACAGACATTTGCTCAGAAGTTAGCTTGCGACTGGCTCAGCCGTCTCAGCAGAAGCCAGCAACACAGAAGTGTTATCCTGGAAGGATCCTTGACAAATTCTCTTGTGTGATGACATGGCACCCCAGCACACAGAGATCCACGAGGTTTCCTAAAAGGGCCCTGTAGACAGAAACATTGGCAGAGTGTACAGAAGAGATGAGAGACACGATGAGATGAAAAGAGGCCATCAGACTCTAGGATTCTGCAGGCAGAAAACGGTCTGATAAAACTCTTCAACTACAAACAGGAAAAGAGAGAATGGCCACAAAGGACAAGATGCTGGGGCAAACACCCAAGTGGAACCCCTGAAGCAGGCCAAAGTGTTCTGCACAGACACACAGCGGGGGCTCAGTCACACAGGAGGCACTGTCTCCAGGGCTCAGAGAGCAGGTATAGCTTCAAGGGATTATTGGCCTAGAAAGGAGAGAGACAGTTTCCTGTTGGGTCGTCACTAACTGTAGACCCCAATTGTACTCACGTCTGTCTTTTGAAATGGGAGTGTGTCGTGTGCCAGCCTCGCTGCAGTACTCAGGCGTACCCAAACTACCTTCTAGTGTCACAGGTGGGCACAGCCAGATCTGATTTACATGATCTCTGTAATGACATTTGATGCTTTATGGAGGCTTTGCCATGTTGATACCTTAATCTTGAAGCTCTAGCCTCCAGAAATGTGAGAGACTATAACTGTATTATCATAAGCCATTTATTTTTCTGGCTTTCTGCTTTTGTTGTTGGTTTTTTTTTTTTTTTAAACATCAGACCTAAGAAATAAATGTGCCAAGAAACTTTAATCAGAAGGAAATTGAAGAGGCTCTCCTCATAGCAGACAGATGGATGTCAAGGCAGAGTATCCCTAGGAATAAAGAGGGTTGTTTGGCAATTCATCAGTTTATGCAAGGGCATAGTAATCCTAAATTTCTGTCCATCTAATACCGGAGATTCAAATCAACTGATGGGAGAACTAAACAAAGCCAGAAGAGATGGATATTTCAGCAGCCCTCTTGTCACAATTGATAGAACAGCTAGATAAAAATATCAGCAACAATATAAAACATGTGAACAGTACTTGAGAGAGCTTGACCTAATTTACATTTATTGAGCATTTCACCCATCAACAAAATATGCATTCCCTACTAGTATCTGTAGTCCACTTAGCAAAACAGATCACACTGTTAACCACAATACATATCTGAATAAATCTGAAAATATTCAAATGACACAAAATACAGAAATGACAAGAAACTTAACTAGAAATCTCCAAATATCTAAAACTAAAACAGGTCTTTAAAAGCTATTTTATTTTAGTGTGTGTGTGTGTGTGTGTGTGTGTGTGTGTGTGTGTGTGTGTGTTTAACTGCAGGTGCCTATAAATACAAATAAGATTCTCTAGATTGGAAGCTGCAGGTAGTTACACACCACCCAATGTGGGTGCTAGAACCCAAATCTGGATCCTCCGAAAGAGCAGTACTCTCTTACCCACTAACCCCATCCTTTCAGACCCTCCCAAAACATGCTTCTAACATGCTTCAATGATTCAAATAACTAAAAGGGAATTAGAATGTATTTTGAACTGAGTGACACAAGAAATACAGCAAATCAAAATTTATACTATACCTCTAAATCAAGCTTACTGGGAAAGTTTTAGCACTAAACCTCTATATTAAAAACAGATAAATATACCAGATCACTGACTTCGGCTTTCAATGAAGAAACTTAAATAAATAAATAAGAGCTAATTAAACACAAAATGAGAGGACAAAGGGAAATAATAAAGAGCACAGTGGAATGGAAAACATAAAATCAATGAAACAAAAGCCTACTTCTTGAAGAAATTCAATAAAATTGGAAAAACTCTAGGGAGGCTGATTTGGTAGAAAAGGGGAAAGCATAATTTATTATTAATATTAAAAATGATTGTTAATGATCCCATAGGTATGGGCAGGCTCAACATGAATATCATAAGAAACTTCATGCCAATAAATTTGACAGGTATAATTAAGGATCATCAAGCCTTTTATACAGCAGAAAGCCCCCCAGTAAATATTTTAGTTTTGGGGTGTCATATATGGTTTATGACACATAGTTTTCAACCTTTGAAATTGAAAATAATCCTTGTCTTTTAGATATTAGATTACCATGGCTTAGATGATATGAGCCAAATTATTGAGAGAAAATTTGTAAATCTCATTTAATAAGACAGATAATTTGAATGGCTCTAGTTTAGTATGAAGTTGAGTCTGAAAATTTGTCACAAAGGGAACTACAGTGTAGTGTGATTTGCTGATATGTTTTATCAAATAGTTAAGGCAAAAAAATAATAATGCCATAAATCCTTCTAGAAAACTTAATTATAAAGAATACTTCCCAACTCATTCTACGAGACTAGCATAACTCTGTTGCTGACAAAAACACAAGGAAATAAAAGTATAAGGTCAAAAGCCATTGAGAATATGGATGCACAAATTCCAAGCAAATTTTTCACAAAATGTGGCTAGCTATTAAGATGAAAAATCATCATGACCATATGAGGTTTATGTGAGAAACTCAAACTGGGCATAGCAGCCACAAATAAATTTCTGTAATTCACTATATCAAACAAAGAGAGAAACTCATAGGTTCATCTCAAAACATGGAGAAGAGGATTCAAGAAAATGCCATATGTGTTCATGATTCAAAGCATGAGCAAATCAGGAAAAGAAGAAAGTGTCCTCAATCAGAAGCTTCCCCAGTCTAGGAAAAGAAAACTGTGTTCCTGGTAGCAGGCCTTCCCCTACGATCAGACACAAGCAAGTGATAACCTGTCCTCTACCTCTCTACTCAATATGTCGCTAAGAACTGTGCTCAGTACAATCAGACGAACTTCATACAAGATCCTTACACTGAAGTGGAAGAAATGAACTGTCTTTTTGTAGACAACATGGCTTCATAGAAACTTGGACAGAATCCTAAGAAAGAGAAGTTGCTAAAACCAACAAGTAAGTCGTTTACCCCAGAAAGACACAAGACGTGTTTATACACTGTTATTGCTAAATAACTAAACTAACAAAGATATTAAGTATTCTGGAATACATCTGACTAAACAGGTAAAACTTGTGGAACTATAAAACACTGTGGAGATAAATTAAGAAAGAGGTTCAAATGTAGAAACACTGGATGTAGAGATCAGAAAACACAGTTTTGTTGAGGTAGCAACTTTTTCCAAGTGGATCTATAAATTTAACAAAATAAGTTCAGATTTAATAAATTTAAATCAATTTATTAATAATAATCTCATCAGAGTTTGGGGGCTGGATGACTGATTTCCAACACAGGTGTTAAAGAAATTCAATGGGAAAACTAGGTTTTTCAAAATACCCTGTTAGAGCAATTAGATGCCTATAGGCAACTTAGCACACTTTGACCTTTGCACCATCTTTTTTTTGAGACCCTAGCACCATCTTAAGATGAACTCAGAATAATCACAGACCCAAATATCAAGCTTCAAGTTACAAAATGTACAGAAGAAAATGCTTTGTAATTTTGCATCTCTCTCTCTCCCTTCCCCCTCCCTTTCCATCTCCCTGCCTCCACCCCGGTGTGTGTGTGTGTGTGTGTGTGTGTGTGTGTGTGTGGTGGTGGTCAAAGTCAGGTGTCTATATCAATCACTCTCCATCCTATTTTTTGACAGTGCCTTGGGCGGTCTGAACCTGGAGCTCACAATTGGCTAAACTAACTGCCCAGCAAGCACCTTACATGGGTGCCAAGTATCTAAATGTGTGACTTCTTATTTGCATGGCAAGTGCTTTATTCATTTAGCTGTCTCCTCATTCCAGCAAAGAGCTTTTGGTACACCTCTGAGAGCTTGAGTCAAAACTAGTATAGTGGACTTCATAATAAAACCATCTCTTTGTGTAT
Organism: Acomys percivali; assembly: GCA_907169655.1. Taxonomy (NCBI): domain Eukaryota; kingdom Metazoa; phylum Chordata; class Mammalia; order Rodentia; family Muridae; genus Acomys; species Acomys percivali. Next base: position 11,473,277 of record OU015749.1, read on the forward strand.
CATCAAAAATAAAGTAAAAAACATGACATAGACTATAAATCCAATGTAAGAATTGCTTAAAAATATATATACACAATTCCAAACACTCATCAATAAGAAAATAACTTTGATATTTTAATTGGGTGAAATATTTTGATGAAGATAGACAAATATCACACAAACAAATTACAAGCTTCTCAATATTATTAGTTAATTAAATGTACAGTGGGCTAGTATCACATAACTCTTTGATGCATAGCTGGAGTAAGTTTTACTACAAACCATTCTGAAGGAAAGCATTGGAATACCAACTGCCCCTGTCACACTGCAGGTAAGAAATAAACTGTTGTAGTCACCTAGAATACAGTTGAACATTTCTTAGAAAGCTAAACACACATGTGCCGTTTGCCAGTGTGTTTATTCAAATCTACCTGTGGAAAATCTTATTTCCCCTGAGTGCACAAGTTGGTTCCTGCTTCTCCAAGGAAATAATGCAATAACATTAATGAAAAAGATCACAGCAGATATATCCGTAATAGTAAGAAATAGAAATAACTCATATGCTACCAAGAAGAGAAGGGACCAACAGCTTGCACTATATTCTAACAACGGGGTGGTACTCAGAAAATGAGGGTGCACTGTAGAGGAATTCTAAAAGAGTTACACTGAGTAAGAAAAGCCAGACCAAAAATGTATGTGTTACTTGACTCCATTTAGACGAAGTTTTGGACCTGGAAGTCAAGGCAAAGAGACAGGAAATGATCAGTGAGAAGGGAGAGACGGGAGGAGGGTCTGGGATAGAGAGGAGGGGAAAGGGTTAATGTCTCTCTTTGATGTGGGACCATGTCTACAGGATGGCACTGCCCACATTCAGGTGGCTCTCCCTTCTTCAGTTACATCTCTCTGGAAACAGCCTCACACGCACATGCCCAGAGGGTGTCTGTTGGATGACTTTAAAGCCAGTTATGACTAAAGTACACAGTGTACGAGAGAGAGACGCTGTGCTCTTGCTAGAGCCTGTGGATGCCCAGGCCACGCCCACATGTCTGCAGACTCATGGGCAAAGTGTTAGTGCCTGACCTCGCTAAAGGCACAGTGACTGAAGGCACCCTTGGTCCCGAGTGCCCTGGGGTGCAAGGCAGATGATGGACACAGGGTACCAAGTGCTTCTCAGTAGAAGCTCCAACTTCCTCAGGCTGTTGGTGTTCTTGTTTAAACTCAAATCCACCTATGGAATGTCTTTTTTAAAATTTTCTACTTTAATCATAAATATTCTAAACTCTATTATTCTATTTTTACTATCCACTATGCTTTGTAATTCTGTCTTACAGCATTGGAGTCATTCTTTTTAACCACTGCATAGACTGCAAAATAACCACAGTGCAATTGCTCTCACCTTTATCTTATCTTCGGATGCGTAGATTGTTTCTGTTAGAGATGGAACTGCATGATTCAAAGTTCATGCCTTCATATTCACTTCGGGATGATGGAAAACCAGGGACAGAAAGGAATGTTTTACCTCAGACCTCACCCTAAGAAATACCATTTTACCCATTCTCTGTTCTTAAAGTTCTTAACATACATAGATCTTTTACTTAGAAAATATCTGCACCTCACTTGTAATCCCAGAATTTAGAAAGGCTGAGGCAGGAGTATAAAGAATTTGAGGCCAGCTTGAAGTACATATCAAGTTTTTTTTTTTCCAAGAAAGAAAAGAAAAGAATATTTTTGTGCCAAAGAAATAACAAAATATATGTTTATGGATTTGTCCTTAAAGTTAGAAATGGAACTTTTTGTTTATTTCCCTCTTATCTTAAATTAAAAATTCTTGGAAGCGCTTGCAGATTGTCTAACTTTTGGTGTCTCTTAAGAATAACTGGCTATGTTTTGTTTCTCATTCCTTGTTTTACTCAGATATCTTAAAATTTAATATGCTTAGATTTTCTATTTTAATTTATTTTATTTTTAATTTGTTCAGTTTATATCCCAATTGTAGGCCCCTCCCTCATCTCCTCCTAGTCCCTCCCTCCCTTTGCTCCCTCCCCTGTCCCCTGTCCCCTAGTCCTCAGAAAGGTGGAGCCCTCCTCCCCTATCCTCTGACCCCAGCCTGTCAAGTCTCATCTGGACTGCCTGCATCCTCTTCCTCTGTGGCATGGCAAGGCTGCCCTACCAGGGGGAAGTGATGAACGAGTGGGCACCAGAGTCCATGTCAGAGGTACCCACCACTTCCCATATTCTGGGACCCACAAGAAGACTCTGCTGTTATTGACTATATTTGAGCAGGGGGCCTAGGTCCTCACCATGCACGACCCTTGGTTGATGCATCAGTCTCTGCAGCACCCACCTCACCCCACCCCCAGGCTCAGATTTGGTGGCTCCATTGGTTTCTTTGTAGAGCTCCTGTCCCCTCCAGGTCCTTCTAGCCTCCAAGTCTCAAGATCTGCTTTAATCTCAGGATCTGCTTCAATCCCCCGCTGGGTGGAGTCTTTCAGAGGACCTCTATGGTGGGCTCCCATCCTGTTTCTTCTCTTCAACTGCTTCCGTTGTCTAATCTGTTGGCCCTCCTGAATGAGAATTAAGCATGCTCCCTACAGTCCTCCTTGTTATTTAGCTTCCTTAGGTCTGTGTATTACAGTATGGTTATCCTGTATTATTCGGCTAATATCCGCTTATGAGTGAGTATATACCATGTGTGTCTTTCTGGGTCTGAGGTACCTCACTCAGGATGATTGTCTCTAGTTCCATCCATTTGCCTGCAAGTTTCAAGACTTCCTTGTTTTCTTTAATAATATATTTTATTAATTTATTCATATTACATCTCAATTGTTATGCCATTCCTCCCTCCCTCCCATTTTCCCCTTACTCCCCTCCCCTATGACTGTGACTGAGGGGGACCTCCTCCCCCTGTATATGCTCATAGGGTACCAAGTCTCTTCTTGGTAGCTTGCTATCCTTCCTCTGAGTACCACCAGGCCTCCCCATCCAGGGGACGTGGTCAAATATGGGGCACCAGAGTTTGTGTGAACTAGAAATGATCATAGTGAGTGAGTTAACCCAGAAGCAGAAAGAGTCAAATGGTATATACTCATTTATATCTGGACAATAGCCCAAGTGGCATGTCCCATGAAAGCCTTCACTTACCAGGAAAGTGGGACAGAGGGAAAGACTTCCTATTGGGACTCTAGGTGAGAGAAGCAAGGGAGAACAGGGAAATAGAAGGATCCAGAGGGTCCTAGAAACCTACAAGAAGAACATTATGATGAGCAGATCTGGGCCCAGGGGTCCCGCTCAAACTATGGCACCAGCCAAGGACAAAACTTCAAACCCCTACCCAGATCTAATCAATAGACAGGACATTCTCCACAGTTGAGCGGAGAGTGGGGACTTCCTTGTTTTTAAAAGCTGAGTAGTATTCCATTGTGTAAATGTACCAATTTCTTTATCCATTCTTCGGTTGAGGAACATCTAGGTTGTTTCCAGATTCTGGCTATTACAAATGAAGCTGCTATGAACATGGTTGGGCAAATGTTCTTGTTGTGTGGTGGAGCATCTTTAGGGTATATGCCCAGGAGTGGAATAGCTGGGTCTTGAGGTAGATCTATTCCTGATTTTCTGAGAAAGTGCCAGATTTATTTCCAAAGCAGTTGTACAAGTTTGCACTCCCACGAGCAATGAAGGAGTTTTCCTGTTTCTTTACATCCTTGCCAGCATGTGCTGTCACTTGAGGTTTTTATCTTAGTCATTCTGATGGGTTTAAGGTGGAATCTCAGAGTTGTTTTGGTTTGCATTTCCCTAATGACTAAAGACATTGAGCATTTCTTTAAGTGTTTCTCAGCCATTCGATATTCCTCTGTTGAGAATTCTCTGTTTAGTTCTGTACCTCATTTTTAATTGGGTTATTTGGTTTGGTGGTGTTTAAGTTCTTGAGATCTTTATATATTTTGTATATTAGTTCTTTGTCAGATGTAGGATTGATGAAGATCTTTTCCCACTCTGTATAGTCTTTGTTCCGTTGACAGTGTCCTTTACCTTACAGAAGCTTTTCAGTTTCATGAGGTCTCATTTATTAATTGTTGATCTCAGAGCCTGAGCTGTTGGTGTTCTGTTCAGGAAGTTGTCTCTTATGCCAACGAGCTCAATACTCATGACCACTTTTTCTTCTAACAGATTTGGTGTGTCTGGTTTTATGTTGAGATCTCTCATCCTCTTGGACTTTAGTGTTACACAGAGTGATAAATAAGGGTCTATTTGCATCATTTGCACCAGCACCATTTGTTGAAGATGCTATATTTTTTCATATGCTTAGATTTTTACTTACTCGATTCCTTTGAGCCTTGGTTTTCTCATGTGAATGATGGGCATAATAATATTGCAAAGGACAAAAGACAAAATGTGTATAAAGTGCTAGGCAAAGTAATTAAAGTATAGCAAATGCGTAGTTCTTTGTAGTTGATATAGACTAAAATACATAGTGAATATTATGGAAAATTTATGATTATAAACTGTAGCCAACTCTTTCAGGATTTGTAATAGTGAATTTTTAGTAACAGCAGAGTCTCAGTACATCAATGTCTTTGGTACTAAACGTCTGTCCTGTGACTGAGCTTACTACTAGTGCACCGCATCAAAGCCACATGTACCTCTGTCAGCCTGACTGACATCAAGTGATGGATGTCAGCTCTTGGGTCATATCACTGTTTTTAAGGACCTTAAGAGATGATTCACCCCAACTGCTCATTCTCAGGGTGCAGAGACTTTGTCAAACCATCTGTTTCCCAAGCTTCTTGGCTCAAGTGGATAAGAAGTGAGATTATCCCCAATTGCGAGGGTCATATTGTTAGATTTTCCTTGATGTGCAAGTCAATCATTCAGGTGACTAATTATCAGTTATCATCAACATTGATAGCAAAGAACTTCAAAGAAAAGTTCCTTTGGGGAACTGCACATGTTCAATTTATTGAGCACTTTGCACCACACATTCTTAGTTGTGTGTGTTGGTGACAGAGCTTCCCAAAGGTGATCAAGTCCTCACATGGAATTTACCAAATAACAAAGATGCTAGAATGATGTAGACTAGTTGATTTGGTCAGGATTTACAGGAAAGTTGTGTTTCACTGTTCCCAATTAAGCTTATGTTGGCATGTGTTCTGTGAGCCCCTAAACCAAAGGAAGCTCTGTCCCAATCATGGGGACTCCTCAGCTTTATACTTCATAAACACACAGCAAATAAACAGAGGTCAGTATCTTAAGATATATGAAGTAAAGAACACAGTTGCCTGTGAAAAGGAGCTGTTCCCAAAATTCTTTTTTTCAAAGAATATGCAAATTCATACATACACATGTACATACAAGACTATACATATAACATATACTTGCACAAACATAAACACATATGCATGCATACATATATACACAATGCACATACACATATATGTGCAAGCATATATACATGCAAACATTAGCAAAAAAAAAATTACGCTGCAATAGGCCCCATAGATTTAAATACTGAAACCTTTCATTTGTACCAGTAATTCATATACAGCTATATGGGGTGAGAAAGGTTAATGATGGAATTTTTTAAAGTATGTTCCATTGACTATAAATGGCAGATCTGACAGTTAAAATGAAAATTGTTCCAGAGGAAACTTTAGTCAAACTAATTATTTGAGACGTTATAAGGATGTATAATTATATTCTTCACCTTTTAAAAAAAGTTTTATTACAAATGTGCTTTTAAAGAACAAGTAGAGAAATAAAAGCTGTAATTGTTCTTAATTATAGCTAACTGTAATTGCACTCAATTGCAATATACTGAATATCACCAATGCCTAAAGAAATCCTGGCATGAGGCAGTGCGCCCACGTTCATGAAATGAGGTATAGTTTTATGAATATTCTCTTATCTATAATTTAGCTCTTTTACTGTTGATTCCGTTTCAGTTTGTTTTATTTTATTTCTTTATTTTAGTGATTGTAGAGACATAATTGTCATCTCTGAATGTGCTGAAGGTTGTAGATTTCATCTGGGGTTGGTTCAAATTTCCCATTGCTGCAAAACAGGGCATAATGGAGACGGTTCAATGAGCGACTTGGACATGACCCACTGTGGCTGACACGCTGAATGCATGCATTTGAATTTCCAGAGGTAATATGAATACCACATTTAATGTATCCAGCAGAGGCTCTAAGAAGCAACACGGAAAATTTGGAGGCTCTAAAATGACATTAACTGTCCCTCTGCTAACAATGCTTAGAATAATGTTGTTTCAAATAGGTACAATTATCTTATTCATGAAAGGTGCTCTCTCTCTCTCTCTCTCTCTCTCTCTCTCTCTCTCTCTCTCTCTC
>OU015749.1:11479612-11497139 GCA_907169655.1 Acomys percivali
CTCTCTCTCTCTCTCTCTCTCTCTCTCTCTCTCTCTCTCTCTCTCTCACACTCCCTGCCATCCCCTCTTTCACATATATACATATATACCTTATGCTTATTCTGTGTATTCACAAGGGCTGGCCCTTGGTCCTTGGGGCTAAGTGAACCTGTTGGTGCCCCTTCGCCTTCCCCTCCCCTTCCCTCTGCTCCTCCCCCTCCCTTCCCCCTTCCCCTCCCCATCACTCTTCCATAAAAATGGTAGTTGATGGGAATATCTTCCCTCTTGTGACTAGAGGAAAGTTGATTTAAAATTGACACTGTAGTATAAAAAAGAAGTTAGCTTTAAAGTTATGTTGTTGTTGTTGTTGTATGTGTGTATGTTTGTTCATGCCACGGCACATGCATGAGGAGGGTAGAGGACAACTCTGTGGTGTGCTTTCTCTTCTTCTCCATTTTCATGGATTCTGGGGATAGAACTCCAGCCAATAGATTGCACGGCAATGCCTTTGCCTGCCGAGCCATCTAACTGGCTCAAGAAGTGGGTGTTTGCCTTTATGGAAGAGGATATCTTATTATATAAGGGCAACTTCTCAAAAAAAAAAAAAACAAGAAACAAGTTCTCTTGGTGCATCAAAACAACCTTCATTTCTCCTCTTTTCCATGGTTGGCTGCTAAGAGCTGTCGGCTCTGAGGTTAGAGTTACTTATGATATAATTTCTGGTCCATTTTTTAAAGAGAAAAAAAAACACACACACACCTTTGAGCTTCATTTCCTTGTACTGGCTGTTGGCCAGGCCCTCTGATGAACTATCCCTGAAACAGAGGACACTGTAAGCTCTGGCCTCCGGTGGCCACGGTCGTCCCTTACATCACAATATAGAACAGAACCCAGAAAGGCTGTGAGGACTCAGTCCCAGCTGTGTTCTTCAAGGAACCACGGCACCAGACAGGAGGCGTAAAGCAACGCAACATTACTCTAGAACGCTGCAGGAAGTGCAGGCATCAGTGTGGTGCCCCTCTTCATGTCTTTCATCGGTCACTTCATCCCAGGAGCTCTCCATCTGTGGTGCCCACCCCCCAACACTCCTCTCCCTGTTTCCCGTTCCTCCAGTTCACTCTACCTCAACGGCCTCTACTGCACAGACGCATTGGTGGCTCCCACCTTGACCTTAGGCTTTTCCTCAAGACAGTGGCTCTTACAGAGGAGTCCAGTGGGGTGGACAAATGGGTCAGCGGTGGAGTCCTTGTCTACCATATATAGACTCTCAGTTCAGTCCCCAGCCGCTTAGCTTTTCACCCTGTCCGTCCACTCGTCTGTACACACTTGCGGCTCTATCTTCCCCAGCAGATATGAAAGCCATTAAAACTCCTTCCATCCTCCCGTCTCCCTCCATCCCTCCCTTCCTTCTGTCCTTGCTTCTGTCCATATTCTGTCAGAGAAGTGACACAAGGAAGTAGCCCATGGCCGCCTACGAGAGTGGTCTTGATTTCATGTCTGTGGTTTTGTGTTTCCTTTTCTTCTCTGAGAATACAAGTTAGTAAATGAAACGTAACGCACCATTTCCAAGCTCAGCAACTATCCTCCAGGGCTGGTAACATTTGCCACTGCTAAAGCCTGTGTTAAGTGCGTTTTAATAAGCAGGTATTGTTACCCGGTGGCCTAGTCAGGTACTTACTATGTCGTGTCATTTAACGTGGTAGACTCACTGACCGGCAAGAGTACAGTGATTATTAATACAATGAACCAAGGACACGTGGCAGCCTCCTTCACCCCAAGGAGCCACTGGCAGTGTTGAAAACAGGCTCATCTTCCCGGGAGGATTCATGAGCCAAGTGCCAAAGTAGCATTTGTGAAAGAAATGAAAACAAGAGCCCTTAGTACTACCTCAAAGTGACAGGAGGACAGCAGTACCACTTAAACAGTGGCCTCTCTTGTGGACCAGTCAGGCTAGATGCACTCTTTGCCACACTGATGAAGAGAAACCTCCAGCAATTTCACTTTCAAGGTACTTGGGCACAAGGACACAGACAATAGCAGGCATTTGCAGCGGTGTCATATAAAGGATACCAAAATATTGTGAATATGTCTTGAGCCAAGTAAAATCTTAGCAACATCTCCATAGATGAAAATGAGGACTCTCAGAAAGACATTGGACAGAACACGAAATAGACAGGCTCTATTTTTCTTAACTGTATTGGCCCTTCTGATGATCCGAGTGCCTGCCGGCCTGCTCTCAGAGGCAAGCTGCTAGCTCCAGACCATGCCCGCTAAGTTTTTCATGTTCTGGGGGGCTTGGGAGACAGTCTTCTGTGGTGTCAACTCTCAACAGGCCAGAGCCGCAAGCCTTTCTGGATATTGATGAGACAATACAATACCAAATGTGTATCAGGTGACATAAAGGGCAATGCTACCTCATAGACGTTTGCTTTTAGAAAGCTATAAGCTGTAAAAAGTTTCACCTACCCCTACCTTGTACCCTGGCAAAGCTGCTGTAAGGCAGACACCAGATGCTTGTCTGTGAATGTGGCTGGCTCACTATGCACTCACTGACACACAGAGGGGTATTAGTACTCAGGTAAAGCATCCGAAAAATCTTCACTTTCTTTCTTTCTTTTTTTTTTCTTTCAAGTCAGGGTTTCTCCATGTAGCCTTGGCTGTTCTGGACTTGATTTGTAGACCAGGTTGGCCTCAAACTCACAGAGATCCACCTGTCTCTGCCTCCCAAGTGCTGGAATTAAAGGCATGAGCCACCAAGCCCAGCTAAAATCTGCACTTTCATCACAGGGTCTGGTCTCATCTTTATCAGCATTTTGAATATACACTCCAAGTCAGCCTATATTTTTTTCTTTTTCTTTATTTTATTTTATTATTTTTTGAGACAGGGTTTCTCTGTGTAGCCTTGGCTGTCCTGGATTCACTTTGTAGACCAAGCTGACCTCAAATTCAGAGATCCACTTTCCTCTGCCTGTCGACCGCTGAGATTCCAGGTGTGGGTGTGTGCCACCACACCCACCTCAGTCTATCAGGCTTTGTTTCTGAACAGGTACTGTCTACTTCAGGAACACTCCAGGAAGAGTTGCTGAAAGGAGGGAAAGAATACACCAGTGCAGAGGAAAGAAATGGGCATAGGAAACAACCACAGGGTGGGAGAGGCTGCCTTTAGGGCATCCTCATAGTTCCTGAGTTATGTCTTAAAGGAGGTCTACAAGGACCTCCCTACATAAAACCGTAGTTCCCCCAAATACCCCAGCTTTTACTTTCTACTGATCACATGCCATTCTTCTTAATAATATCCATTATGTAAAATAATAATGAATACTTCAGTATTTCCTGTCTTTCCCATCTAGAATATAAAGGCTCTATTAGTAAAATTTGTTATTGTTTGTTTGTTTGTTTTGTGAGAAAGGGCCTCGTGTGTCTCAGATTTACTGCTATGCAGCTGAGGGTGCCCTTGAACCTTTGATATTCTTTCCTTTATTTCCTGAGGGTTGGCATTGTAGACCTATGCCATTATGCCAGGATTGATGTGATACTCAAGAGACAGGCCCTGGGCATCTTGCTTGCTGGCCAAGTACTCTCTACCAACCAGGCCATGTCTCTAACCCTTCTTATTTGCTGTGACAGTGTATGACCAAGAATGACTGCACTTATGTATGATTACATGACAGAGAGAGAGAGACAGAGAGAGAGGGAGGGAGGACATACTATGGCTTCTATATATTTATACTACACCACACAATACCATCATGATTTAAAGTGTCAGCCTTTAAATGCCTGGGCTCATTTTAGATTTGCACCCTTTAACTGACAGACAATAGTTTCCTGTCTCATCTTACATAATGCCCCATAGTTTCACAATAACCCCAATTTCATTAAGCCTACATTAGGTGCATGCAAATAAACACCTAATAACATGCAGTAGCTGTTAACCCAATAAGACCCCAGCATGTATGATCAGGTACCTGTGAGTGTATGCACAATAGTAGGTTTTACCATGTAGTAAATGCTCATGTCTATGCAGGCATACATATGTACACATCTTAAGCGTGTGAGTGAAAGTGGAGGAAGTTCAAAAGGCAATTAAAATAAAGGGAAAAATGAAAACAGACGCCCAATCGGAGAGAGAGCCAAGCAAGCACTGAGCAGTGTCTCCGGGTTTTGCCAAACAGAGAAGAAACTGGCATGTCTACGTTGTTCTGAATTTCCTAGCGCTGAGGGCCACCATGACCTGCCCTGGGTCAACACACAGTTGCTGGTGGCGCCTTTAAGCTAATCTTCGTTTTGCATTACTTGGAAACAGACCTAACTTGAAAGGGCCCCAGTTTGTCTCAAATGGAATGAGTGGGAGGGAACAGAATGGGGGGAAGGGAAGAGATGAGGAAGAAAATGATGACAAAAAAGGATGAAGGAAGGGAGGACAGGAGAGAAGCTGGGAGGGAAGAGGGGAGCAGAAGACAAAGAAGTGGGGGGGTATGAAGGGAGAGAAGAGAAAAAAAAAGCGATGGGAAAACACAGAAAGAAAATGAGTTGTTTGTCTGATGGTAATGCTTTCACCATTAATTAAGATATAGAAAACCTTACTAGACTCTAGGACCAGAATACATAATAATAGTGAAGTGCGTTTTACTATTCAATTTTTTAAAAAGCAAGTCCTTCTACTTTCAGTAGACTCAAAGGTTCCCTAGGAGACAAACACCCCAGCTCAGAAAAATATGTATCACGCTCACATGGGGGCTCATACCCTCTGCTCTACAGCGGCCAGCTAATCTTGGAAACGGGCAAGGTGCACAGAGATACCTGGTGAGCTCTGGCTTCAATGTGTAGTAAGAAAGATCTGCTCACACGGTGAGGGCAAAAAATGACGAAAAAGCGCCTTGCTTCAGGTGGCACCATAGGCAAAGGGCTCCATATTTAAAGATCGACAGGGTGTTTGTATTTAAAGGAATGTCTAAGTAACCCTGTAACACACCTGCAACCCTGGTCTGATGCTGAAGAAGAGTATCTAGGTCTGATGCTGAAGAAGAGTATCTAGGTCTGATGCTGAAGAGTATCTATCTCTTCTGGTCCGGGTCCCCGTACTCCTTTTGGTAAAGTTCAATTTCCACAGGGCCTTCCTGTCTGTTCCAGTTTACCAATAGCCTGAGATCAAAAGATAGAATTATTAGTCTGTCCTGGGTGCTGAGGTCTTCATGGAGTTGCGGCATGGTCAAAGCTGCACATCCCAAGAGGAACATCTGCCACCTCTCACCTTGCTATGCTTCCTAGACTCTGGGAAGCTCCTTTTCCTTGGAGTATACTATTCCACTTTGCCATGTCTTTCATTACTGTTCTCGCTCAACTTTTAGCATTTGCCTTCTTTGAGAAATCAAAGTAACTTGGTGACATGAAGGTAAAGGAAGTTAGTGTAGTTCAACTCCAAATATTGTCCCAGCTGCAGCCATTTCTAAACCTGAGCTGCAGAGGCTGCCATTGCTCACAAGTAGAAAGCATGGCATTCTTCTGTTACACTCGTGTGTGTGTGTGTGTGTGTGTGTGTGTGTGTGTGTGTGTGTGTTCAGTGTCTGAGGAACAAGTATTCAAATTTCTATATGAGACATGATGTTTGACTAAAAAGAACTTGCTTTCCATGATAAAGTTGACTGTGAACTCAACAAGACCTGTCCTCAGCTCCAGGAGGCAAGCCTCGAGCCACACCTGTGAGGAACTGTTTAAATTAGGTTGACCTCAGGGGCATTCCTCAGAGAGATAATCTAGGTTAGGTTGATTGACTTGAGATGATTGGCCCCACAGGAGGGAAGCACCACTCCCTAGGCCTGGGCCCTGGGCCTCACAAAAGGAGGGAGCGGAACATCAGCGCCCCTTGCTTTCTGCTTCCCAGCTGTGGTACAGCTTGACCAGCAGCCTCAAGCGTGTTCTTTTCACAGCTTCCCCTGCCATGAGGTACTCTCTAACTATTAGCCAAAGCAGAGTCTTCCTTGCTTAAAGTGATTTTGTCAGGGTATTTTTGTCACAGGAACCGGAAATGTAACTAAGACCTTTAACGGGGTATCAGAAAGTATGCATCGCCTTGTACATCGCACATTACCGTAGCTTTTCTTGTAGCGTAAACACTTGGGAGAAGAATCTAGTCTACATCCATCTTGGTGAAACACGTGTATGAAATGGTCGTCGTGCCAGATGAGTAAGTATTAGAGAGTCGGAAGGATGAAAGGATGCTAGCAGCAGGCGTTAAAGGTCGCTGCAAAGCGCTTGGTCTCCGTAACACCTTAAAATTCCCTCACCAGGCTTGCAGTGGAGAATTAATAGCATAGTATAGTATCATCTACTAAGTTACATCGCTCAGAGGTTTGTCTACAAAAGCCACAAATCCAAGGACATATATAACTAATTCAGATGATTTAACAGTAGTAAATGCTCTAAAACTGAAGAAAGAAAATATCCTGGGCTTTTCCTGATTTGCTGATCTCAAAAAACTCTGAGTTGTTGATCTTTGTAGCCTCGTCCACAACGGTTCTTTTCTTTTGGCCAGCTTCCTTGTTTTTGAGACACGGTCTTGTTATATGCTCAGGCTGAACTCCAACTCATGATGTTCCTGAACCCTGGGATTGAGGTCTGGACCGCCACACCCAGCTTGATTTATCTGTTTAAATCTCAGCGTTCCCAAATGGAATTCTCAGACATGTGATGATGTCACTTTTTACCCAGCATCTGTGTGGGTAAAGACAGAGCCAATGCCTTTCCTCTCTGAGTGTAGATCTACTGGGCAGCTTTCTGTCTTGATTTATACACACAAATCTACCCGTAAGTCACCATTTGGAATTTCCAGCTCATTCGTTTTTTCAGAAAAACAAACAAAAAAAAAAAAAAAAAAAAAAACTTGAAGACATTTAAGAGGACCACGCCCTTTCCTCAGTGTTTAGACTTTTACTGTCCACAGATGTAACTTCACTCAAGTTTTCTTAAGTGACTTGTCAGTGTTCGTCTTGCCAAAGTATCCAGTTTTAGTTCTCAGAGAAATAAGAACTTTTTCACGGTTACGTTTCATCAGTTCTACATCACGATTAATTACATGTAGAGTGTATAAAGCACTATTCCTCTCAGTGAGTGGGGGAAGCAGTACTCTCTGTGAGCACAGAGAGGTAAGTGGGAGACACAAGCAAGGCATGTAGGGAAGGCTCGGGTATTAGGTTTTCCTGGCACTGGCGAGTGCTAGTCAGACAATGAGCACTTGAAGTGGAGGGGACTTGTGAGAACTTCATCTGTTCTGTCAGAATCACTGCAAGTGAGGGCGGTTTTGTACCCGGAGGACATTTGGTAATGTCTGAAGATATTTCAGGGAGTTACAACCTAGTAGGAGATGAGTGGATATTTCTGGTATTTAGTGAGTGAAAGACTGAGAAGCTACTGAGCATTCTAGGATGCTGTTCGTTGGTTGCTTTTTCATCACTGTGACGAAATTGAAAGGGGAGGATTTTAAAGGGGGAACAGCTTATTTTGATTCATGGTTTCAAAGTTTTCAGTCCTTTGGATCAACTGTAGCCCAGAGGAGAGTGGGAAAAATATTGCCCCCCCCCAGGGACTAGTCCTTTCTACTGCCTCCCAACAACCCATCAGATGGTAAATGTATCGAGGTATTCATGTGTCGAGGGTGTCCGAGCCCTCATGTCTAGTCATTTCTCAATGTGTCTGTGTACCAGGTGGGAGCCAAACCTCTTACAAATGAGACTTTTAGGACATACTCAGATCCGAACTACAGAAAAATCCCCAGAACAGCATTTCAAGTGCACAGTGGAACTTTATCTGGCCCCAAATGCCAGAAAATGCCAGGGCTAATTGGCTTAGTACAATGCATGAACAACACTGTTTTTTATTTTTGTTTTTTGTTTTTTAAAGATATCAGTAAAATTAAAGTATTAAAAATGTGTAAACTGGGAAGCAAATATAATTATCTAAAAAATCCAAAAGCAAGATAGTTATGGCTTAAGTGTAGGCTGCTGCTGCTACTATGAGCTAGCAAGAAGAACAGACAACTTCACTCAGCCAACTGAAAAGTACTAATATATGCAAATAATAAATAACAGTTACCAGATACTTTTAGTGTGCTAAAGGTCATAAGGGAAAAACTAAGAGAGGGGTGTTTCTTAGCTGGCTTACTCACAGGGGTGAATTCTGTTGGGAAAGAGAAAGTTCTTATGAAGACACTAGATTCTTAAAGGAAATGAATATACAGCTGGAGAGATGATTCAATGGGTAAGAGTGCTTGCCTTCTAAGCCTGAGACACTGATTTGCAATCCCAGCAGAGACATAAAAAGCTGAGTGAGGCCATACAGCATGCCTGTAACATCAGCTCAGTTGGGAGCTGCGGGGCTGTCTCTCACTGCTGGCCACCAGTGTGGGCCCAGGGTCAAGTGACAGATACTGTCTTAAAGGAACAAGGCAGAAATTGATAGGGAAGATATGGAACAACATCTTCTGGCATATGCAAACTCACAAATCACACGAATGTGCACATATACTACCCGCACATATACACACATATAAAAAAAAATTTTTTTAATTAGATGAATGTGTCCGGAGGTGTGCAGTGCCCTCAGGAGAGGTAGTTTCTCTCTGAAAGCTATTTTTATAGTCATGAAAATGGGAGCCTTCCCAAAAAAGGAAGGACTCTAGAGGAGCTGAACTTAAGAGCATTTTTTCCTGAAGGGACTTTGGCTCTGTGAGAATCATCTATCAGCCAGATACCACCACAGACAGGAAGTGGAAGGAGACAGCTCTAGACACTACAGGGCCAAGAAAGGTGCTTGGAGCTCAAAATCCTTGATTTAGACTGTGTGAATGAGTAAAAGACTAGCTTAAAGATGACCCCCCTAACCAGGCCGAAGCACGTGCTCCGGGAAAGTCAGGAACCGTTGTTCATAGCCACATTTGTGCTAAGGAAATATATTGACTTTTATATGTGTAAATATCTTTAATAAGAGTCCTCAAAAGATTACGAGACCTTTAAAACTTAAATTGCTATTTCTTAAAATTACATATTTAATTCCTTAATGTAAAGTTGAGCTATCTTTTCCCTTTTTTTTTTTTTTTTTTAATGTGTATGGGTGTTTTTGTCGGCATGTACATCTACACTACCCATAGAGGCCAGAAGAGGGCATCAGATCCCCTGAGATTGATGTTACATGTGATTGTGAACCAGCATGTGGATGCTGGGAATCAAACACAGATCCACTGGGAAAGCCGTCAGTTCTCTTAATCACTGAGCCGTCTCTCCAGCCCCTTCTTTTACTTGTAAAATGTCACAACATAAGACTTCTTTCTCCTTTGACTTTTCTTTATCCCCCTCTGTTTAAAGAATGTATCTGTGATTGACGGTAGACACGATGTAGCAGTGAGGGAGAAGTTAGTCTTGAAATTAGAGTCTGGTCATTTTTATTATTACATTATGCAGCATTTAGTTAGTCGCGTTTCTTTTACACATTTGAAATATGGCGGCTCCAGTATTCAGCAACCCAAAGTCACAGAACATCTTCAGGAAGAAATGAAAAAAGCGAAGCAGGAATCTGTTGCTGAAGAAGTTGAGTTCTGCTCTAGCTGTGTTCTTTCCTAAGCGGCAGATGGCCAAGCACATGTACTGAGAGCCCCGAAGTCCTCTGTTCTTAAGTCACTCTGGGAAAGAGATTATCATGCCCTGTTTCATTGTAAATACCTAAAAGGTAGTTTGGGATATTTTTTTTCTCACTAATTTCTCTTCTGGTTGCTGCATGCTTTTAATATTCAGTATTAATTTTCAGTAATTTTAATCTCAAAGTCTACCAACAGAAAGGAGAAGCAGTTTTGTTACTTATGTGCATGGTTTCCTTTGAAAGCAACCATGGAGATGTTTGTAGGCACTAACCAGCAAGGCGATCAACCACCTGCATGTTCCATATCATCTCCACACATTGCCTTGTGGCATTTTATGATGGGATTAATTTTCATAGTTACCACAATGGATTTAATCATGCTTGTTTTCTTTTTCTCTGACAGAGAGACTGCCGCAGAGTTATCTGGAAGTCCACCAAGGTGAGCAGCTGGCTCTTCTTATTCTCATCCTGATTTTGGAGCATATAAAGAACAGTGTTGTGTCCTCTTTTTTTTTTTTTTTTTTTCTGGTTTTTCGAGACAGGGTTTTTCTGTGTAGCCTTGGCTGTCCTGGACTCGCTTTGTAGACCAGGCTGGCCTTGAACTCACAGCGATCTGCCTGCCTCTGCCTCCCGAGTGCTGGGATTAAAGGCGTGCGCCACCACGCCTGGCTTGTTGTGTCCTCTTTAAACGGGCTTCTCGTTGTCTCATATGATTGTGCTAAAAGATTATGTCTGAGTCATTGAGTCATGTGGAGGTGATGTCATCAAGAAGGAACAAGGCTAATATATATGAATGATTTGGGGAAATTATTCTCATTCTTCTTATCTCTTTAGAAAGATAGATGATAGATGATTGATAGATAGGTGATAGATAGATAGATAGATAGATAGATAGATAGATAGATAGATAGAGATAGATAGATGATATATAGACGCTAAGGAGACTATAGTTAATAGATAATAGATGATAGAGACATAGAGGATAGTAGCTATATTTGCCTAGTAGCATCAAAAGATTTGGCAATCGAAGATACTTTTGGGTTTTTTTTCCTTTAATGTACCAATTATTATTGTATTCAGAGGTTAATGATTTATAAAAGAACCCCATGATTCCCCTAAAGAAACTGATTGAGTTTTGGTGGTTAAAAATGCAATCTAAATTCTTATCATAGTATTTAAAAAAAATAAAAAAGGAACAGAGCAGCCAGTTTTCTGTTGTTGTTGTTTGCTTTTGTTTTTGTTTTCCTCTGTGCAGTCTTGGCTGTCTAGGAACTCTGTAGACCTGGATAGCCTTGAACTCACAGAGATGTTCCTGCCTTTGCCTCCCGAGTGTTGGGATCAAAGGCGTGCACCACCACTGCCCAGCAGGGTGGCCATCTTTTAAAAAGCCATTTTACTGTGTATCTAGGATCTGGCCTTAGCACCAAACCTTCTGCTCAGCCTTTGAAGGTACTCACTAACCATTTGGGAATCGATTAGCATGACATGGGCATCGGTTGGGAACAGCTGATCAGCCATTAAGATAATCTCAAGAGCAGAACAAGGAACAAACAATGTGATGCTAAATAGCACTAGGAAATGGGAGGTTCCAGAGCATCACAATCTGAAAGAGGAGTGAAGCAGGTGAGGCCCTTTTTTGTATGTCAGGAAAAACTTGCTAGTGGAATCATACCTGATACTGATCCCCAAACTATTTTGGTGTGATCCAAATATTTAAATTGCTGTGTGTGTCTATTCTTTGGATAGCATCTCAAAGAAACATCCCAAAGCTGTGCCAGCCTACAGGGTTAAACCTCTGGGTGTGTTCTGATGTGTGTGGCACTGCTGAGTTTCTTTCCCACGCGGAAAATGTCTGCCACCAATGGCTGAGCATCCCATCATTTGTGGGGGGTGGGCGGGGGGGTGGTATTGTGTGTCTACTTGTGTTTGCGGCGAAGAAGTTAATCCTTAAATAATGGAATGAGGAATGACTTCAAAACTTTTATATTAGGGCTAAGATGTAGACCACCTCTGTATTGTCAGAGAAGACCTACACCATGCTGTAATCATGCAGATGAAAATTACTCATATGTCTGAAAATCTGCAGAACCGCCTGAATTCTATTAACCAGTGCTTTATTGTGAATACCAAGCAGCATTCGCATATTCCCCAGCAATGATCTTTCTGTTGTAGTTGGTTTATTACCCAAGGGACAGAATGCTCTATTCTTGGGTTTGGTGGGTGGTATTTTGGTAATGAGCCTATTTATTTTTTTGTCATGAATTTTTGTTATCCTACTGTCAAATAGTGTTGAAAATCAACAGCACAGTGGTGACCCTATTCTAACTGCAACTCGCAGTCATTTTCATGCATGTGTGAAAGGATGAGAAATAAGGTTGAGTTGTTTCTCAATTATGCTTCTATTACAGCCTCAGGTACTCTGTTGGCTTTCTCCCGGGGCAGCTTAGGATATATATCCATTGACAAGTATTTCCCTCCTCATATTAACATAAAATAACATAATTATTTCATAATGAATGTTCCCCTTGGTGTCTAGACCATTCCTTTGGCAAGCTTTTGCTTGCACAGCCTTGCAGGATTCCATGCCTTGTTCAGCTGTCCGCCTGTCTTCAGATTCCTTCAGCCTGTCACTGAACAATGAGCCCTCTGATACCTGGGTATCATTTAGAACAAGGCATCTGTAGTTATTTTGTTTGTTTCTCAGCTAATGATTAGTGGAACATGACACTTGGAGTTTTTTATCCTTTTAGTCATAAAGGCATGCTTTTGCTGTGACATCTAAGAAAAATGGAAAATTGCAATCCAGGCAACTGCTAGCTGGTGATATGTGGCTACAAGGGAAGACAGTGGCATTTTATAACACTGTTATGGTTCTGCTTTCATTGGCTTTGACTGTCTTGAAAATTTCCAAAAGGCCTTTTACAGCTGTTGCAGTGGGGTTGGTGGTGGGGCGGGGGGAAGATATTTCACCTTTAATTGCCTTACATGCCGTTAATTTCAAGTTGCCAGCCACAGGTTGACAATACTCTGTAAAAATGGACAAATCACGCAGCATGGATTGTATCTCAAAAGCTGAAAATGCTTTGAAGTTGAAACAAGATACAAGGTGCCTGAGCAAGCATCAGTTTCATTTTCCATTGCTAATGATAACCTAAATGCATTTTTGAATTCTTGCTGTTGCTGAAATTAAAGCTTAGTAATAATATGTCACCAGAAAAAAAAAAATATTAGATTACATGAGCAACATGCACTCTAAGCAATGTAATTATATTATAAATATTAAAAACCAATGATCTTGTCAAGATTAAAACAAACATTTAAACCAACTCCCTACAATACTCATCTTGAAGTGTTCTGCAAATAGGATGCATGCTCCCTTCCTTAAACTGTGAGAGCAATCATTTTGTTCTCGCATATGGCTTCTTGCTTTTATCTTACATGTAGCAAAAGGCAATTCAGCAATCGGAACAGTTTTTCGATTACAACCATTTGTTCATGTGAGTGTGAGTCTGTCTGTGTCTGGATGTGTGTGTGTGTGTGTTCATACGCATGTATATGTGGGTAGATGTGTATGCAGAAGCCAAAGGACAGCTGTGTGTATCATTTTACAGATAGCATCCTCCTTGTGTGTGTGTGTTTTTTGGGGGGGAGGGTCATTTTTTTTTCTGTTGTTGTGGGTTTGCTTCTTCCTTCCTTCTTTTTTCTTTCTTTTTTTTTTTTATTTTTTCTTTATTTTCCCCTAGGAGGTCTCTCACTCATTTGAAATTCTGCAGTTAGGTAGGCTGGATGGCCATTAGCACCACCAGCACCCTCCTCGCCCCGCCTCTGCCCCAGCCTTCCCTAGGGATCTGCCTATCCCGGCCTTCCCAGTGCTGGCATTGCAATTGCATGCCACCATGCCTGGCTTTTTAAATGGCTCCAGGCAATCTACTTCAGTCCTCATTCGTGCAAGGCAAGCACGTTGCCCACTAAGCCATCTTTCCACACCTATAGTGATGTTTTTCCAATTCTGTTTCTTCTGTTGAAGATAGTTCAGTAGTTTAGGTAGATGTGTTCAAAATAAAACATAGTGGGACCCTACTTGTCCAATGGAGTTGAGGCACTTATAATTATAGCATGAGGGTTTTTTTTAAATGTAAATGATGACTATACAAAGAAAACTTCTACTCTGGATAACAGAGTAAAGCTATATACAAGGTTTGTGGCAACTCAGGCTTTCCTGTCTCTGTGTGACATCAGCTGCTGCTGCCTTTTGAATGAGAGAGAAGGGATTTCAATTCCCAGTTCACACAGTCCCCAGTTATAGACTTAACAGTATGGAAAATAAAGTGATTTAATAGACCTCCATAGAAGCATCCTAAGCAGGGCAGGAGCAGTTCATGATACAGCTCGTATACACGGTCCCTCCAAATCAGGGTACTCTGTGAAGAACATGAAGTGTCAGTCACTGAAACTTAACATAGTGAGGCATGTGAACCAGCCGCTGTCTTCCACTGGATTTCTGCATCACTCAGTGGGAATCAGAGCTGAGAGTTAATGATATGAAAGAAAAACTTAATATTTTCTCTTGCATCCAAACTCAACACCTTAGTAAGTTTTCCTTGCATTGTCTATGGTGGTGGGGAAATAATACTACCATGACATCACTTGATCTTGTAATATCCCAGAATCCTCTTCTCTCAGCTCCACTGCTTGGATCCCAGTGAAAAGCATCAGTACACTAGCCTAAGCAATCAGTCTCCAGACCCGACTCTAGATGGATTGTTGGAGTTCTGGGCATTTCTGAGGCTAGCGATAGGTAGTGTGACCCTCCCCGTGGTAATGTCTAAGCTCTGGATCAGCCTCTTGATCCCACGAGGACATGACAGCCACTCTGTGGGTGACAACACTAAGGAGCAAGGAGATTCATATATTAGGTGCATCGCCCATGTTTTTGACTTAATGGTATTTTCAGCTTATGTATTTATCAGAACCTAACCCTCCTCATTAAGTCAAGAAGAATCCAGTTAAGCAATAGAAGCCCCTGCTCCTGAAGCACAGGGACCAGAGCATCGCATTAGTGTTTGAGGCTCTCGACCAAGAGAAGAAAATTGTTTATCTTGGACTATCAGATCCAAGTCCCTCCACCGTAGCTTTACCTGTGGAGCACTAATACTTGAGTACTGATGCTGGTGTACCGAGCCCAGCATACTGATGCTCTGTGGAGAACTTTGCTTTCTGAGGTTTGAAGTAGGCTGTACCATTTCTCATCAACCATACCTCTGTCATGGATATGCCTGGTCAGGAAGCAGCAAGGAGGGAAGACAGAAGCAAAGGGAATTAAGATAAGCTCGGACAGCTCAAGTTGTGACTTGTGGCTCTAGAGGGTTTAAGGTCAGGGCTTTAGTTCTCTGTGGAAGCTTTGGTAGCTAACACAAACTCATATTTCTCATTGTCCTCAATACAAAATGTATCTCCCTTGAGACCTTTAGAAAGTAGTGGATAAATACATTGGTTCTCCGGGTCAGTTTCTTATCCCTTTAAGAGCTGGTGGACACATGCTTCTGTTCCTTCTACTGTCCTGGCGCCTGCATCCAGTGTGGCTCCCTTCTGATGAGTTTGATTATTTGTTCACTAATTTGAAAAGGGTAGGTCGGATGCTACATATATGCCAAGCGTAGACTATGTGGGAGAAAATAGATAAAACACTGACTCTTCTCTCGGGTACTTCAATCTAGTAGAGAAAGTACAAGTAAACCTGGTGCTAGGCACACAGTGCTTTTTGTATAGAACAGAAAAAAAAAAAAACCCACTTGTAATGCTCAGTGTGAATTGCAAACTTGACAACCAGGAGGCAAGCCTCAAGGCATTGTGAGGGAACATCTAGATTAATGTTAGCCTCTGAGGCTGACTGTAAGGGGTCATCTTGATTAGGTTAATTGACATGAGAAGATCTATCTTAATGTGGACAGGATCACCTCAGGGTGGGGGATTCTGGACTATATAAGGGAGGGAGCAAGCTGAGCGCACACTCACAGAGCTGGCAATCACAAAATGTTTGTGGAATGACTGTATAACTCCCCATTTTAAAAACAAGGAAATTGAGATCTAGTCTGCTGCAATTTGCTCATTTTCATTCTCTGGGTGCCCTGTCACCTCCCTTTTCTTGTTCTCATCTCCCAAATGATCTCCCACTCATTTTGGGGCTAGGGGCAAGTCATAACCACAAGCAAGTCTAGCCCAAAGCCCATGCGTATAAACAAATACTCACTTGAATAAAGGCATATTGTTTGTTTACATATTGTCTCAGCCTGATTTTGCACTGTAGTGTCAGAGTTGATTCACTATGATAGAGAAAGCATAGCCTGAAAATGTAAAAATATTTCATATTCACTGTATGTAAAAGTTTTCTGACCCCTCTCCTAGATACAGAGTAGTAGATATTGTTCCTATAAAGTTTTCTCTGTCCTGGAAAATTCTACTTTCTTTCTATTATTTCCAAAGTCCCCAGTGACAGCATGTGTGCCATCTAATGATGTCATTTTCCAGAAGAGTTTTATATCTTTTATATAAAGAAAAAATATGCTGAGAACCCAAGTTTATCCCCAATGCTTAGTACTATGTGGAACATAGAAGGCATTGAATAAATATTTGCATAAATGTTTGACTGTCTGAGTGAGTCGATATTTGAATTAATTAGTAGATGA
The DNA here is from genome assembly GCA_907169655.1 of Acomys percivali. Taxonomy (NCBI): domain Eukaryota; kingdom Metazoa; phylum Chordata; class Mammalia; order Rodentia; family Muridae; genus Acomys; species Acomys percivali. The sequence continues at coordinate 11,495,905 of OU015749.1, forward strand.
ATGAATGAATGAATGTTTGAATTGATTAGTAGATTCTTGAATGAATGAATGAATTGAGAGGAAAGGGGGAAAAGCCCCAGAGCAACTTCCAGTGTTGGAACAGGTATTTCCAGGTATGGTGATTTCTACCATCCATCTCTCTTCCCACTCTGCTCAATGCTTCATGATCTTTAATGTCCAGACATTTTCATCTCTTTGGCTTGGAAGTTGTTAGGCTAACATTGACTCTGTAAGCTGTCTAGTGGAGTTACTGTAGAGTGTCAGAGAACCTACAAGACCAGGCTTAGGGCTTAGACAACCTTGAGTTCTCTGTGTGCCATTTCTTGAGTATGTTAATTTGGTATCTACCTCTATTTCTCATTTATAAATTTGGAAGGCTTCTAATACTTATTTTATAGAGTCAATATAAGGAGATAATCCACATAAGGCAGTTAACTAAGCACCTGGCACATGGCCCACAATGGCTACATCCTGGCTATTACTGTGGTTCATACCAGGTTAGCATTAGCTAGTTGTTTCATCAACACTTGAATGGTGTTACTATGTAGGAGGTGTCGTCATCTTGCATTGTAAGAAGGTGTCCAACAAAATTGCTCATCTCCTGTGCTCTGACTTCAAATTCAGTCTCTCGTCAAATGCCTAAATAGTCACTTAGTTCTGTGGGCTTGTGTACACCTCTTCACTTCACACTGCATTGTTTTCCTTCATCGGTGTTTCTGAAAAACAAGTGGCAAGATACACGTAGAGTGCTTACACAGTGGTTTTTAAAATGACTACAGAGAAATTAAGAAAAAAAGAAATTAGGGTAGAATATTAAGTGAAGTTTGAGATAGAGGGAATAAGTAAATATAAGCCACTAATTCAAATTTCACTTTTCAGTGCCTAGATGTCTATCTAACTATGAATGACATGCTTGGTGGCTTACAACCACATTTGCCAAAGGCTGAGGATATGGCTCAGGGGAGAAAGCATGGGTTTCACAAGATGAGGTCTGGATCACCAGAGCCCATGGAAAAGCCAGGCAGATATGGCTGCTACTTATGGGGGGGAACAGTGGCGGGGTGCCTGGAAGATCCAGCCAATGTGCAAGCTCACAGTTCAATTAAGTGATGCAGCATCAATAAATAAAGTGGGAATCAACCTTGGGTCTCCTTATACCCATACATACACAGTGCAGATAGTCTCACACACACACACACACACACACACACACACACACACACACACACACACAC
>OU015749.1:11504386-11514421 GCA_907169655.1 Acomys percivali
ATAAGTGAGTATATACCATTTGAGTCTTTCTGCTTCTGGGTTAACTCACTCATTATGATCATTTCTAGCTCAATCCATTTATCCACAAATTTCAGGAATTCCTTGTTTTTAATAGCTGAGTAGTATTCCATAGTGTATATGTACCACAGTTTCTTTATCCATTCTTCTAATAAGGGACATTTAGGCTGTTTCCATGATCTGGCTATTATGAATAAGGCTGCTATGAACATGACTGAGCAACACAGGCGGTAAAATTTAAACCCCTACCCAGATCTAGCCCATGGACAGGACAGTCTCCACACTTGAGTGGAGAGAGGGATATGACTCTCTCATGTACTCTGGTGCCTCACATTTGACTATGTCCTCTGGAGGGGGAGGCCTAGTGGCACTCAGAGGAAGGACAGCAGGTCACCAAGAAGAGACTTGATCCCCTATGAGCATATACAGGGGGAGGTAATCCCTCTGAGGAACAGTCATAGGGGAGGGGAATAAGGGGAAAATGGGAGGGAGGGGAGAATGGGAGGCTACAAGGGATGGGATAACCATAGAGATGTAACAAGAATAAATTAATAAAAAAATAAAAATTAAAAATTAAATAAATAAATAAATAATAAAAATAAAAAAAAACAAATTTCTTTTATAGGCATGCTTTCTAGATTTTTGTGTGTGCATGTGGAGTGTGTGTGTGTGTGTATATGTGTGTGTGTGTGTGTGTGGTAATTTGGGATATGTTAAAATATTACAAACATGTGAGGCAACGCACACTGACATGACTCTAGATAGGAGTTATTTTAGCATTCTGCTAGTTGTGTGACTTGGACAATTATAGAAACCATGTGCTGTAGAGGTCATTTTCTGTGTCTCACCCGTGACTTTGTTGGTTCATTGCATCTCCCAAAAGGAGACCATGACACAAGGATTTCAGTCCTATGCCACAAGGGAATAGATGTGGACATGTGATAGGAAGGGAACAAAGCCAGTAAACGTTGTGGGTGAAGGTGTTACTGCCCGGGCTACTGAGGCTCTAACTCAAGGAAGACTCTGAAATGCTGTCCTGTGGAGCAACAAGAGAGATCTATTCATCCATAGTGGCCAAGCCCTCATCGCTTTGTGTCACTCCAGGGGCCTTTGCTGTTCTTTGCCCTTGTCCAAGCCAAGCGCTTGCAGAGCTCAGAACGTCCTCCCTGAAAGGCATCCAAACATGAGTCTGTAGGCTGCTTGGGGAGGAATCTTCGGGGGATGTTCAGAGAGGGCTGAGGGCATAAAAGCAAGACTCTGTTACTATTCACCTCATCAGTGTGAGCTGTGAAACTGCCCTCTGGGTACCAGATGCTAATGCATTTACTCAAGAGAAAGAAAAGGGAGAGAGAAAGGTAGGGAGAAAGAGAGGGGGGAATGAGAGAAAGGGAAATTAATCAAATAATATTTAAAAAGCCAGCCTTGGCAATGTGTTATGCAGCAATAATAATAGATAAAAGTTTAGAGATAGACTATGAAATGGTAGTTCCCTTCTGATTTAGATCCTTCAGCTAATATCAAAGTTTACCTATGTCACATTATGCATACATAAAAGATAGGAGAGAGAAAAGGAGAGAAGGCACAAGAGATCAAAAAACTCTGTGTATCACCAACTTCAACTCTGAGCATAAGAGCTATACTATCTAATTTCTCTTTCTCTCTCTCTCTCTCTCTCTCTCTCTCTCTCTCTCTCTCTCTCTCTGTGTATGTGTGTGTGTGTGTGTGTGTGTGTGTGTGTGTGTGGTCTATGTGTGTGAATATGTTCATGTGAATGCATGTGTCTAATGTGTGTATGCATGTCCATAGAGGCCAGAAATCTTTGTAAATCTTGTTCTATCTTACCTTTTGAGACATCTTTCACTAAACTTGAAGCCCACTAATTCAACTAGATTGGCTGTCCAAGGCCCAAAGATCCACCTGTCACCATTTCTCCAATGCTAGGATGGTATGCTTACAGTGCCACACCTGCTGGAATTGTGTGCACACAGTGCCACACCTAGTTTTTTATGTGAATGTTGGCCATTTGAACTCAAGACCTGAGGCTTTCACAGCAAGCATTTAACTGACTAAGCCATCTCCCTAACACCACTACCCAATTTTCTATAAGAGTAATAGTGTACTTACAGTTAATTATTTAGGATAGATGAGTTTCCAGTTCTCCAGGGAGTACACAATTATCCAAGAGTCCTGGAAGAACTTGCTTCCTTCATGGTCATGAGGGGGAAAGATCTGAGTGGACTGGAGAGGGCCACTGTAAGAAAAGGATAGACATTGTTCACCAGCCGGACAAAAGTGGAAAATTTGCCTTGGATTCCATTAATATCAACATGTTTTGCATAACACAAATGACTTTACTTATATCCTGATAATATGTGAAGATAGAATACAAAAAGTAAGTTGTCATAGACATTTAAATCCATGGCATCGCACTTTTTTAAAGTGCATGATTATGCTATTGTTTATGGTAGTTCTCATGATGCTTTTAGATAGTTGTGACCTGAAAGAGACTATCTGGCCAAGCGTGGATTTGAGTGTGTTTATATGTGAAGTGCATACACGTGTATTGTTAGACAGCCAGAGAGCAGAGAATGTTATAAAGAGGAGTTACTTCCAGAAATGTGTCCGTGTGGGCTTAGCTTCTCCTTTTGATCATGTGTCATTTGTGCAGCAGTCATGATTTGCCACATGATCCTGAGGATTACGCTGTAGGGGTCGTGCAAAGCCTGAGAAGGCTATTTCTCTGATGAACATTAATCTTTAATGATGGTTACCCTGTTAATGTCTTGTCTGAGAATCAGGGCCTTTTTGCGTACTCTTTGCTGGGTCTTTGAGACAATTGTGTTAGGGATGAAGGATAGTAACAGGAAAACAGCACTGTGCATACAGAGTTTGAAAGTGCCAGCAAAGGGTTAACAAGTTAGATGTATTTACTTCCTTGTCAGAAAGGCCTTGGCAATGATTACTATCTATGTTTTTCCTGTAGAAGTGGAGAAACACACCATAGAGACATCAGGGCCAACATGGACCTAGATCATTGAGTTCCTGCCCCCAGGGACCTGGTACTGCCTCCCTATCTGTGTCAGCCATGGCCCTGGAACTAGGTGACAGGCCAGCTACATAGAGGGCAGGGAATTCAACTGACACTTGCTTCTTCTGTCTAGCCGAATTTCCATCTCTTCTCGACAATTTCCTCATACTGATTTATTGATTTAATTTTTGGTTGGCAATGGTGGTAGTTATGATGCAAATTTACCCCAGGAAAACAGTATATTTTGGGACTTCATTAATGCTAACACACTGCACTTGAATCCTAGATCCCATCTGCCCAAATCAACTATGGCAAGCAAGCAACTGATACTAAGCAAGAGCAACTTCCACTTCCCTAGGACATAGGAATCCATCATGGGGATTGTTTTCATCTCACCAGCTAATCTTGGAAAGCAGAAGCCAGTGACTTTCACTAACAGCATGTTTCTCATCCCTTTAAATTTGGCAAAATGAGTTTGGTTTATTGGTGGTAGTGTTTGTTTTGTTCTGATTTAGTCCTGGGGGTTATATCATCTTGCATGAATTTCTTTTTTATGTTTGAACCAGGCAGAAAGATTGGCTTGAGCAGTATATTATCTGTTTCTGTGTAGCAAAGTATGCTGAAATTTAGAGACTTACAGCAATTGGCATGTATTGTCTCAGTTTTTCTGGATCAGGAAAATGGTCATGGCTTAGCTGGCGAGTTGAAGTTGCCATCAGTTTTTGATGGGCCATAACCATCATACAAAAACTTGACTATGAAAAGATGAACATTAGGATTCACTTGTAGGGTTCTCAGGATGATTCAGTCCTTTAGAGTAAGTTAGGCCATTGCTCTTACTTCCTGCCTTTCTGTTGGCTGGGGCCTCCCCTCACCTCCTTGCCCTGTGGCCATATCCATAGGAAAGCTGACTTCCATTGCAGGAAATAAGAAAGAAATTAAGAAAAAGCCAGAAAGATGGAGGTGACATCCCTTGTATAACATAACTTCATAATCTCTCATGAGTATCCTTTCTTCATTAAAATAAGTTGCCAGAACCAACCCACACTCAAAGGAGAGATTATACCAAGGAGACAAACATCTGGAAGCTATTTATGTCAATATGATTCCAAACTAAAATAAGGTAGTTATATATGCTGCTGTTAATGTTAAATAATGCTTTTATTTTAGAATAAAACTCAATTATTTCTAATGATGTAGATTAAAACTTTGAGGATTAAAAAAAGAAACCATAAGACGAAGAAAACATGGCAATTAGACTATTTATTTGATGTCTGGAAATATTTCCAAAGCAAAGGAGGCATTTAACCTCTAAGTCATCTTAAGGCATTGATTGGCTTTAGTCAACTGACCTTCAAAATGGAAGACTCAGGCCATTCTACACCAGGAAAACCCTATGAAGTCCTTGGAAATGTCAAGTGGGCAAGACCAGTCATAGCTGAGGGGAAGTATTGAACTCTAAAGAGGATGATTCTTAGGGAGTCTTGTTCTTGTGTAAATAGACAGAAAGAATAGGATGGGTAGGAACCACCCCTCAACCAGGAAACTATGGGATGGATCCAGAGCACAGGTGGGATTTGCATAATAAAGGAGCCAACTTTCCATCTTAACAGAATGGAGCAGGTAGTCACCAGGTTACCAGAACTCACAAGGCTGAGGCAAGCTCAAGACCTTGGCTACATAGGGACACTTTGCCTCAAAATGATTTTTTTTTTTAAAGTTAGTTAATTAACTAATTTAAAATGATAAATTAAGAAGCTGGAGAGATGTCCTTGCAGATAAGAAGAGCACTTGTTGATCTTGCAGAGAACCAAGGTTGTATTCCCAGCACCCATCTGGTGGTTTACAGCCATCTGTAACTCCAGTTCCTCTTCTGAACTCCAAGGGCGCAATTTTTGAATGATATATTAAATTAATAGGCTGGAAGCGTGGTTAGTGTGTGTGTGTGTGTGTGAATTCTGATCAGCTTAGGGATCTGGGGCCATTAATAAGTCTCCTATAAGTCCTCCTAACAATGGGCTACAGTAGTAATGAGAAAGGATCAATGAGACTAGGATGGTGCTAATTGGCCTAACATCTGATAGAGAATGCAAAGCTGGTGGGCAGAGGTTGCGAGGGTGAAGAGCTTCCTGCCCATGTACTCGTGTGCAATGGAGTCTAGTCTTGTATAGTAGCAAAGACTCAGCAAGGAGACTAAAAAAAAAGGGGGAAGACAGAGAGACAGAGAAACAGAGACAGAGAGAGACAGAGAGTACAGGCAGGAAGAGAGCTGGCCTGTCAGGATTCTCCATTTGGAGAATCTTGCACCACAGGGGATGGACAGCCCTTGCCTTGCAGCTGAGTATTCCTTGGTTGGGCCAAGGGAGATGGTCAGAATACAGGAATTAAAGGAAAGGAAAAAAAGCTGTAAAGGAGCCCTGAGAAACTGCCCTCTGCCAAACTCTGGCCTAGCTTTTTTGCCAGAGACTTTCAGCTGGTGAAACAGACAGCTTTCAGCAAGAGTAACGGACAGCTCTGAGGCTGGCATGCTCTCATTGCTCACCATGCTGTGATCCTGACTCAGATGGCTACACTAGTGTTGGTGGCTGGAAAAGGTTACAGAGATGGTTGCTGGGGACAACTGGGTGTGACCGGAGAGCTCTTCCCAGTGTACGTCTGAGTGATGAGCAGTGTCTGCAGTGGCCTTGGCACTAGGGCAAATGGTGTTGCTGGCTCTACACACCTGTCATCCTGGAGGAAGGGACAGTGAGAGTCTGTCAGCAGCTGCTCCAGGGTAAGAGTGGAGGAAGAGTGGTAGTTAACAACGTTGACAAATTTCTAGCTGGGCTATTACAGTCTGTTAATGTGAGTTCTCAAACAATATGTTTCTGCCTTCCATTTCTCCCCCTGCTGCTTTGATTGAGAAAACCATAGCGACCGAAAGTGGAGGATTTATGCCATTCCTCTAGCAGGGGCTGGGGTGTAGGCAGGGGAGCCCCTTTGGGGAGGAATTTACCTTTTAAAATTAGCCCCTGCACAGGTGCTCTGGAACTGGCATGTCACTGGGAGAGGGCGGGAGTGGCATTCCTGAAGGGAAAGGTTAGGCAGATTAACAACACTGCTGAAAATGCTGCCATCCTGGCTCTGTCATTAAAACAGGTGGCTCTCATTATGGCCTCTCACTCATAATGGGAAGATAATACAGGCTGAGAGAGATTTATATCGGCCCCAGAAAGATAGGATCTCACACACAAAAAGAAAGAGGAAACAAGGCATAAAGTGGGCCAATTGTGTATGGGGGGTGTGGCGGCTTTCTCTTCCCCGCAGGACTGCATGCGACACTCACTAATAGCATAGACTGTGTCTCTACATCCAGAGGGCTAATTCACCTACAGAGATTTTGTTTTGTTTATTCAGGTCTATTCAAGCATCCTTTGGGAAGGTCCTTTGGGCTTTTTCCTCTCAGCATGCTTTCCTTTATATGAGAGAGAAGTAAATATGAAATTTACTATGTACATCAAAACTTACTCCTGCCCACCCCTCCCCCTTGAAATGATGCCATGTGCTCAGCAGACCATTGCATCAAGAGGCTGGACCAACTGACAGTAAGACCGGAGGTAGTAGTTTCTGTGCTGTGGTGAAGTTATTGACAGCCCTATGTGTTGTGATCTATAATGATGACGGGGAGATGAGGATAGGGAGTTTGGAGGCACCGTGGGTGGGCCCTTACCAAGGTGTACCCCCTGAGGAATTACGCCAATCAACATATCCGGTATATTGGGGGAAGAGAGAGGAGGGCCTGGAGAATATGTAGAGGCACAGAGTGAGCCGTGAGGGCAGAGAGAGAAAAACAGACAGACAGACAGACAGACGCAGAGAGATGGAAACAAGACAGAGACAGAGAGATAGAGGCAGACAGAGAGAGAAAACGTTGGGACAGAGAGCTGCGGTGGTGGGGGTCCTTTGATCCAGTAGACACCTGGCACCTGGTGATGGCAGGTGCTGATGTAAGCAACTGCTAGAACCCTGAAGGCAGTCAGCAAAAATCACCTGCACATTGACACTATGTATCTCTTTCTCCATGCTGACTCCTTTTTTTCTGTTGGTGGGGATGGATTGGGGGATTGAAACCAGAGCCTCCTTCATGTTTTTCTTCAAGAGATTATACTAAAAGGTTGTTATAATTTGATAAACATATTAATGACATGAATTATTGCCAGATACTACCTTAAGCCCCTTACAAATATTAACTCAGTATTCAGCACTTTGAAGGTAAGTCCGTTTATCACATCCATTTCGAGACATGATACAGAAAGGCCATGTCTCAGTGCTGGGAAGAGACACCATGACCACAGTGACTCTGATGAAAGAAAGCATTTTATTGGAGCTGGTTCGCAGGTTCAGTCCGTTATCCCTCGGTGAGAAGCATGGCAGCACAGAGGCAGACGTGGTGCTGGTGAAGTAGCTGAGAGATCTGCATCTGGAGTCAGAGGCAGCAGGAAGAGGGATGGGATGGGCTTGGGAGACTCAAACCCTGTCCCCAGAGACACACTTCCTCCAACAAGGCCACACCTGCTAATCCTCCTAAATAGTAACTCCACCTTGGTGATCAAGTAGGCGGGGCAGGGGGGCAGGAGGGGGGTAGGGGGGCGGGGGGAGGAATGTGGGCCATTGTTATCCAAACCATCACAGGCTTTGAGTGTGTACCAGCCCAACCTTTCACAGCAGGGCTGCTGTGCTGTTGGAGGTTGCAATCCCATCAGCCTTCTTCTACCAGCAAGGTCTTAATTGCTCTGCTTCTCCAGTCACATTATGCACATTTGGACTATTTTCAGTTTAACAGGTGGGTTCTGGAGAGACCACGTGTCTTGGTTAGGGTTGCTATGGCTGTGATGAAACACCATGACCCAAAACAACTTGGGGAGGAAAGGGTTTTTATTTCACTCACAGTTCCATGCAATAATTCATTATCAAAAGTAGTGAGGGCAGGAACTCGTGCAAGGCAGGATCCTGGATGCAGCCGCCATGGAGGGGTGCTGCCTTCTGGCTTGCTTCTTATGGCTTGCTCAGCTTGCTTTCTTATAGAACCCAGGACCACCAGCCCAGCCATGGCACCACCTGCCATGGCCTGAGCCCTCCCGCATCAATCACTAATTAAGAAAATGCCCTGCAGTCCCATCTTATGGAGGCATTTTCTCAACTGAGGCTCCTTCCTCTCTGATGACTCTAGCTTGTGTCAAATTGACATAAAACTAGAGAGGACAGCATGTTTTAAAAACTCAGTCATGGAAGCAGTTGCCGCTTTAAAGGGTCAGGGAGATAGAAGAATAGTGCTTGTGCTAGAGTGACAGGATACCCTCTGTTTTCATGAGGCCTCTGTGAAATGTGCAGTCCTTGTCACAGTCAGGCCTGGAGAAGCTGGCTCTGCCTGCTGTGTGCACAGTCTGAGGAGGCGAGGTAACCTTTTAAATCCATTAGAAGTGCACATGCTGTGTCTCCAACATAAAACCGTAAAGACTCAACAGAAGGGTCCAGACAAGCCGACACACTCTCTCCAGCTTCTCCCTTGCCTGTTACAGAAAACCCAGCTCAACTTGTAAAAATGAGAGACGGTTCTTTGCTCATCACAAACATTTTTTTCCCCTCCTGGAGATTTACAGCTGATTGGGCACAGCTGGGAGGTAGGGTAATTTTCCCTTCCCCTCCCCCTCCCCGTTCACCATTTGACATAAGATGTGAATAGCACATTTGCCTTACAAGGCATAGCCAGATTGCCCAGTAATTATCTTGATTTACAATGGCAGGAATGGAAGGTAACACGAAACACCATTTTAACTGATGATGCTCATCGCACTACTCCCATAATTTGTGAATTATCTCCTGTCATGTTGGATGCCCAACAATCTTATCAATGGAGAGAATCGTGTCCAATTTCCTTTGCATCTCCACGCCTAGAACAGTGCCCGGTTTTCAGTGTTTCGTAGAGAGGAGATTAAAGAAACTAATGAGTAGGTGAACCTATTGCATATGCCCTTTAAGATACTTAAAAGTAGCCTTCACATTTCTGCTTCTCAAGGTCATAGGTGCTGTAACAGAACAAATATCCAAATCCATACCACAGGTGTGTAAGAGAGATGTGGCATTTTAGAGAAGAGGGGAGACAGTTGCAAATTTAAAAGGACAATAAAGCCACTATGAAGAGAGTGTTGTAGAAAGATGGTTGTGGCTAAGTGTGGCCCATAGGAGCCAGAGGCCAGAATGAATGCACAGAACACAGTCCTTACATCCTAGGATTTGAACATGAGCATAACATATGTGGGAATAAGAGAGCTGGATACAGATTTGGGTGCATGACAGAATGTTAGATGCTGAACCTGAACATTTGAACATGGTTCACCAGACAAAGAAGTCTTGCAAGTTTCGAGAAGATGAAAATTTGCCTTTAGCAAGGTCAGGTTCATAATAATAGTTTGGATGGGTGCAGGGAGCCTATTTAGAAGGCAGATGGAGTTGTCTAGATGAAAGACAAATTGAAGAAAAGATGGTAGCAGCAGAGTCAGAAAGGAAAAAACAAGCATTGCCTTAGAGGCACAATTTAGAAAAATCGGAATTATTTAGACGAAAGAGAAAAATCAGAGGACTATTGACCACTACAGAATAGAGCTGGGGGACTTAGTGGTCAAAAAAGAAGGTAAGAGAGAGGGTGAAAGAGGAGCTAGAGAGATGACACAGTGGGTAAGAGGGTTTGCTGTAAAAGCTCCAGGACCTGAGCTCAAATCACCTTAGTTGTGTAAAAACTGCTCACTGGGCATGCCCATGCCTGTATCCCCAGCAGTAATGGGAAGAAACAGGAGAGTTGCTGGAATTTGCTGGATTCCAACCTAGCTCTGGGTTCAGTGAGAAACCCTGTCTCAGAGAAACAAGATGGAGTGATAGACTGGGATGCTCAACATCCACATGATGAAGAAGAAGAAGAAGAAGAAGAAGAAGAAGAAGAAGAAGAAGAAGAA
>OU015749.1:11514431-11527516 GCA_907169655.1 Acomys percivali
AAGAAGAAGAAGAAGAAGAAGAAGAAGAAGAAGAAGAAGAAGAAGAACAACAACAACAACAACAACAACAACAACAACAACAACAACAACAACAGCGAAAAGAATAGCCTAGAGCAGTGGTTCTCAACCTGTGGGTTGTAACACCTTTGCGGGGGAGGGTCACATATCCAGATATCCTGTGTATCAGATACTTATATTATGACTCATAGCAGTAGCAAAATTACAATTATGAAGTAGCAACAAAATAAATTTTATGGTTGGGAGTCATCACAACATGAGGAACTGTACTAAGCGGTCAGTCGCAGCATGAGAATCTTCGGCCTAGAGGAAGATCCAATGTGGATGGAAAGTTGTAGAATTGAGTTTTGTTGGGCAGGAAATGGGAACCAGACTGGAATTACAGAGTCCCAAGTTCTCTCCATAAAAGTAACAATTGAAGAAGTGAGAATGAGTCACAACCCTGGGGGAAAAATAAGTGAGGTGAGGTATGTGAGAACATCTCGTATACAAGACGAAAAATATTCATCATTAGGTCTTTGTAAGCACAAGATACCAAGGAATAGAACCTCACATTTCCTCCTTGGTAAGCAGAATCTCCCCACGCCCTCTCCAGCGTGTCCGCAGGGCATAGGCTGGTGTTCCGCGCCAGCCCTTAGGCGCATGCGCACAGCCTACATTCAGGAAGAATTCTTTCTGCTCAGAAGTAGTTTCTATAAGGCTGGAATTTCTCTGCTTCTACCCTTAGTCTATTCCCAACACAGGCCACAAGAATAATGTTTTTAATATAAAAATCAGACTATGTCACTCGTCCCCTCAGACTCACCAAGCTTTCATAGGCATGCCTGAGCCCTCTGCAGTCTACCCAGAAACGCACTGCCCTCCTGGCCAGTTTGCCCCCTTGCACCAGCCGCTCCACGATCTTCATTTCTCTGTCCACCCTAGGGGACTTTCACAATCGAATGATTCTTTCCACATAGATTTGTATCTCTGTCCTCATCTCTTCGTTGGCCTTTCTTTGCCCCTTTCCCAGTACAGCTTCCAGTGATATCCCTATTAAAGTCATCACTCTGGCTTCAGCCCTACCCAGCCCTCCTCCCCCGTTCACCACCAGCGCGGAAGTGATCGCGACTCTGAACTGTACTTCCCAGGGTAAACCTTTGCCTTTCCTGTTTCTCAAATGCACGTTCTAGGGTTAGCTACTTTAGCATTTTCATGACTTCACTTTTCTCATGCTTTAAATGGTAGTATTATAAGGTTGTAGCCAGGATCAAGTCCTCATATATGACGTGGAATTTTGCCAGACACATTTGCTCTCAGGGACATTTTTTTTCCTCAGTGTTTAACATCACTGAGCATGTTATTTACCAGTTTCCTTGCATATGAGTCTCTGTTTCCAATGGATTCTTAACTTCACTATTGGGTATTTTTATTATTTTGTTCACCACTCTATTCCCAAAGCCTAAAATGGATACACATAAAGGCAATCAGATAGCATTTGTGAAAAAAAAATGTTGGTGGAGTTTTTCCTCTGTTCTTCCATTTGTGTTTTTCTGTCTTGGGTATTAGGAAGAGTGGAATTTATATGCTGACAAAATCAGCGGACTCTGAGGTACAATCTTATATAATCATGGGTGTAGGTCCAAATGCCACAGATTCCAGGCCTATACAAAAAGGCAGCATCTCTTCTGCTTGTTCAGTCATCCTCCACTGCTCTAGCACATGCCACTGGGTTTTCCTTCAGTCGGTCCCCAGTCCCATTCTGGGTCAAGGGAGCTGCATAGGTAAAATCCTCCAAGGCATCACCTGTTTTCGAGCTGCTCACTCTGATATTAGTAGATCGCTCACTCTTGCTCTCACATTAGATATAGCAGCCTCCAAAGGGCCTGGGAACAGTGTCATATCTCTACTGTAAAGGTCCAGGCCAGCACAAGAGGCTAATGTCTTCTCTTATGCCCAAGGCCAACAAATCCCATTTCACTCTAGCTAGCACATGGTTTAAAAAGTTATTATCATCCCGAACTTGAAATCAGTAAACTTCTCCGGGACTGCCATGATCAAGACATGTCAAAGGCATCAGATTTGGCTATCCGATTCTAAGGAGGTGGTACAATACGAGCAATTCTCATTGGTCCATTTGACACTAAGCTGCCTCTAATCACTCATAAAAGGTTCTTTTGGGTAAACTAGTTCTGATACTTTGGCTATCTGATCTGCTACCTTCACAAATGCCATATGCCCATCCTTAGTGCTCACCCATGGTTCAGGGAAGCAGTAGACCTGTTCTTTCCATCCTCCATGGATGGGACTGCCACAAGCCATGGATCAAGTCAAGAGTGGGTCAAAAGTTACTTTTAACAGTATCCTTTGAACGTTCATATCTCTGTTACTTCCTTTGGCTTATGGGATGGGCCTGAATATAGAGCAAAATTAATCTGTGAATCTGTGATTCTTTCTGTAGTAAATGCTACACAACCCAGTGAAATGTCATAGGACTGATATATATCACAAGATAGAGTTAAGTGCCATCCTTTAGGACAATCTAACGCATTAAGGTATTATTTTTCATGGTCTCCTAAAGCTCTTTGTAATATATTTTGTCAGAGGTCTCTATCATTTGCCAATAGTACACTGCACAAGCCCCCTTATCACTAAGAAGCTTAAAGGTGATGTGGGACAGGGGGGAGGGGTATATTTCTCCTAAACTAGAAAGATACCATACTGAGGGAGATCCGTGTTCCTTCTTCTATGCCCACTACACACATTACAGAATATCTGTACCTTCCCTCTAGCCACCTGACACAGTGGAACTACGCTCATTGCTCAGGCATCACCAGATGGGGAGAGCTGCAAAGGTCTTCCCATCCCATTGCTCTCCTACTCCACCTGGCTATAGGAGAAGGTGCCCATGGCATCCAGTGGAACCCGTGAAGATAAGAGCACTAGCTTGGTCCTGGCCACATTCACCTCACATTCACATTCACACCCAGAAGAGATTCAAATCAAGAGGGATCCTAGATCCTAGACCACAGCCACACTGATATCAGCTTTTCTTAATCCAAAATCAAAGATCTCTGAATTTTATCAGAAGCCTAGTCTTACCAACCAAACAACTAGAGAGTAGAGAACTTAGCTCATATAGAAGGACTGATGCAAGCCACTCCCATGTCATAGACTAGTTTGAACATCCTTAACCTACCTAACCTATGATACCCCCTTTTGTGTTCTTTTCCGAGCCTCTTATAAAGACCTGGCCATCCATTTGAGCCTGTGTTTATTCCCAGTTGCTAGGGAAATGTCTTTCTCATCCAGGATGGCAGCAGAAGATGCAGATTTCCCAGAATTACACTAGGTAAGCTAAGCCTAGAGCTCCTTCTCCTGATAAGAAAAGGTCTAAGCAGTCACTAAGTTTGGGAGTGGCCCTCAAAGCTGCGTTGTATTTCCTTATGATATTCCTATGCTGGCCGTAAGACTTTTTGCTCTATTGCCTTAGACATTTGTGGGTTCCCACCTTCTCTTTGTCTGACTAATTAGCAGTTTTACAAACCTTTCTGAACGTATGTTCAGGAGGCCCAAGCTAGCCCGATCACATCCACCCAAGCCTGTTTTACAGTTGTGATCAAGAGTAAGGAGAGAGCAAGTGGCCCTTGGAGGACACCATGCATTTGAGGATGGCAAGGGAGTGCACCAGATGTTGCACTCTGTTTTGTCTTTTGAAAATCCTTGCTGACACCCATATTCACTTCACAGCCCTACAGGAAGTTATGGGGTAAGATCATGATCTTGTTGAGATCGGATATTCAAGTCCCCCAGGACAATGGAGCTTTCTTTCTTATTTTGTGCTAAAAGATCTGTGTCTTTTCTGACCTTAGATTTCTTGAACATCTTATCTTATTACTTTGACCAGGCAGGGGACCATATGCCATCACACCTCCCTTCCCTTCTTGCTGAGTTTAGCTTCTGGCAACAGGAGTGCTGGACATTGGTTCATAGATTCTGTGTGGGCCTCTGTCTTCATCTGTGTCCTTGAAGAAAAGTAAAAATCTGGAGTTGGGAAAAGCCAGGATGCAAACATTAGTGTCCTGTAGCAGGTTGCAGGAGCGCCAGGAAACTTTACTAGGAGAAAACAAATGTTTGTCTGAGGACAGTTGCCTCAACGAGAAGGTGATGCATGTCTGCCCCTAGAGACAGAGAGGTAGACACAGGCAAAGCTCTGCTGCTTGCTGGATGGCCAGCAAGTTAAGTGCTAGATACTGACTAGCGTAAAATAAGATCGGGAAAGACTGAGGAAGACACTCAACATTGATGCCTAGACTCCATATCCATGCACATACATTTGCATAAACACACACACACACACATGAACATATGCATATGCATATCCATACAACTCTTGGATGCACACATATAAAAGCTATGTCTAAGCAAAGGCAGGAAAGGCATTAGCTCAGTGAAGATTACAGATAGAGACCTAGATAGAGAGAAAGGACTCATGCACTGGCCTTATGAATATTTGAAACCACAAGAGCAGACAATACGGTCCTTAATATTCTGTGCATGTGGGTGCTGTGTGTAATCTCTTAATGACACATTACTCATGGCCTGCCTGCCCCACTGTGGGGAGGATAGAAGAACTGCCAAAATTCCAGGATTTCATAAGAATGGCATGAAGAGGGACCATTTCTCTGGATCCCCACTGTTGCTGCTTGCTTGTAGAGATTGGATAGCATGTGTTTATTTACCATTTTTGCACATCTGATAGCAACTTTGGTGATTATTTGTATTGCCTCAGGGCTTAGGTGCAAAATATGAAGGTTCTGTCACATTACATAAGATGGAACAGCAACAGCTATCAACACCTATTAAAATATCTGCTGCTAAACGCCTCTTATAAAAGCATGTCATATGTGGCATCCTGGAATAGAGGTGTGTGCTAAACAGAATAGAATTTTTACAGAAAGTTCTTGGTAAATTAATGTCAAGAAAAGATCAGTTCATAGCTTTGTGGTGTCTATTTACAGTAAGACTTGCTCTTCTCATGAGAGTCACGTGGCAGCTTATGAAAACAGATGCTGTGCCATTTATGACCTGTTCTGGTTTTTGTTCTACTATTAGCCTCTAAAGATGGTGTCTACACTAGTTGGTAACTGGAGCTAGAGATGTGGGTCAGTTGGTAGAGTACATGATTACAGTGTATGAGGCCCTGGGTTCAACCCCAGTACCACATAAACAGGTCGTGGTGATATAGACCTGTAACTCCAGTACTCTGGAGTTGAAAGCAGGAAGACCAGAGGCTAAGGTCACCTTTGCCTACATAGGAAAAAGTAAGTTACCAAAGCCATAAGAACAAATTCTTCAAGGCCTACTGGGAACTCACCCATAACACTATCCCCTCTTTTTGTACTATAGACTATTCAACTTATAAAAATAATAAATTTCTTTTCAGTGACAAAGGAGAAGAGTTAATGAGTGACAGAATGCTCTCATGCTGCTGTTCTCCTCCACAGACACACATTTTGAGGATTAGAAACCACCCAAGCCCTCCACAACTCAATTGTCTTGTATCAGATGCTGTCAAGGTCTCCTCTAGAGCCATCTAAGTGATTTCTTGGGCCAAAAGGAAAGGAAGGACCATGCTTTTCCAGTTAAGTCAAACTCTAGTCACCTTGAAAGTAGAGAAAGATCAATTATCACCATCAAACTCCAATCTCCTTCCTCTATGTGTCCAGTAACACAGATATAATGGAGGCTTCACAAAGCCAGCTGGCCAACCCATGAGCTGAAAATCATTCTATGTCAGAGGACATTTAGATCCCAGGTCCAAAACTCCCTGCTCTTTTTACATAGCAGGTTTTCTTCAGTCTCAGAATGCTGAACTCATGAGGCTTGTTGACTGTCCACAGGGCCCCTTTGGTTCCATGACCCAAGAAAGGAACAGATGTGACAATGAAGTGCATATGGCCCTGTGCATCCACACAGTGCCTGGGCCCTGCAGGAAACATGTCAGCTGTGCAGAGTCTCCCTACAAGCATCCATGGAGAAGGAAACCTTTGGAAATTTCTGAATGTCAGAAAGTAGCAACAGGGAATTACTGTGCCAGAATTACTGTCTTCGTTTTATGTTCTATTAAAAAGCTGTGTCATAACAAACTCTTAACCCTTCTCCAATGAAGTTCTGTACCTATTATATACTTTTCTCATCACAGCTGTGTGATCTCGACCAACTTGAAAAGAGCGAAGCTCCCATTCCTTGGAAAAATTAGGTGTTGGAGCAAGCCTCCGAGACATGAGCTTCAGTGGTGCGTGATTTCGTAGCTGGAGCTTCTGGCAGTAGAAACCATGAAAGGAGAAGGAAGTCAGGAAGCTTCGGATGACAGCAGTAAAGACTCAGGAGGGACAGTCAGCAGAGAATAAACCAGGATGTGGCTTCGTAGGGAGCCCCAGGGAGTCTCTGAGTATTGCTCTCAGCAAGCATCTTGACATCTGTCTATCTCCACATCTGTGTATCTATCTATATCTACTTATAAAGAAATAGTGAACATAAGATGATTCAGGAAGAGAAAGGCAGGGTGTTACAGTTATTTAAGTGGCAATTTTAAAGCTATATTTAATCAGGCATTTGTACAAAGTAATTATGGCCTATGGCTTTATGGGAGAAGAGAACAGTTGCAAAGACAGAGAACATAAATGATGCCCAGATTCTTGCTCACTGTTTGGCCCATGTGTAATTAATTTTCTATCTCATCCCTCTAGTCACGCTTCCAGAATTACCTCTACATTTGTAAAGGGCTCAGGTTTGGTAGTAGTAAAAGATGCTGCTAGATACAAACAGATTGGTGAGTTGGTTCAGATGTCTGCATAATAGCAGCACAGCCATAAAAATGTCATCACCTTCACGTTGTAGGAAGATAAAATGCAATGCTCATCGCGGATGAATGCTTTGTCTCGTTCTGTCCTCGAGCCACAATCAATTGTACATCATTAACAAGACACAAAATCTTTACTAATTAGCTTTTATGATTATATTGTTATTGCGTTGAGGCTCTTTAAGCATTGGAAATCAAGGAGATGGGATGCCCAGAAAAGAGTCCTGTGAGAAGGGGAGGATCTGAGGCCCACCAGCCATGTCATCATCAGACATTTTCAATCCATTCCCATCTGCAATTTTCAGTTTGATTTGCTGCTAAGATTAATATTTTTAGCAAATGAGTGACAACTGTTGGAAGTGAGGGAGAAGAATATTGAGTGTGCTTTCTCACCAGGCAAAATTCAGCTGTGGAAGTGATCTAACAAGAATAATTATTCATTTTCTCTTTGCTCAAAATCTTCAAGGCTATTTATAATCCTCCATAGATTTGTTACATGTTATTCTTCTCTAGTTATGAAATAAATAGGATTCTTCTAACTAGGAAGATATATCTTTATACCGGCATATATTTCAAATGGATCAAAGATTTAATTTAATAATATAAAATAATAAATTTATCAAAAGTATCCATGGGGGGATTCATTTATTACATCAGAAGAGGGAGGACAATTTTAAATCATCATATGAAGCTCAAGCAACTTAAAAGAAAAATTAGGTAAATTCAACTGCCTAATTTTTTAAAAATGGCATGCCAAACTAGCGTATTCAAAGCAAAGCTGCCATGAACAAAGTTTTAGAATAAATGAAAAAAAAAATTTGCACTTCGTATCATCACCCAAGGCCAAATACATAAAGAGTTGCTATAAATCAAAATGGTAATGTCCAACAGACATATAGAGAAAGAAGCAAAGGCTATGGGCGATCATCTCCTAGAAAAAGGTATTCTAACGTGTACAGAAATGCAGCTCATAATAATGAAGCAGAGTGGAGATACCACCTTTTGATTGGCAGGTTAGGAAAGGTCAGGAAATAATAACAAATTGTTACAGTGGGGTGAGAAGCAGGCTTTCTCCCACCGCTGCCGGCTGTGTAAAGTGGTACAAACTCAAGCAGGCAATTTACCAATTTCTTTAAAAAAGAAAATAGGCAAATGCACAACCCTTCTGTTTCAGCAGTTCCACTTCTAGGAATTCACCCTACAAATACACTGTGAAAACGCTCACTAGAAACAGTTACTCATTCTTGCATTGTTTGTAGAAACCCAAGTGCTGGAAGCTAACCTGGCTCTTCCTCCACAGGGGACGAGTTTGAGTTATGAGAGCAGTTCAGTGGAACGGAATGATTCTAGAGAGCAGAAATGAGGTTGTTCTTCATGCCCAGATCTGGGGGAAGAAATTCCCCACAATGTACTGTTAGCAAAAATAAAACAACACATAATGCAAACTTGCTTTATCTATTGTTCAAAGGGGAGAGAAAATCGCGTAGACATGCGTTTGTTGTTCTAAGAAGATAACTCATGACTCGTTCTTAGCGCATGAAGTGCCTGTTTCAAAGGCTTGAACAGCCCAGCGCGTCTCCTGTTTCTATGATCTCTTTTACTGGGTCGAGCAATCTCTATAATGATACTTATACCTTTTTTTTTTTTAATGATGTATCTTGTATTGATTGCCTGCCAGGGCTTTAAATTTGTCACCGTTGATCCTGCGCTCTCTGCCTCACAACAGAACTGCCAGAATGATGGTTTTTCTCTCCATTTTACAAATGAGGAAACCGAGATTGACAGATGCCGAGTAAGCCAATCAAGGACCCGTAGCTAAGAAGTGGCCGAGGGAGTGTTTGGGCCCTGGTCCATCGGTCTCTGACGTCTGTACGCTTTACACTGGACTATACTGAGCAAGTATGTCCAGTCGGCCTAGGGAAAGGATGTGGGTACTCATGTGAGCTGAGTACCTCTAGCCACTCAAGACTGCCCACAGACTTCATAGCTTCAGAGCCTTAGAATCTGAGCCACCAGGACGGAGCTCTTGCCTATGGGCTGTTCAGAGCTCCTTGCATGAACCTTAGCAGTTCAGAAACACAGTTCCACGATGCCAAAAAGAAAAACAGAAATGACCAACCTAGCAACTTACTCAGTTGTCCGTGGCTGCATAAGGAACCCTGCAGTGTACTTCCAATAGTACTATTTCACACTTCCAAAAGCTGAGGCTTTGGGAAAGAAGTTGAAAAGCTGTTTAACCCATAGTAGGGGGAGGGTGGCTCAGTTCTAACCTGATTTCAGCATTTTTATCCACAGTGCTATATTCTCAGCCATGTACTACAGCCATGATTTCAGTAGTAAAGTAAGAAGCAGACCCTGGAATTCTGCTGTAGGGACATTCTTTGTCTATGTGGCTGACTGACATCAAAGAAGCTGCGTGGATCCCTTCATACAACACATACAAGGAAACCAAGGCTGCGAGTGGCAAGGTGACTTTCAGGCACCCTGTGCATGCTTGCAGTGGTTTAAACCCTCAACCAAGTTCTCCCTGCTTTCTTCCTGGCCCCTCACTGCAAACTAAGTCATCATTCGGAATTGTCTGGACCTAAGTTAGGAAAGATTACACCTGTTAGAAAGAAATGGAAAAGAAAGGGCAACCGAGGATCTGTTTGCCCCAGCTTTCAAAGTTGTCTTATGTGGATGGATCAGCTCACGGATGTTTTTATAACAGCATCCTTCATCTTTTCCCCCCCGCTATGTTTGATGGGGAGCTTACAAGACATCGATACCGAGTTATTTTCCTTTATTGCTGCCACAAAGCTTGCCCTAATAGGAAGTGAAAGGAAGAAGAATGGAAACTTGTGGTCCCCCCACTCTATTTCTTCAAGAGAATCCTATAATCAACATTTGGGTCTTTTAAAAATTCTTCAGACAAGACATCTTCCGGTCGCTATTACAAACTTCTCCAAGTTGTACAAGTCCCATGTTGGCTTGTAGATCTCTCTTTAGGGAAGTTCCCTTTCCCTGGGTAATAGCTGCCAAGCTGTCCTGTGGGTACCACCCTTCAGAGGAACTCAAACTTGGAGCACACATTCCCTTCCCCTCTATCTAAGCACCTGTAGCCTGGTTCTTAACTTCTGTAAGCCTTGCTGCTAACTTCCCCAGCACCATCCTGTTAAATGCTATGCACTAGATGGGTCTTTAAAACAAAACAGGAAATCGCCTGATGTGAAAGAACCACAAAAGTTGGGGCTGGAGAGATGGCTCGGTGGTTAAGAACACTGGCTCCTCTTCCAGAGGACCTGAGCTCAATTCCCAGCAACCACATGGTGGCTCACAACCATCTATAGTGGAATCGGATGCCCCCTTCAGGTATGCAGGTGTACATACCTGTGAGATAGAGCACTCATACACATTAAAAAAAAATCTTTAGCTGGTCGCAGTGGCACAAACCTGTAATCCCAGCACTCCGGAGGTAGAGACAGGCGGATTGTTGTGAGTTCAAGGCCAGCCTAGTCTACAAAGCAAGTTCAGGACAGTCAAGGCTACACAAAGAAAACCTGTCTTGAAAAACCAAAAAAAGTAGATAAATAAATCATAAAGTAAAGAACCACAAAACATTGTACATGCCATTTAAGTCTGACATCCTCTTATAATGAGCCAGACTCTGCCTCCCCACACTCTCTGTGAATGGTCCCACCTCCTCCCTCCAGCACCTCAGCATTTAGATAGAACATCCCTCAGGATGCCCGCCAAGTGCTGCAAGGTTGCCTCTGTCTCTCTACTCTGTATGCTTTATGGTACTCTAGACTTTTAGCCTTTTCCACATTTGATCATTCTTACTGGCCACCATTAAGCCAGTCTTTCCGACGGTTCAATCAAACTAGTTTATGTATTTATATGTGACCTATGGTACCAGCCAGTTTATTGAAAGACATTTATATCAGGTAATGGTACATTAATGGTATAATAGAATTAACATTTCGTGCATATGTATCTTCCGGGAGTCATCAGCTCTGTGAAGGATGACCTTAGCCGCCTTTGAGAATAAGAGGATGAATGCATTTGCCTGTGAGTTAAAGCTGTAAAGCCCTATTCCAGGGCTGGGGGAAGGGACGGACCAGTAAAGTGCTGGCATTGTGAGCATGAGAGCCTGAGTGCCAAGTGTGTGACAGGAGCACACCTGTCATCACGGTGCCAGGGTGTGGATCCCAGCCAGGGGCCTGTTGACCAACTGGTTTAAGTGAACTGGCAAGCTCCAGATTCAATGTGAGTTTCAATAAATAAATAAATACATACATAAATACATAAATAAATAAATAAGGAGAACAATAGAAAAGAAACTCATTGTCAACCTCTGCCCTTCACACACCTGCACACACACACACACACACACACACACACACACACACACACACACACCACAGAAACTACTAAAATTGACAAGGTCTGCTTAAGCTAACCATCAAGCTTCGGCTAGTTGATTCTCTCTCCTCACCCCTCCTGCCCATCTCACTCCCCCTGCATCCTTGTCCCTGTATCCCTTCCCCAGAATATATGGAGTCATTGATTTCATCTTCAGAGGAGACTCAAATGCTCATGGAACCTCATGAAATAGTGCCTCGTTGGTCTTTGCATTGTTCAGATGATTTCATAAGAGTATGAACTCATCTGGGGGTCAGAGCAGGCAGAAACTCTTACCACAAGCTAACTTTTTTAAAGATTTTATATACATGCATACACACATCCTTGCACCGATGTATATGTATGTGAGTGTGTGTTTGATTGTGTGTATGGGAATATGTGTATGTATGTATGTATGTATGTATGTATGTATGTATGTATGTATGTGGGAGTGTATGTGTGTCTGTGTGTACCATAGCATGTGTATGAAGGCCAAAGGACAATTTACAGGAGTCAGTTTTTTCCTTCCACTGTATGGGTTCTGGGTCTCAAACTCAGGCCACCAGGCTTGACAAGAAGCACCTGTCCCTACAGAGCCATCTTACTGACTCACAACCTCTTCTTTCGTTTCTTCATCTTCTGACTAGGTAGCGTAGTCATGGTTATATCTCTTTTTCCTCACCACCCCATGGGAGATGAACCAGAAGAAAATCATTCTGTGAAGTCTGATCAGAGACACCGTCTTGGTTATCTATTTCCTGATTGTTATGACTGAAGGGGAATGCTTATGAAGTGTTAAACCGTCTGGGATGAAGTACACAGATTAAATGTGAGTGATTCCTTAGGAATCAGTAATGGGTGCTCTTTGAAAGCTGTATTTTGGAGGAAAACATGTTTACATGGAAATAAGCATGAATCTGTATCTTCGTTTCTCTTGGTGTCCATCTGCCTAGAGAGGAGGGCTTATGAAGGGAGTTTGACAAGTTTCATCAGGAGAGAATAAACTTGTTCAACCATGAGGATGCTGTTTCTCTGAAATCTGTGCTTGGCTTCCTCCCAGGGATCCGACTTCTCTGGGGGCTTTGCAGCTAAATTCTCAGCGATGTATCCTCAGAAGTACTGTCTGTACCAACTCAACTGCTTCTAGAATGAGCCACATTTCAAAAGGGGAAAAAAATAGAACAAACTGGAGCGTCAGGGAGATGGAAGTGAGAAAGCCAGCCATCTGCTCAAGATATTCTGCACCCCATCCTGGGGTTCTCCGGAGCTAGCTCTTGGAATGCGGAGCATCCTGGTGAAACTTCGATGGAGGGTTTCTCTCTAAGTTGGGAAGCCAGCCATCTTGTGCTCAACTTTGAAGTATTACGTCATCGTCTGCTTCTCAAGCATGTTAGAAAACAGAAAAAGAATAGGCCTAAATCGCCATGTTGTGTATAGGGCTGATGCATCTGCTGGCATGTTTTAAGAATAGACTGGTAAATTTCCCCAGTCCCAACAAATCCCAGATCAACTATCATATTCCTTGAGTTACTTTACATTATGAATTTGTATATATCAGTTACCAAAGTCAGTTCAATTCTATTATGGGCAACCTATTTCCATATTGCACTTTACCTTCAATAAGAGATTGTGGTCATCTTCCATACATATTTGCTTATCTTTTGCAATTCTATGGTTCTGTTCAGAATACAAGCATTCTCTTCTATTTTAAAAACAATGTTACATGCAGTTTACAAGTCCAGCCACTCTACTGTAGATGCTCTAGGTTGGTTTTCTGTTGCTGTGCCTTAACCAAAGGAAAGGAAAGGAAAGGAAAGGAAAGGAAAGGAAAGGAAAGGAA
>OU015749.1:11540646-11564569 GCA_907169655.1 Acomys percivali
TCTCTCTCTCTCTCTCTCTCTCTCTCTCTCTCTCTCTCTCTCTCTTTCTCTCTCTGTCTCTCTGTCTCTCTCTCTGTCTCTCTCTGTCTCTCTCTCACACACACCCATACACACAAACACACACATGCACACCCTCACTCTGTAATTTCTATTTATACATCTGTTATATTTTTATACAAAGCTCCCTTTTCCTGAAATATCCTATTCATGCTGCAGCTTCCCTAATTAGTACCATGTGTGTCTGTTGATCAAGGAACTTGAGATTTCCAAAAGAGTAATAGATGGACATTAGTTGTGTTCTCAATTCTCTTCTTCATCTTTATTTAGGTATAACTGACAAAATTCTAAATCTGAACATAAACCTTAGCGTTTTGCTAAGTTTTTCACTCCGCTTTCTGCTCAGTCATTCACCACCTTGCACCTGGTCTGATTACTCCACTAATGCTCCTTTGATAAAAGTAATCAATACCCCAGAAATGGTCAAATTTGGGCCGGCTGGAGTCCTCTCTATGTGAGACCTCTCTGTAGTACTGATATCATAGGCCACATACCACTGAGAAAGGATCACTACCTGTGGGTCCCCCCAAAACTTCCTGTAAGGGAAGCTGGCTTTAAAAGATACGGAAAGGGGCTATGTAAAAGAAAGAGTTTAAAAGCTTCGCAGTGTAGCCAAGCACGGTAGTGCGCACCCATGGTCACACACTTGAAAGCAGAAGCAGAAGAATCCTGGGTTCTCTCCAGGACAGCCTGGACTGCCGAGCAAGGTCCTCCCAGATCCACGGTGTTCAGTAGAGATCCTGCTTTGCTTTAATCTGTAACATCTTACCCCAAAACTAAATGTTCACTTCTGAAAATGCTGCTCCTCCGCGTTATTTTCTCTTTCCAGATCTAGGTCTCTGAGCTCTGTAACTGTTTTCCTTCTCTCATCTTTTTGGGAGGTTTTCCGTCGTTCCCACTGTTTTGCTTTGAGCCGGAGCTCTTCACTCTGTGCATCCTCTCTTCAGTGAGTTCACACTTCCCCACGGTTTCAACTGACTCCTAAAATGATGGTTGCCAACCCTTCCTGTGTCCTCCAGACTTGCACATACAGTTTTGTGATAGGCATACTCACCTGGATGCTCCCTCGTGCGGTCTTCACCTGGATGGCTCTCGGGCTCCCTTTCACTAACAGGTCTCAAGTCAATAAGATTATTTCTGCTTCTGGCCCTCATTTGTGATGATTCTTATTTCCGAGTATGTGCTATCAGCCTTGCCCCAAACAGGAGGCCCCAATATCTTGTCTGTGATCTCACAAGACTATCACAATGGAGCAGTCCCACGATGGATGGGAAAGGAGGAACTGAGAATGGAGAGTGTAAAACAAAGTACCAAGAAAGAGGAGTAAATGAAAGACAGAACAGAGCACATTCCCAGGCAGAGCTGTACCTTCTTGGCCCCCAGATTTCCTCTGACAAGCTATCTCAGCAAAGGAAAATGACACCAAGTGTTAAGAACTTTGCCTCTGCCATTTTAAAGGCATTTCCAAAGGGTATTGTGCCCTCACACCCACCTACACTGGGTTCTTCTAGAGCCCGTGACTGAAAGCATGCCCACTCACCATGTGGAAGAGAAATTGTATGTGGCGGTGGGGGCGCAAGTCTCTGCGGGCCCTTTAAAGCAGCCATGGTGAAACAAGATAATGCTGTGACACAGGTTTGCTCTTTGAGTTCCAGGGTCCTGCTGCCTTCCTGATTTGAGCCTTCACCTCACAGCTCCATGTTTTGTATCTTCCCAACATTTTGTTCTTTTTTTTTTTCTTTTGTGCTTTGAGGGGCGAAGTGGAGAAGTATGCATGTAGATACATACATGTTCCTGCATGTGGATAAACAGATGTGTGTGTGTGTGTGTGTCTGTTTCTCTGTCTCTGTCTCTGTCTGTGTGTGTGTGTGTGTGTGTGTGTGTGTCTGTGTGTGTCTGTGTGCAAAGAACAACCTTTGATGGCATGCTGGTGTCATTCTTCGGATATTTTCTACCCTGTCTGGGGAACAGTTCCTGTCATTGGCCTAAAGCCTCCTAAGATGCTATGCTGGCTAAACAGCATGCTTCAGGGAACCACGTGTCTCCATCTTCCCAGACCTGCAATTACAAGTGAGCACCACAACACCTGCTCATGGTAGGAGGGGGCAGTGAAGGCTTGGAGTTCTTTCTTTTGTTTTGTGTTTTCCTAACATGGACTCTGGGGGTTGAACTTAGGGTCCCCATGCTTAACAAGCAACTACTTCCTGACTAAACCATCTCCTTAGCCCTCGCCCTGACTTTTACAATGAGACATCCAGTAATTCACAGTAGCAGAAATAAAGGACAGAGGCTCAGCCTCTGGGAGTCACACACACCTGCATTTGAATCCAAGCACGCCCATGCCACTCAGTGAGGTTAAACGCAGCATCCAAACCTCTGTGTAGACTGGGTTTAAAAATATCTACCTGTAAAGGCAGCTGTGAGGACTGAACAGATTATTCTTATTGAGTGTCAAGTACATGCTGGCTGTGTAATAAATAGTGACTAATGCCACTTAGTCTGTTGGGTTCATCTTTATTTCATGGACCTTCTTTTTCTTTCCACAAGACTGGCAGGTCACACATATCAGTGCCCAAGTCCACTCAGATAGTCTCAGCTTAATTATGAGTTCTTGCATAATTTGCTCTCTAGCTATGGCCAAGGTATTAGAGGCAAAAAGCCTGAAATTCAATACTTAGATAAACAAAAAGTATGCAGCATTTAGAGTCTCCATGAGATAAACTGGGTCAGTGAAGAAAGCGTGTGTGAGTCTCTTACATAAAGAAAAAAAAATCTATGGAATGCAATTGATGAGGGAGATGAAGAGTCATACAGACTCCCCTAGCATTAGGACTGGAGGTTTTATGCTGCTTTGGATAGCAAACCTGCTGCTTAGCTCACTAAGCCATGCCCTCTGGCTATGTGATTACATACAACAATTCACCATCAGTGAGAAAATAAACGCTCACTATATTGCTCTCTCCCCTCAGCCCCACCTCTCGACTGCAGCAACAAAATTGAATATACCATTTTGAGACACATCAGGTTGTGCCTCATCAAATTCTCATGAAGCAAGACCAAAATTAATTTCCATTACAGGAATAGAGGTGAACTTCTGGTTTCCCCATAAAGGCAGGGTATATGCGGATTTTACAATGTTCTGACTCAAATAATTATCTTCCTATGTTGGCAGAACATCCTTTTGATCTTTGTCTGTAAATGAATGACAATCACTTGTAATGCGCAGTAGACAGGAGGTGGAATAATGCTAGAAGATTCTTTCTTTCTTTTTTTTCTCTTGTGAGTATAGCAGAAAGAACACAGTGTTTAGAATTCGATACTCCTGGTGTCAAATGCTGTCGCTCATATCCTTTTAGCTCCATGGCACATTATTTACATGATTTGTTTTCCCCAGTGAAAAGATTCAGGGATCAGAAGTTCAAAGACCTAATTTCTAATGTCAGCTTCACAAACTGACCACTCAATTTCAATTTTCTTCATTTGTATGGTGGGAACAGCATCAATTGATAGTGAGCCTAGGACTTGAATCTGTAATACTGAGAGACATTTGTAGGTGATTGGTTCAGAGGAATCTGATTATCATTTGAAGCTTGGCTCCCTATTTCCAAGCAAACCATAAAAGCATTTGCATTTCTGGAGGGAAGCAGATCCTATTACTCTTATTTTGCAAATTAGGAAACATGGTCTTGGATATGCTAAATGACATTGCCAAAGTTACACAGTTGGTAACTTACTGAGCCAAGTCTAGAATGTGGATCTTTCTTCTGCCTGCAAATGAATGTTCCTTCTCAGAGCCACAGGTTCTTCTGCAGATGGTGCATGCCTACATACATCTTCATGAAATTAACATGTTTCGTGCACATCAGGCTTGGAATTCTGATTTTTGTTTTCATGTGAAGCCAGTGTGTCCCCTTTTCACCTTATGACTGTAGTTGCAGAAAGGACGTTATTAGGTTCTAATCAGTTCACTGACACAGTGCACTAAAAAGGACACTGGAAATTGTAAAATGCTTAATGGTTAAACTATTAGCTACATAGACAGACAACAGCCAGATAAATAGATGATATATACTACATAGAAGGACAGATAGGTAGATAGATGGCAGTAGATAGACAGACAGATAATAGGGATAGATAGATAGATAGATAGATAGATAGATAGATAGATAGATAGGTAGATAGATAGATAGATAGATGACAGACAGACAGAAGATAAAATAGGTTGGTACATTGACAGACAGATGATCAGTATTGTTTTGAGTCACCTTGCAGCACAAATTCCAGCTCCATGTTAATACTTGTTGGATATCATTTTCCCTCATATTTTATTTTACTTTTGAGACAAGGTCTATCTACATAGCCCTGGTTATCCTGGAACTCACTATATAGACCAGGCAAGCCAGGAAATCACAGCGATCAGCTTGCCTTTGTCTCCTGAGTTCTGGGATTAAAGATGTGTGCCACCATGCCCAGCTAGTATCTCACCTCTTGAAACTTTGCCACTCTTAAAGCAACCAGAAATGCCAACTAGCCAACTATTTGCATCTCTCTGCCTCTCTCTCTCTTCCTCTCTGTCTCTGTGTGTCTCTTTCTCTGTCTGTTCCTGTGTCTCTGTCTCTGTCTCTCTCTCCCTCTGTCCTGTCACGTGTCATTTTACATTTCCTAACTATCGCTGTGCATTTTGCAGGTAGGCTTCCTTCTGCCAAAATGCTCAGTTACTGCCCTCACTCCTGTCCTCACCGCTGATTTATTTTTGAGTGCAGATTCCTCCTATGTATCGTGTCCCAGAAAGAAATTCTGACACCTAAAACAGTTCCTGCCAGTTAATATCCTTCTGTCAGTTGCTTTGCCCTGATTTAGACTGATTCTTGACAGCCCCCCACAGGCAAACACCTGCAGAAGCGTGCGGTAGCTACAGGTGGGTTCCAAGACCTGAACTTGATCTGAGCAGAACTGTGGGTTCTTGATCCATGCATCCCAGGAAAAGGAGGGGAGCGTCGCCCCCTCTCCCTGCAAAGTCATTTTGCTTTTCAAAGGGAACAAGAATACAGAGCAGCTGTTGTTTCAAAGGAGTTTACATAGACATTTAGTGATGCAGCAGGGCCAATGGTGTTCGAGGGTTATTTCCAATACTGTATCACTGTGAAGTGTTTTTAGTCTGTGGGGGATATGGTACATGGCAGACACATTGTTGGCATCTGGCAGGTTCATATGCAGCCACTGAGATTTTTCAAAACAAAACTGTTGCAAAGGATATTTAAACCCAGAATGTCAGTTGGGAATAAAATGTTCCCTTCTTAGGCTGTCTTTCCTGGTGTGAAATGTACAAATTCTAAAGATTAGGAATGAGTCAGTTTAGATATTCCAAAACACGGAAATGGAAAGAAAGCTCCCCACCGCTGCCGCCGCCGCCGCCGAATGTCATCTGCTTCTAAAATTACAGGACAAACTTTATTGCAATGATTTAAAGAAAAATAGGGAGATTTTGTGTATCTTCCATGAACACATTCAAGTATAATATTGCCTACTTGGAAGTTCATTGCCACATGCCCTGGAATTGGACAAGGCTCAAATTTCTATTCTACAGCTTCATTGCTAAATGGAGGAGGGGGGTGGGGGCGGTGAACGCTGTAATTAACTATTCTGAGTTCAGATTCATTTGTTGCTTTATCAAAAGGGTGACACCAGGGCCAGCAAAATGACTCAGCTTGTAAAGACAGTTGCTGCCAACCCAAGAACCCTCATGATGGAAGTAGAGAGTGGAGAGTGAGGTCTGACTTTCACACAAACTCTGGTGCCCCATATGTGACCACGTCCCCTGGATGGGGAGGCCTGGTGGCACTCAGAGGAAGGATAGCAGGCTACCAAGAAGAGACTTGATACCCTATGAGCATATACAGGGGGAGGAGGTCCCTCTCAGTCACAGTCATAGGGGAGGGGAGTAAGGGGAAAATGGGAGGGAGGGAGGAATGGGAGGACACAAGGGATGGGATAACAGTTGAATGTAATATGAATAAACTAATAAAATATATTTTTCAAAAAAGAGATGACTCCCTGCAAGTTGTCATCCGCCTTGCACACGCCTGCCGTGTCATGCACACTCCCACAAATATGCATATGCACACAAAATAACAAGTACGTCTTTAACAAGGAGCAGATCGGTATTCCCTGCCCCATAGGACTATTGGAAAGAGCAAATAACATATCTATAAAGAGTTACAGGAGGTGTCTAGCTCGCTAAGTGCTCAGTCAACGTAGCTGTTATTCTGCTATTATATAGAACTTAATGTACTAAGAAAAGGATAAGATGGTTATTTTTTTCAGACAGAAATAGTTAACATCTTTGATTCTTCTTTGAAGTTGATAATAGATTTATAAAACTCTTTCTATGAAATTACTGTACTTGACTCACATTGAAATTATGTAATTCAAAAATGAAAGCCATGCAATTGCTCTCAAAACACTTCCAGCTTTCAAAGTTACTGGTTTTATACCATTGTTCTGTTATTCAGAAAATGAATATCCAATTTTAGACTAATAGACTGAAAAAAAAAGGTGTGAAACTCGTCTTTGTTACAATTTAACCATTTCATTATCTTTGTTCATGCCTAACAAGTTTTGTAGGAGAAGGCAATCAGACTGTTTGAATCTGAGACATGGTCTCATAGCCCAGGCTGACCTCAAACTCAAAACATAGCCAAGGCTGGTCTTGAATTCCTAGTCCTCCTATCTCTACCTCCAAGTGCTAAGACTACAGGCACATGCCCATATGCCTACTTGATGATTTTTTTTTAAAGAATGTTAATTTGGAAAGTTTTCCCTATATTTATAATTTGGCTGATAACCTTGATTGTTTCCTAATGAAGACAGTCACAGCAGAAGCATTCCTGATGGCACTCGGTCTCAAAGAGGCTGGTCTATTTTTTAACAAGAAAAGCAACAGAAGATTGACAACAATATACCAAGCAGCATATAGAACAACCGGCTGAACTAGAACTCAGGCTCTCCCACGCATGCCAAGAAGACGCTAAAAGCAATTTAGGGTGTAGCTTAGGAAGGGACTACCAGTGCATGTGTATGTAGCCCTTATCTCAGCGTGGGGGCGGGGATGAATAACTTAATAACTGCTCATTATTAATGTCCTCACTCTATTGCCCTAAACCACAAAACTAAATATGAATGGAGGAGAGAAAGTTATGAAACAGAGGATTTTAAAAGTCCCCGTGTCTAAATGATATCGGTTCTGCTTTCAGATAGGGGGCACGTTAAGAGAAACGTCCGCGAGCAAAGCCGAGCTAGCTGTCTGGGAGCACACGGCTTGCTGTTTTTGAAACTCCTGACTGGACAGTTGGGCTCGGGTGTGTGTTTACCTTGTCCCTGTTCTCAGTTTTCCAAGCTTCTTATTTCCGTGACCACGGAAACCATTCTGGAGTGTTGTGTTTCCAGAGGCGATGGGCTCTATTCGTCAAGCCTCCAGGTGCCTCTCCGCTCCCAAGTTCATGCATCGTTTTCTAGGCGGGGGTGGGTGGGGGGAGTGATCCGACACAGTAGGGTCTGAGAGTGAGGAAAAGGAGTGTAAGTCAGGGCAGCGATGGCAGCGATACGGTGTCTTCCCTCCTCGTGGCAGGCACGTGCCTTCCAGCTTTGCAATCAGCTGAGGATGAGGGTCACAGCAAACAAACCTCAGGCTATATATCCAAGAGGAAAGGGCAGGGCACGCCATGGAAATCTCTTAAGTAATTATAAGATATGCTAGCTATAAATTTCACGGGATTATAATTTTAGGATACATGAAGCGTTCCACTAAAGAACAAAGTTGGCAATGCCCACAAAAGCAGAAGCAAGTCCGAACACACTGAGTTAAAACATCTGTATCGTCTCCCTACATCTTAGGTGCAGAAGCATGGAGCATCTGAAAGGATGCAGGAGATGGGGAGGAGAGCCGAGAAATTATCGTCTTCCAGACATAACATGGTCACTTCATACATGAGCTCACAGTCGCTGCAGTTACTTGCAACAGATACAGCCCATCAAAATTCCAGTGTGAATGGGAGAGGGGCTCCTGAGGCCTCATCCCTAATTGAGGAAATATTGGCAATTTATGGTTGCTAAAGGAGGGAGGATCACTGCCTTTGGGGTATATGCCTGCTTGTAGGTAGCCCATATCTCAGTGCATGGCCCAGCACATGCATATGGAGTCAGCACTAAGTGGACTCATGAAGATAATAGTAGTAATAGTAGTAGTAACAACAACCATAACATGAAGTTAGGAAGGAGAGAGGTTCGTGGCTTTAAGGACAATTGGAGCAAGGTAATAGATAAGATCAAAATACATTATATACATGTATGACATTTTTCAAGAATGAATGAAAATATTATATTTAAGGGACATCTGAAATGGTGAGTAATGGAATATTAATTATGGCGACAAGAGAGGGGAAACATATGTTACTTGCTATAGTAGGATGAAACCATGTCCCTTGCACCTTTTTGATAAGAAGAGATAAGTGTTTTGTTTCCATGTTTGTTTGTCTGTTTTTAAAGTTCAAGTCGTTATTTTTGGAAGGAATGTTGACAGTACTTAGAGAGGCAATGGGAAAAATGACAATGAATCTGTATTCTGTGAGATCAGCACTCACAAATCAACTAGAAGACATCTGACTTGTTCTAACAAACTGCTAACAATGGGGCGGAAACAGAAGAATGCACCGTATACTGTTGTCTCTCATTGGGCCAGCCTCGGGTCAGCTTTGTCTCATGGGCTTCTTCTTCCCAAACTGGAGGTGTACCTCTATAGATGTGCATGCTTACCTGAAGGAAGATCTATTGTGTTTCTCTCTTTTCTCTCCCAAGAGAGAAGAGAGATTATCATCAGAGGATATTTATTATCATTGGATGTTGGATTCTGGTGTTTCTCTACTGAGACTTTTGTAGAAGTCTGCACTCCACAGCCTCCCTTCTCCCACCGACCACACTCTGCTTAGCTCACTCAGCTTCCGCTGGATGAGGCTTAAACACTGTACACATGTATGAAATTCTAAAAAAAATTTTTTTAATTAAAAATTAAATTAAAGAGCAAAAGTAGTAACTAGATCATCCTGATGGGTCTTTTCCCACAAATTGGAATCCAATGTCTTCTCATTCCTTTTCTGTTTTAATGTCACCTCTTCAGAAAGGTATGCCTCTACTAACTTATACAGAACATCTTCCACCTACCCATTCCAATACCTTCCCCCCACCCAACCATATCGCTCTCCCCTCCCCCCCTTTTTTTTTACTTTTTTGTTTTTTAGGCTGTCTTTTTCTTTTTCTTTACCATCCTGGTGGTAGCCCACTCCCTCCTCTCCTCCTGGTCCCTCCTTTTCCCCCATCCCCTGTTCCTCAGAAAAGAGGACCCCCCCCACCTACCTACCCCAACTAATCAAGTCATATCAGAACTGAGCAAGTCCTTTTATCCTGTACCCTGGCAAGGCAGTCTCACTGAGGGGGGAGGTGTGATTTAAAAAAGCAGGCAACAGAGTCCATGTCTAGGATAGCTCTTGCTCTCCTTACTAGAGGACCCACATAAAGCCTGAGATGCCCATTGGCTACATCTGTGTAGGGGTCCTAGGTCCAGTCCATGCATGGCCCTTTGTTGGTGCGTCATTCTCCACAAGCCCCTCAGGGCCCTGGTTAGTTGGCTCTGTTGGTCTTCTTGTGGAGTTCCTGCCACCTCCAGGTCCTTCTATCCTTCCTCCCACTTTCCACAAGACTCCCTACACTTTGCCCAATGTTTGGCTGAGAGTCTTAACATCTGTTTTGAACCACTGCTGGATGAAGCCTCTCAGAGGACAACTCTGCTAGGCTCTTGACTGCAAACAGAGCAGAGTATCTTTACTAGTGTCAGGAGTTGGCTCTCTCCCATGGGGTGGGTCTTGGGTTGGGTCAGGCATTGGTTGGACTTTCCCTCTATCTCTGCTCTATCTGTTCTATCTTTATCCTTGCACATCCTGTAGGCAAGGTAATTTTTGCATCAAATCTCTTGTGAGTGGGATGGTGTTCCCCACCTTCCACTAGGAGTTTTGTCTAGTTAGAGAGAGTTCTTATCTCTTATTTTCTCATTTGTTAATAGCACCGCTCATTATTTTCCACAAGATCACATGAAGAGTCCCATGTCTTTTCAACAAAGATCTTCACAAATTCCTACAAGGGCCTGCAACTCTGTGCTGGGGACACAAGAGGGTCCTCCTGCCATCATGGCACTCTCACTCCTGGAACCTGAATGGATTAGGCACCCAGTAAATACTGTCTAATGAACAAATACTCTTCACTCATCCCATCCCTTTCTTCTCAGTTGGATTCCACTTCATTATCACAATAAAACACCTGTGTCCAAATAACTCTTTTTTTTTTTTTCTGGAGTTGGGGGTGGGTTGTGATTTGTTGAAGGGACGATAAAGGAAATGAGCCCACTGACTTTATCCTCCTGTCCAAACAGTGCTTTTTACCGAACAAGTTGTGACCTCCCCCACCATCACTGATGTGCTATAAGAGCACTAAATACTAACAGGCGCAAGACATGGCATGGATAGTACCCAATTAACATCCTGAAGGCAGGGCAACCCACACCTGCAGGAGTCTGCACCAGTGCTTTTCAGGTTGTCATCTGTAGCTTCAAAATGCTGAGCTCTCACATCTGTCTCATAACAAGCTCACACCTAACATTCTGTTGTCTGCACACAGATTATGTCTTCCTGGAGTCTCAGAGAAAGTCAGCATCTCCCACAGTTCCCACCGTAGCTGTTTTCCTTTCTAAGACACCACTAATTTCATTACATTTTTGCATTGAGGTTTTTCTCACTGCAATGTTATAATAAAATAAAATAAAATAAAATGAATAGCCAACATTTATGCTGCATTTTTTGTGTGCCAGGCACTGAGCCAAACCCTTTTATGCATTTCCTTATTTAATCCTCTTTATTCTATTAGGCAGGTAAAATTATATCATTCTCATTTATTGATGAGAAAACTGAGGCTATAAAAGGCCACACAGATTCAGGGAATAGCTTATTAACAAGAAAAGGAAAACTGACAAGTGCCTGGTAGATTAATTAGCTTTAACATGGCTGTGAGAAAAGTAACCCTGATGACATGTGAATGAATGTGCCTTAGATTACAAAATAAGCCTACTCCAGGAGGGACCCAGCTTCTGTCAGGCCATAGCTGAGTGGACAGGATGATGTGAAAAGAGGCCGTTCACAAGGTACACCTGTCTAACCCAAACACCAAAAGTCCCCGGTGCTCCAAACCCCGAAGCTTCATTTTTTGTTTTCCAAGTTCCTGCAAAGAAAATTCAAACATGTGGGTGCCTACAAGTTTCAATATTAAGGCCCACTTTGTATTTTAATTATGAGTGTTAAAGATTTTTAACTTAAATGCTACATAACTCCACACAGCACTACTGACACACACTGGAACAGTGAAGGGTACGGTGAGAACTAGGAGCGTGCTTAACCAGAAACTTCTTCCCAATCTTTTTTTTTTTTTTTTTTTTTTTTTTAATCTCTGCCTGATTAGATTAGAGAGTGTTTGAAAAAATGAAGCACGGAAGTTTATTGAGTCAGAGTTGGACTTCAGACCTTCTCATAGTCTAAAACCCATCTTTTCCACTGGACATCCAATCATCACATGTTCACTTAAGTGATGATGATTCAATGGCTATTTAGTACAATCAGTGTAGACAGCCAGGTAGAATAACTGCAAATCCAAAATAGCTGTATTTCTTCGACTAGTTGGCTTATTTAGCCGTCCATAGTCACCAAATAAATGGATCTTTTACATCTTGAAATGCCTCTAGATGGAGTGGAGATACGCCTAGTGCTGTTTGATTCTGATTCTAGTGATGTTCAGTTTCCTATACCCAGCAGCTCCTTGTCTAGTGAGCATCTTAAAGCAGGAGAAATGCTTTAAGATGCTTTCAGGGATGTGTATGCAGCAGTGTTCAGGGTGAGAGAAGAATGTGCCCCCCTCCCCCTTTAAGAAAGCCACATGCAGGAAATTCAGGGGTACAAACAGGTCACTAGCAAGACAGTCTGATTATAAAATGACTCTTTTTTTTTTTTTTTTAAGCCTTGTACTTTGATTCCATTAATAAGAATTTCTGGTGTGGTTACAATATTCTTTTAACATGTGTGTGTGAATGCTACCTTTCTTGGACAATACATTTATTATGTGAGGCAAATGTGTACCTAAAATTGACTAAATACTGACCATTAGAGGCAGCACAAAATGCTTCATTCACGCATGCTATCAAAAGTTTTAAAAGCAGCCAGGGACCAGAGCCAAGAGGAAGACAAGCAGGTGCTCATCCGGAGAAAATGTGATCACAACTTGCTCTCACTCTCTATTTCCAACTTCTGAAAAAGCATTTTGACTGGAATTGGATAAAATGTGTTTTAGCTATAATATACATAAAGATGTCTAAACTATAATTGCATGTAATTTGAAGGAAGTGTTCAGTGGGACGAAGACTGACCTATTCCAGAATATAAAAAAGTACAGGAGTTCACATTTTCATGATAATATTTTATCATTTTGAGAACTTATTCTTAATAGACCCTTACATTATGTTTCAGTAAAGTGGTTTCATTTTCTTTAACAACCATTAATAGCTATTAGTGGAAAAAAATAAGGCTTTATATAGATCATTAAAGTACATTTAAGTAATTTGTAATTGACAATTAAATCATCGTGGCAATGCATTATCATAAGTTTGATAGATCTGCCTTTTTTAAGCACTGAGAAGAAAGGCCCTTTTGTAAGACGCCCCAGTGCAGACTATTCTTGCATTTTAATTGATCACAAAGCACACATTGTCGTGATGTATGTGCTTGGTAATCATCTTGTACAAGCTTCCTTTTGTGATTTTGATGCTGTGTGTAGGAGTCTGGTTCATACTAGAAACAGCATCCTTAGTGAAGTGTGCAATCAGCAGCAGCCATCTTTAAACCTTTGCCCTTGGCATTCTAGTCATGTGTAAAGTTGAGACTTTCTGCTTTGAAAGCCCAAATTCCCCATTCTCTTCCTTCCCTCTCCTTTACCTTCATCTCTCTAAAGACAAGTGAATGGGTGCCCACAAAGCTGAGTCTAAAGGTTACCATGGTGATGGTTATACTGATAACTGCTCCCAGCCAGTAGGACTTGCCTTGACCAACTATATGAAAGGTGACGTCTGTTTGTAAATTTTACCTCTTGACCTTCCAATCTCGGAAATGTGTGGGCTCACTAGATAGAAATTCTGCTCAAAATAGTTGTGTGTTGAGATCAAAACACAGAAACTTCACTGACTTTGATCAGGGAATTTTAATAATTTTTGCATCAACCTTTAAAATGTCCCATAGATGATTGATTCATTTTGCCTTTTGTTGATTTCATTATAGCAATATAGAAATAACAATAGAATTTCTAAATCATTAGTATAAATCTTGAAGAACAAGAGTAGGTTTTCTATATTTCAAAATATGCATAAAGCAAAAAGTTCAAAAGATTAATTTTCTTATAGTTGGCTGGAATCTGTGATATATAAAAATGCCAGTGGAGCGTTTCACCTCTGTAATATTGAGAAGTGATATTTTATAATGTGGACATGACCAAATTTTATGCAAATTTGATTAATATCATAAATATTTATATGCTTTGTCTTCTGTCACTTAACTTATAAAATTTATGGGCTTTCTATGATACAAACTCATCATATGAAAGTTTAAAAGACATAATGGGTGAATTTTAAGTCGTTTCTTAAAATTGAAATTAATTAGATATTGATAGTGAACTAGTAGAGATTAAACTTTTAATAGACCTCTAAAAGAGGAAAGAGTATCATATTATCACATTAAATATCTACCTCATCCATGAACTGTTCAGTAATTTTTAAATTAAATTGGATTAATGAATTCAAGCAGTTGAAAGAGCGCTTGCAGTGTCTATGGTAGAACCTCAGGGAAGAGCTCAACTGGTCTTCCCTTGCCTTTCTCATCACAGCAGCCAGGTTTGTTGCTAGGACACCAGAAGCCCAGTGGTCAAGGATCCCTGACCACTAAGGTGATGGGTATGAGTCTACAAAAGAGGAAGAAAGCTGCCTGTAGCTGTGAGGATCGCAGTGGAGTGGAGAAATACCATGTAAGACATGCTTGATGGGAATGCTAGAAGAATGCTGAGAAGTGTGTAAACTGTTTACTTTGTGGGAGGAAGCTCTAAGTCACCAGGCGAGTTTTCTGAAGGTCAGCCATGGACAGCCTTCTTGGCAGCAGGAATCTTTAATTTTAGTTCCGCCATTTCAATTTGACTCCACCACTTGAAACATGTCTCAAGGTATTAATGAAAGAAATTAAGATTGGCAAGGTGGCAGAGACTCTCGATTCCAAAACACAGGCAGCAAAATGGCTGATAAATTAAAATGACCTCATCAGTCAGTAGTGAAAACTTGTGTGACTTTTCTTTGGAGATACTTTGTTTTATACATTTTTAGGAATATACTAAAACTTCACTAACTTAGAAGTCTACTCCAAACTTGGAGTAGACTCCAAATATGAAGTATTATTATAAATATTATGATAAACTAAGGCATGCACATATATGCCACTTAATTGAGTGTAGTATTAAGAAAACAGGTACATTGTAATGAGACTATTTGCAATGTTTTCTAAATTTAGTCAAACTACATCATTTGCTTTTTAACATTTTAATTTTAAAAAGGAACATATTCTTTGTGCTTTCTAGATAAGATGATGTTTCAATTTATGGGCTCTTGACATAATCCAAAGATAGAATTGTACATTGAAAGAATCATGCATACCCCACAAGTTAATATGGTTTTTGCAAGAATATAAAGGGTTGTTTTAAATTTATAATGTGTAACATAGCGTAATAAACATTTCATAAGACGCTAAGAAAAACTCAGAAGCAGTTCTCAATAAAGCTAAGCCTCGTCCCTAAAATAGGAGGGAAGCGTAAAGATGACAAGGTCGACACAGGCTTGTAAAATGTGGTAAGAAACATCCATCCTAAACGAACCAGTGCATCAGAGATGGACAGGGGTACAGCTTATCATCGTCTGTTAATTAATGTTCTCAAAGGTCCTATCATCATAAAAAGCCATTTAATTAAAATGACAGATATGCTCATTAGAAACACAAAGACAAAAATTCCCTCACTTGAAAAGGAGATGATCGTAAGTACAAAATTAAAAATAACCGAGTAAAAATTTGGAACAATTCAAAGAGATTCTATAAGTCCCTTAATCAATTACTTCCCTGAAATGGAAACTATCTGAAATAAATATTGTCTTTCCTAAGAGAGATGACGTTAAGATTTTAATAGAGCTAGCGGCTACCTATATTTCTAGATGTAAGAGCTATATAGGTGTTAATTTTTCTCTAACTAAAAATGCCAATTAAAATACTGGAAGAATTGCTGGGGGGTGTATGCCAGTGGTAGAATGTTTCCTTAGCATTCAGGGGCCCTCCCCAAACCCCAGAGTCACGCCTCCAGAAAACAATGCAGTGGAGTTATTTTATATGGAGGAAATTACTTACAGTTCCTTTGAGAGGAGAGACCAATGGGATAACCAGATGTTATAAAACAATACTAACCTCTCATATTTAAACATAAGAAATGACAGGTGGGTTCAGAAGCATGGAATCTAATAAATAAAGACATATATCTTAGCTTATTGTACGGATCATATAATAAACAATACTAGTAAAGTGACATATGTAGGAAAGAGGGGAAACTCATGTTGCAACTTCACCTTATCCCAAGCATCAAAATTAACTGTACATGAATCAAATGTAAAAATAAAAACCAACAAAATATAAAGGTAAATACCAATCTTTCAGTGTAGGCCATTTTTGTTTAAAAAATAATAATAAAATAAAATAAGCACAATATTTTTTATATAAATGAACTAGAAATTAACTATATAGTTCTTTCTTAAAACCTACAGCAAAGCTACATATCAGATTGTTACAACTTCATTAAAAACAACTCTGGTTTATGGCTGAGACACATAAACTTGTCATAAAGGTAGACAAATGACAATATCATTGGAGGAAATATTTACCTTTACTAATATTCAAGGAAATGCAAATAAAACACTGAAGTAATATGTTTTCACTCATCATACTTGCAAATGTAAAATTAAATAATAGTGCGTTTCAGAGACCAGCAAGGCATGAATTATACAGGGGAGGGTGTGTCAGCAAGTGTAAATTTTCAGCAATGCAATTTGGAAATATGTTCAAGCCTAAAATTGTTCACTCTAAAGAAAATGAGAAATGTCTACCAACATTACTAAGACAGAGGCTCTCTGCCTTCATAAAGCTGGGGCCCTTTAGCACGGTTCCTAATGTTGTAGTAACCCACAACCATAAAATTATTTTTGTTGCTACTTTATAACTGTTATTTTGTTACTGCTACAGACCATAGTTTAAATATTTTTGAAGATAAAGATTTACCAGAAGGGTCGCAACCCACAGCTTGGGAACCACTAGTTTAAGAGTTTTTCTGTGCTGGAGAGATGACTCAGTGGTTTAAACCACTTGCAGCTCTTACAGAGGTCCAGAGTTTGGCTCTCACTGCACACTGACAACCACCCCAAGGGATCCCAAGTCTTTCCCTATGCAAGTATCCACAACATACCGGTAGGTGATACGTACATGTACAGTCTCTTATAGTCTCTCTGTCTCTTCTCCCCCTCCCCAACACACTCACAAATAAATAAAATAAATAAATATTTGAATAGGCTTTTCATCTCAGTGATGCATGTATGAAAATTTAGAAAGCACTTTTAATAACCCACTGTAAAAACAGATAAATAAGTTACAGGATATTAGTGAAATGAAATAACGTGGCCCGCTAGTTAGCAGTGCATAGTCCTCTTCAGAGGGCCCCAGAGCCGGGGACCCATGTTGGAGTACTCAAAACTGCACATCAATTCAACGCTATGTGATTTAACGCCCTCTTGTGGCCTCCATGTGCACTGCATTCATGTGCAGAACACCCCCACCTCCTTACACACATGCATGTCGATTAAAAATAAGATTTTTAAATCAGTAAATACCATGCAAATTTTATACTTAAAAAGATGAAATATATACATTGAAATGTCTAAAAAGAAATACAGCAAAAGTTAAGTAGCCTCTTTTCTGGTTGGATATAGATGCTGGCAATTATTTCTTTTATATTTATTGACATTTCAAAACAACACTATGAACATAAATTGCTTTTATAATCATGAAAAACAATACACATTATTTTTAGAAAGAATCATGGCCTATGTCCAAATTGTCACTAAATCTGCATTAATGGGCATCTAAATTAAGAACATTTTAATAGTAAAATTTTAGTAATATAATATTGTATGCTCGGTGGGATCTCAATATATTATGTTGATAACTTCTACTTGTAGCAGTATGCTAAATATAGGCTGAAGGAGGAAATGATCTTCTAGAAATTTCTGAATAAATAATTGTCAAAAAACAAGATTTGTTTTAGTCTGAAAGAGCCTGGAAGTGGGACTCGGTAAATTGCCCACCAGAGCTCCAGCGGATGCTTTCTACTTGTGTCAGCACTGTGCAGGTACCATTTGGGAGCAGCTTGCGTTCTCTGTGGCTTTGCACAACCCTAATGATTTTGCAGGTGTTCTGTCATTGGGCTTCATTTATAGAAATAAAAATGAAATGTATTCTAATGTTTACAGCCTCTCTGTGTGTGAAGATGTGTTGTTTCATGTGTGTTGTGTGTGTATGTGTGTGTGTGTGTGTGAGTGTGCATGCACACTTCTGTGCATGTTTTTCCTATAAAATATTCCTTTTGAAGTTCAGAGCTTAGAGAAAGACTGGGTTTGGCGTGTGTAACTTTTGAATGCATTAAACAGCAGCTTTAATCTCGGGTTATGATTGACAGCAAACAGAATGCATACTATTTCTTTGTTCTCCCAAACACAGTGGAAGACATGTAAGTACCGTCGGTTTTGTATGTGTATGTGTATGTGTAAGCCAAAAATTTATACAGCTCAGCTGAAGACAGCTAATGAATTTGGAATTGTTCAAGCTGTCTCCTAAGAAGCCATTCTAATGACAGGCTAATGACACATATACTAAGGGAATGTGACAATGTCCCGTTGGGACATCCCGTGCTGAGGAGATTAAGGAGGACAGACAGCAGAGACCTCTGGTGACCACAGGCTCCCCAAAGGCTCAGACGTGGTGTCACACCTGTTTGTTAGGAGCAGAAACCATCAGCAGATCAAGGGAGATAGATGGATCCCTAGAAGAGGTTGTTTGATGGGAGAAGAAAGCTTTATTTTCCTGTAGTTTTGTTGTCTTGAAGTCTTTGGAGGAGTGTCACTCTTTTGTCCTTTGTTTCCCCAATATTACATGTCACTACAGACAGGAACTGCAGCCATTCCAAAGGCTTCATAGGCAAAAAGAATTACCCCAAAAGACTACTTCAGTAACTGGGGTTCAGTGATGGTGTTCTGTGTGCTTGTCACATGATACTGCTGCAACACGCGCGCGCGCGCGCGCACACACACACACACACACACACACACACGGTTTTCATGTAGCCAAGCATGGCCTTGAACTTGTTACATATCTGAGGACAACTTTGAATTTCTGATCCTCTTACCTCTACCTTCCAAGTACAGGGATTGCAGTTGTGTGGCACCATGTCCAGGCCTGGAGATGGAGCTCAGGGCTTTGTGTACACTTGCAAACTCTATACCAGCTGAGCTAGATCTCTAGGCTGTGTTCATTTGAATAAAAGAAACAAGCCATGCTTTGTTGTTTGTTGGTTTTCTTCTTCTCAATTTTTATTAATGTGACTTTTTGTTATTGTTTGGTTGTTGTTGTTGATAATTGTTTTCCATTTCTTGACCCAGTGCCTTATTATGTAGTCCAGCCACGGCTAGTTTCAAATCCTCCATCCTCCTTGCAGATCACATTATTATTATCATCATCATCATCATCATCATCATCATCATCATCATCATCATTATTTTGAGACAGGGTTTCTCTGTATAGCCTTGGCTGTCCTGAATTCACTTTGTAGACCAACCTGGCCTCGAACTCACAGCGATCTACCTGCCTCTGCCTCCCAAGTGCTGGGATTATAGGCATGCATCACCACACCTGGCCTGCAGATGCAGATCACTTTTTAATCCCATAATTGTTTCGTATTAAAATGAGGCTGACTACCAGCTCACATTTCATTTCCATCCCATACCTTTATCCATTTGTTTCCTAAAACATGGCTTTGCCACACCTTTCTTCACTGTACTTCTTCAGTTATTTTGCTTGCTTATCTTTTTGTGCAATGAGAATTTACTGGGCAGGTAGTGTGTGTCAGTCACCTCTGCAAGCAATGAGTTGTGCAAATTATCACCGTGTCTCTGTTC
The DNA here is from genome assembly GCA_907169655.1 of Acomys percivali. Classification (NCBI taxonomy): domain Eukaryota; kingdom Metazoa; phylum Chordata; class Mammalia; order Rodentia; family Muridae; genus Acomys; species Acomys percivali. The sequence continues at coordinate 11,560,142 of OU015749.1, forward strand.
TCAAGAAGCGTACTCTATCTGGGGCATATATGAGAAAATGAGTTGACTAGTCAGTGGTTCCAATAAGCCCCACATTGGTCCTTCCACACTGCGGTGACGTGCAACAGTAAATACTTATTCTTGCATCTGCAAGCCTGCAGATCAAGGGTAGTTTGGCACACACATCTTGGCTGGGTGGGTCTCTTTCAAGCTATGAGTCAGCTATGCTTGGCTCCCGTTATAGAACAGGCCCAGATGTTTCGTGTGTGTGTGTGTGTGTGTGTGTGTGTGTGTGTGTTCTAGGGCTCACACGGAAAAGGCAGCAGATTGCCTGGTGTATGTTTTTATCATTATGGGCCACAACAGCTAAAAGCCCCTATCTACACGGGAACATTTCACACGATGTCTATGTACACTTTAATAGCTGAAGCAGGCCCTGTTGTCAAGCTCACTCCCAGTAAAGTGAACCACATAGCCTACCCACTCTAGTGCACTATAAGGTCACATGATAAGGGTAGAGCATGAAAAATTGCCAAAATAATCCAATCTTCCACACAAATTGTGACAATGAAGCATGAAAATGGTGCAAGAGCAGTCCATTCAATGTTTAGAGAAAGTGCAGTGAAAGGCATATATATACCCATCAGGATTTAGGCAACCAAAGACATAGAATAAGTAGAGTCAATACGTAAATGATAGACTATATATATATATATATATATATATATATATCAAGAGAGAGAGAGAGAGAGAGAGAGAGAGAGAGAGGATAGATGCTATCATCACATAGATGCATCCATCACATAGATGATAGATGATAAGGTAAGGGTAGGTAGGTTTGGAAGAGGACATGGCTCAGTCCATAGGAAATCCCCATGTAATAATCCCCATCTAATACCCTTGAAGTGCAAATTTCCTGTGCCTTAGAGTGTGATTATATGTAGAGAGTACTTTTAAGGGGTAATTAAGGTTACTGAAGTCATAAATGTAGGGCTGCAACCAAGGGGACTGCTGGACTTGTAAGAAGAGGAAAGGCCTAGAGAAAATGCTACCAAAATGGAAGAGAGATGCTCAGAAAAAACCAGCCCTGCTGATACCTTGACCTTGACTTTCAGCCTCCAAAACTCTGTGAATTTCATTTCTATAGTTTAAGGCCCCAGTCAGTAGTATTTTGTTACAGCAGCCCCAGTTGACTAATACAGGCATCCGGGTAGTTTTATAACCAGAGAGCAGAACAGACTGGGGATTGTCATTAATAATGTAGTGATCAGGAGATAAGGGTGTTTTATTATGTTTGCGCTAGCTGGCCTTTCTGTTATCTCACCATGATCACAGTCTGGATATTTTTTCCCTTCAAGAGTTCCTATCTTTCCTTGGGGGTATCATGCTATGTCTCTAAGATACCAGTTGCCCAATTTGCTTTCACTTCCTTGTCGTCTTATTGAGGGAATATTGTCATTTGCTGACCCAGAAGCTCCGTGGAATATCCATCCCTTGTTATATCAAATACAGATTTCTTTTCCCAATGTGCGGGATCTGTAGTGCGGCCTCGGTCTTGCAAGTATCTGTTGTTCAACCTTTGTCTGTCTGTGATGCTCTCCTCAAGCTTGCTTTCATGGCCTCTCTTTAAACCTCAGACTTGTAACCTCTGCATGGGATCCTCTCTGCTCCCAACTATGGCCTAACCAAATGACAGCGCTCCCTGCAAGCTCCCCCCAAGGCCTCTGCTTGTTTGACTAATGTTTCCCCCTCTCAGTTCTACGTCTTACTTGTCGTTTATTGTTTCCTGTTAGTTTTTTATTTTTTTTACTTATTTTTGGTTGGTGTACAAAATAATGTGCCTAATTATGATATTTCCACATGTATATCATTGTGTTTTGCTCATATTCGTCCCATTTCATTTTTCCTTGCTAACTCCAACTGGGTCCCCTTCTTCACAAAAGTCTGCATTATAGTTCATAACATACAGGTATTAGTGTTTTAGATGAAAGAAACCGTGTAGTGTTTATTTATCTTTCATGCCCTCTCTTATTTCTTTCCCCCTCACTTTAGACCCTTCCCCCCAAATATAGTCCCCTTTTTACATTGATATTATTATACATGTATGTAAATATATTTACATCAAGATTCTGCGTACGAGAGCAGGCTTGTGTTATCTGTCTTTCCCTAGTGTAGCTTGTTTCACTTAACATGATGAGCTCCAACTCCATCTATTTTCTCAAAAAATTATTTCGTTCTTCACAGCCAATGAGACCTCTCTGTGCATGTACACTAAAATGTTCCTTGCCTGTTCATGTGCTTGCACCAATCCAGCCATATGCTGTGTCTTGGGGCTCTCGTGGCTACTCAGCCTCACAGTATAAGATACCATATTGTTTAACTCACCGGGAAGTTGTCTTCTTTCGACTTGATCATTAATTTCTCGAAGACAGAGGCTGGATCTGGTGTTGTTTTTGAATACCCCATAAATGCAATTCAGCTTCAGAGATCCAATATTGTAACAGTTCAGGAAAAGATGTACTTGGACACCACACATTTTGTCTTTTTAAAGAAACAGATGGCATTATAGAATATTTGCATATCATTTTTTTTTCATTGAGGTAATGTTCTCAACTTGTATATATCAGCAGCCAGTCTTTCTTAGCACCTACTTTGTGCCTCGAACTTTGATACTTAAGCCCTGGAGGATGGACAAAAATGTACCTAGGGAGGTGCTGAGTTTAGTAGGGTTAGAAAACAGTATGAAGGGAAGCACAGAAAAAAGAGAGACAGTATCTGTGATGACTGGAAGAAGCTCAAAGTGCAAAGAGCACAGTACACCAGGTGAAGACACCTACCAGATGAATTGATGCTATACGGCCCTTGGAGTATAAGTGGATCTTACATAGTAGGTTGTACTGTATGAAAAGGAACAGGAAGTCTGAAGGTTTGATGAGCTTTTAGCTGGAGACAGTTATGACAAGAGTTTGAAGCTAAATAACTAGTTCAAATGCATAGGAGACCAATAGGAGAGTATGGATGACGGGAACTGGGCACATTCTAGAGAAGGCGTTGTTCAGACTGGCCCCATTGTCTCTGGCAGTTTTTATTTGCATACATTCTAGATCATTTCTATGTATAGTCAACAAACCATGCTTTGGTTACAGAACCAAAAATAGACACCAAGGTATCTTTTGTTTGTTTGTCGTCGTTACCATTGTTGTTGTTGTATTTGTGTGTTGTTGTTTGTTTGGTTGGTTGGTTGGTTTGGTTTGGTGTTTTGGAATCCTGGTGATGAAATCCAGGGCCCTACTGAGGCTGAGCAGGCCCTCTACCACTGAGCCACATGCCCATTTCCCAGGATGTTTTGATTCTGATGCTGATTGCCTGTGGATGTTCAGTCTGTCAGTGTCTGGTGAACTGAACATTTACAGGTACTTTTCCTTAACGATATAATACCTTAAATCTTATGAGTGACAGAGAGAGTTGTATCTAAGTTTAGAGTCCATGATTTCTTTGACTTTTGAAATCTTCAATTGACAAAATTCACAGATACCTTCAAGAATTACTCTTGCTGTTGCCTTTTTTTTTTTTTTTTTAATACAAGCTTCCACAGCCTGAAGTATATGTCTTGGTTTTACACAATCCTCCTCCTCTCCTGAAAGTGGGATGCAGTCTTCTGCCTCGGCCCTTTCACCTTGGCTGGTTTTGCTTATATACTGAAAGAGATGGTGGCGGACAGCTCAGCACACTCATATTTATCCCTGTGGTCAGGGCAAGTAGCGGAATGTTTGGCATCAAGCTAGAGTTTTCCTTTGACCTGTCGGATGTGCCTCTACCCATTGTAGTTCCTCCTTTCTCAACAAGTTTGTGGGCCACAAGTAGCCTGCTCCAGCTGAAAGCAGGCTGGCTCCAGCTTTTGCTCCAGCTATCTATCAGTGTTTGAGACTTTACTGCCTTTTCTTTTGCTCTGCCTTGTTTTCCATCCAGCTTTGTAATACACAATTCCTGTTATCACCTAGGGCAAGCTAATGAATAACGTTTTGTGAACGTATTTCTCCCCCTCACTAGGTCTAAGCATCTTTGCAATGTGTTTAGCTCTTTTTTTTTTTTTTTTTTTTTTTTTTTTTTTTTTTTTTTTTTTTTTTTCTTTTTTTTTTTTTTTTTTTTTTTTTTTTTTTTTTTTTTTTTTTTTTTACTGAAGCTTCCTCCTTTGCCTCCTCCTCAGTTGCTGATTCGCTTGGAATTCTGGTCCTAACCCAGTTCTTCATATTTCACTCTCAATTCTCTTCCTGGCTGATCTCACCCACAGCCCTGTTGCCTGCCAACTGCTTCCTCAACTCAGATCTGCCTGGGGACATAACGAGCTCACTAGTCTGTTCTCAATGAATCCAGAGAGCTTCCTCATCTACCCTGATTTTCAGTGTGTGTGTGTGTGTGTGTGTGTGTGTGTGTGTGTGTGTGTGTGTG
>OU015749.1:11586545-11603039 GCA_907169655.1 Acomys percivali
TGTGTGTGTGTGTGTGTGTGTGTGTGTGTGTGTGTGTGTGTGTGTGTGTGTGTGGTGGGGGTGGAGGAGTGCAGCCGCCAGTAAGATGATGTATAAATTTTTCCGGTTCTCTCCACTGTGGGACTTAACATCCATATGCTTTCTGGCACCTTATGGCACTCTTCAAAAGGCTCAGGCCATTCCAAGCTTTATGATCTTTTCCCTGGCAGCTAACTTTCCCCTGTAATGCTAGATTCTTTTTTTTCTGGTATGTTAAGTATTACGAGTTGAGAATCTTGAGAAACTCCACAGTGGCCAATTATTGACGCCCTAGAATTAAAAAAAAAAAAAAAAAGTTCAAGTGGAAGATAAGGATGATAGAATCTGTTAAATATGAATTGTCTTTTCAGTCGATGTTTGGGCCAACTTGTGAGTGGACACGGTCGGGTTCACTGCCTCAGAGTTAATCAGATAGCAAATTAAAATATCGAATTCTCTTTTGCCACTTTTCTCTGAAAAATTAATCTTGACTAGTAATATTCTCGTGATGGTTTTAAGAGATATCTATCTTGTCTGCCTCTTAAAATGTAAATCTTATGCTCCGTATCTGTACACGACTTTGCAAAGTCTTCCGTGTTTTTCTCCATATATGCTAGAATGTTAGGGCTGAATCATGGTGTAGGATCGATGATTTTGAATTTATGATCACCTGCTACGCAAGTGACATAATATATCTAACTAGTGAATGCTCTATGAATTTAAAACATTAATGGCCTCTGAAAGATGTAGTCTCTTGTCAATTAAATTATGGATTATGAAAATTTAATTCCTCCTTTTCATTTGGTAGGATGAATGTGGCTTGTTCAGACTCTTAGCTCTGAACGGAGCCTTTGTATCTCAACCAGGGAGGGTTTTTTTGTTTTGTTTTGTTTTGTTTTTTGTTTAATATGAATCTTAATATGGCTTCTACCCCACTTTCCTTCCAAAAGTTCATGATTTCCACACGACAGCCTTTGGAACCAACCCCAAATTGTTTTCAGTGTTTGTCGGCTATTATTTAAAGGAACTAGAAAAAAAAAAGGGGGGGGGATTTGCAAATGATACTTTTCTTCCTTGTTTCCAACATAACTGTTGTAGGTCTCCACAGTCCTGAGGACGCTGAGACAGATTTTCCACCACAGTGTGTAATTAACTCATGTTACAAACTGGGTTTGGGGTCTGGCTAGAGGTATACGAATGGAGCATAACTTGTAAAATGCTTGAAACCCACCGAGGCAGTGTATTTTATAGCCATATTCGGACACTGAAGAAGAAAGCTGTGTGGGTTTATTGTTTGGGGTGGGGGGACTGTTTTTCATGGGTGGTATATTGCCATGTAGAGTAAAATGCAGCCTGCTAGATATTGGCCTGTTCATAAAAGGAGTTTAAATAAAGCAGAAGGGCTTTTCTGGTGTTGATTTTCTAAAGCAGTAGAACATATTTTCTCAATGGCGTTTCCCCACAGGAATATATTAGATAAGTTTGCAAGATGTAATATGTTTGAGTCCTCCAGGCAGAAGAACAAATAGGTTTTGAGATGAATTATTACGCTTGATGGCCCCATGAGCCACCCAATGTTTAAAGAGCCCAGATCATTTAAGGCTCTGTAGTGGTATAGAATTGCTGTAGCATATGCTTCAAAGTTTTGGGATTTTTAAACATTCAGTAACAAAACTGTAGATGGAAATAAACATTTTAAATAATATTGGTTGATAGAGTTTTATTTGCGTGTTATAAACTAATATTCATAGCAAAGCATAATGAAAATAGGAACTGCTTTTTAAATTCCATTTTAAACTGGGGCATTTGGTTTTAATTGAGATTGGGAGTGAGTGTTTCCTCTTTGTTTTACCTCATTAGTGATACATTTAGGGTCTCTTCAGCTTTTTAAACAGAACCTACACACACACACACACACACACACACACACACACACACATATATATATGTTTAGAAATGGGAACCTACAGGTGAAAAAGTGTAGCTTGAGAATTATTAGTATTGGTATTTAGATTTGCAGTGTTAGAAGGCTGAGAAGAAGTTACTGATAAAATTAAATCTCATTTTTTTTCACATCCAGTTAGTAGTCTTAATGAAAATAAGTCATCCTGACTCTAAATTATTAAGCCTGGGGAATTTATCTGCTTGTTGATAAAAGGCAAAAAATATTTGTCTATATGTAAGTAAACTGAAAGGTTGTCCTCATCACTGTTACAGTTAAAACAGATTTTGAGACCATCTTATCTGATCTCGTTTTGTCGATAAGAAACCTTTACAGGGTGATAGGACTAGCCCCAGGAAGCAACGCCATTACTGTTTTTGTAAAAGTGAAAATGTGTGTTTGGTTAGTTGCATGGCTCCTGTGTGCCAGGGATCATCATGGTAGGTCTAGAGGGCAGGCAGCGTTCCTATTGTACAGGTGATGCTTAAAAACCCAAATCTTACCATATAAGAACATTGTGTCACCTATTTAGCCTATTCTGGTCAAAACTCAGATTACTACATATGCTTATTAGCTAATTAACTAATGAGAATATGCATTCATTTAATCTTTTTGAAGTTTCCCAGCAACATGAAGATTAACAGCATTTGGGACTTCCTCCCCACCTTTTGTATCGCTTTTAAAGTTTATGTGGAAAATGTATTACAAATCATAGAATGCCAAGATTCTGAACATCTATTACCTGATGCCACATGATCATGAAAGGAAATGAAAAAGAAACTTTGGAAGAAGGGCTGTGCATGTGTATGACTCTTTAATTAAGGATTTTAAATATTTTGGGGGTAGGATTTTCAGTTAATAGTACTCTCTTTAGTATCAGCTGCCTTCTGAGACCAAAAGCTCTTGCCACATAGATTTCTAAGAATGTGAAGGCTGGCTTTGATCTGGGCAGAGGTATTACTTTAATTGTTAAGTATTGCTATTTAATTGTAATGTGCTGGATTGAGATTGCTCCAGCATCTGCTGATGAGATGCAGTAAACTAGGAAAACAAGAACCTTGAAAGACAAGATAAAAGGGAGATAGGATTTTCAGATATGAACCTAGTGATTAAGATTTCATGGGATGATGTTTTCCACCTCAGAGTGTGTTTTTCCTACCCTAACAGCTATAATAGCACTATTTGGCCCTTGAAGAATGTAGCCTTTCCATATTACATAAATCACCAAACTTTACATTTCTTTTTAGCCTTTTTCTTTTTTGGTGTGTGTGTGATTTTATTCCTTACATTCATTCAATTCCCAAAAACAGGTAATGTTATGATATGCTAAATCTGTTGCACATGGGTGTACATACAACTAGCACATGTTAAAGTACAAATATTGTGCAGAAATTCAAAGTAGTGTTTATAACAGGAGTCTGAGGTCATTATCAGGAATTTTAAAAAACAAACAGAAATGAATCATGATCTCGTAAATGTTCAACAATACATAAGAATCTTTTATTTGCATTTAAATGGAAAATGTTATGCTTTGAGGGTAAGGAGCTAAATTAATAAGTCATTGTTGTGGTTTACTTCCAAATTTGAAGAACTTTACTCAAGTCTATTGGAAGGTTTTGTTTCTTCCGGGGAGTGACATATTTTTTGTTTTTAGGTATGGATTATGTCATCACAAAGAGCTAGGTATTTCCACGTATAATATTTGTTTACAAAACGACAGAAAGGAAGGCTTTAGATAACACTGATGGTTTCCACTTCATTAGCACCTCCACGTTACTGTGATACCCTGTCTGTTTCCACATTCGTGGAAGTATCAAGTCATATAATGAAGCCACCATCAGTGCTGTGCTACTTGTGTAGCCGTGCAGAAAATGTATTTTTATGTTTTCCTTAAGAAAAAGTGCTTGCTGAACCTAAGAGAAATGGAGCTGCGCGTTCCTGGAAAAACCTATGTGGGAAACAAAAACTAATTAGAGCAGTAAATGCAATGCTCACAGGTAATTGTAAAATAATTATTCCCCTTTAGCACCATCACTGTTTAATTGTGCTATCCAATATCTTCCTGCTCTGAATCCAGATGTGAAGGGATAGCAACCTCCTCCTTCTCCGGGGAACGTCTTTTTCATTTAGTGTGAGCTGCACAATCCTCCTGGAGGACTTGTAAAAGAAAGAGAAGAACGTTTAGGGAGGTTTTGAACAGCTTCCCTCTTCCCGTTTGTCCTCAATCATGACAGAAAGTGATTACTCCAACTATTTCTATAGAAATATGATTCCACTTATGTGGCTGAAATGCCTTCTGTGAGCATATCAGAGATTTACACATTTTTTTTTAGTGCCAACCCTGAGGTTTATAAAACATTTTCTTTTATGAACTGCGGATTGTATATTACGTTCTATGTTTGGATATGGAGACTAATATTTTTAAGTCAGCTGATAATTTAAAATGTAATGATAATAAATATGTAATCATATGGCTTTCAAAATGACATATGAATACAAATTCAGATTTGGGCTTATTTTAATTATGTCAGTTAACAAAAGTCTCAGCAAACTTAGTAGCAAAACAGTTTTCTAAAAATTTACATAAATCTAGACTATGTTTAGAATAAATTGAGAGATATCATTTTCGTTGATTCTGTGCTGTTTTGTCATGCATATGTAACCTTAAGGTCAGATTAGTTTAAATAATCTGTACTTCCTTTAGGTCAGCATCAGGGTAGGAGTCGTCCATTTGGATGGCCAGTTGACCCAGAGTCCTTTTTCAGATACGTGTAATGTTTGGATTTTAAGTCTCAGTAGTTAAATAAGTTTGTTTCCAGTGACATGGTCTGAGTCTCTCTGTCCCTCTGTCTGTCTCTATCTCTGTCTGTCTGTCTGTCTGTCTGTGTCTCTCTGTCTCTGTCTGTCTGTCTCTGTCTCTCTGTCTCTGATATAACCTTGGACATCATGTTTCCCTAGTCACTAGCTGCATTTACAGGTTTATTTAAGACTGAAAATTTTCAGAATGCAGTTAACTTTAGCTGATTTCTTTGACAAAACTTTTGTGCAATTTAGAACTTTTTGCATACCATACCATATAGTCCTGTGTGTTTTAATTTACTGTGCTATGTCCATTTATGTTATGTTCTATGATTTTTATACTGAAAGACTTAATTTTCACTCTTTACTTGAGCTCATTAAGTTGGTATTTTACATTCTTTTTCCATGAACTGTATCTTTGTTTTTCCTTATCTCTTTCTGTAGCAAGAAATTTAGACCTTAGTTATCTGATATAAAGAGACTCAGGTGATCCATCCTGTGAGCTAAAAGAGGCAAAAACTTTAGTGTGTGTGTGTGTGTGTGTGTGTGTGTGTGTGTGTGTATGTTTAAATGTATATTTACAAGATTACATTTTATTAATCATCATACTTTACTTTCTTGAGATATCTTTCATTTAATGGTTTTTGGTTATGAAACTTAGGAAATTGTGACATAACATCCATTTGCTTATAGATTATTACCTTTATAACTGAAGAAGACATTTTAGGACTATTTCACACATTGACCAGCCATGCAGTCAAATTATGATTACTGCTGTCCAAAGGTCTCGGAACTGCCCCAACCTTTGGGCAATTTGAAAATTTTTTAAATTGCCCAAAAGTTAATGTCAAATAAATCAGCCAAGGTTAACTGCATTCTGAATACTATGTAAAATTCACCTGTGAAAATTTAAGAGATTACAAAAGAATTTCTTACAAAAGAAAAAAGAGGACAAGAAAGTCTATTCTGATAATTCTCTATATACTGCTGAGTAAACAGCTCTACCCTCACCAGCGTAGTGACTTCCTTCCCCTTAGTGTGAAGTACTGGGGCTTCAGTGCGTGAGCTTCAGCTGCCTCGTCCAAGAGCTGCACTTGAGTACGCTGGGGCAAGGCTCCTCATAGAAAATTATGGCAGTAAGTCCTAAATGTTTCTTTTCTTTCTGTGCCATTACTTATTGGCCTGACTGAGTTCCTTATGTTGTACTTCTTTGGTGCTGGCATTATTTTATGAGCACCATATCATCAGTTCACAGCTTCTGGTTGATGTTAAAAGCAGTTCTTGAAATTTGATTATTGTGATGGGAACCCAGTACTTAAACTGAGCATCTGACAAAAAATGAACATGACAAGAGGTTGATGAGCCGACGGGTCCCTAAGGAGTAATTGGTGTAAACAAACTTAAACACACACAGAACCTCAGTTCATTTGTCTTTTTTAGAGCTGAAGTAAGGTATTGGGTGTTAGACAACCAAACATGTACTGGGTTGAGATCTGACATTGAGTTTTGTCCTTGAAATTTTTAAGAGAAAAACAGAAGAGAAGGGTACCATGAACAACATGAGAAAGGACAGCAGTTGGTAGGAGATCCGGGTATAATTACTTTTTTATGCTTATTTATGTTACTCTTTGTTTTCTTTGTACTTCAGCCTAGACTCAGTGGGATACAAAAGTCCATCTTTTTTTTTTTTTTTTGATGTTTTCTTGATGCCTTTTTTATCTTATTTTTTTGTACATATCTTTTATTTCACCCTTCTCTGAAGCTCATTTGTTTTGCGATTCTTTCTTGAATTTCAGAAGGGGTTATATCCATGCCTGATATAGTTCTCAGAGTTGGATCCTTGGTAGAGAAGAATCACAACACCTATCTCAGCCCTGGAGCAGCTGCATATTTCTGTGCACAAATCTATATTTTGACTTCCTGCATTATAGAAGGGGTGTCGAGTTTTTGGGTTGAGCATACGGGTAGCATATTTCAGAGTGATTAACTTTATGGATGCCATTGTCTTGGCCAGCTATATTTGGCTATGCTGCAGCTGTGTTTGCTTTCTCAAAATTGTCACCAGGAGGCCTCCAACTGCAGTTATTCACTGAGTCCATGGTAGTAACGTCTTTCCTCATGACTCGCGTTGTCTTCTAGAGCATCTTTTCGTAGTGTGGGGCTCTAGAGATAACACACCAGTTCTTTGAAAAGTTCAAGAATTATGAATACTGTTTGCTGTGGACAGTTCTATCTCAAAATATTTTCTTAATAGTAAATTTGTCTTTCTGTTGATTCATAATCCTATCAGGATCCTTTCTCTTCATACGAGGCCTGTGTTTTATTGACCCCTAGCTCCTCCTTTTCTCTCATACCTGTTTAGATGTTGAAAGGTTGCCCACAACATCTGCTGATAGGTGGCATTTCTTCCTCTTCTTTAGTGCTAAGACATTTGGAATGCATTTTTACTGACTTCTAGTGTCTTAGACACTTCTAACATGTTGGATTGGAGATACAAATCTTTTCTTTTTCTTGATTGGTATTGCCATCATTTTGTTTTTGTTGTAAGAATTTAGAGATTTTTTTCCCCCTTAATACAAAACCACTTTAGTTATATGGCTGTGGGTGGGTTTTATTTTTAGACAGACATCAACATCTCCTGTATTGTTTTGGCCATCAGGGACGCTTGCTTAGTATGGCAGCATGCAGTCTCTCGAGTCTCTTCATCCCAGTGTGGCTGGGTACCCTTTATATGATCTACCCCAGGTCACCTGCTCACTTAAATTCTACTTTGTTTTATGCTGGCTTCTTCCAAGTCTCAACTGACTTGTCAGACTTTCTCATCAAGAAATTATGGGTAATAAAATGGTTTTCAGCTTTCACTCAGTTTTATTGTGAGGCCATTTTAGAACAAGGATGACAACCTAAATATTTTATAGTTTCGTAGTACTTGAAACTGACTACACACTCACCTGCATCCTCCTGGGAGCATCAAATAAATGGAAGCTCATTATAACTGAGCTGTTAATGTTTTTCCTCTCCCAACATTCATGCTGTAAAGTCTCAGGCAAAGACCCATAAAGCAGTATTGTTCCCTGTAAACTTTCAGGAAATGTCAGTCTCCAGGACAACATTATGGTGACTGATTTTTTTCATCCTCTTTCTGCGTGATGATAGAGAAATATAATGCAGTTCATGTTCCAACTGTGAACTTGTGCTCAGACCTCCCATTCTGGAATGAGATAAAGCCAAAGCAATATCTTCATTCAATATCCTGATATATGTAATCTGTTAAGCCCATCTCTACACCTACTGATTAAGACTGCAGTTTTCTTAGGATAAAAGAATCAGCTAAACAATGTTAAGGTTTGTTCTCATATAGTGTGACTCTGACCCCTTGCATTTTAGAAACCCAGGCCTCTGATAGGAATGTGGAAAGGAAATGGTGTAGCTTTTGCAACCCAGTAGCCTCATTAGCTACTGTGGCCACAGCACACCTGAAGAACATAGGAGTCGTAGCTGGAGAAGGGAAATACCCAAAGGAAAACAATCAGTGAATTTACAGCGCAGCAAAGGCTACGACAGTGAGCCTAGGACGTGAGCTATTTGATGCATCTAGGTCGTGCCCAGCTGATGGTGCATTCTAGTTCTTATCTTTTTTTTTTTTTAACCTAATAGAAAACTTCCTCCGCCTCCAGACATTGTTCGTAGGCTCCTTAGAGTCCTAAGAGACTAGAGTAACTGTAAATGTGAACATTTGATCCTAATACTACAAATCACCTCTTTTAGATCAGTCATGACCATGTTTTCTTCAGAAGCCAAAGCCTTAGAATGTGAAACCATAGCTTAGGAAATATCATCTGTGTTAGGCCAGGGAGTACTTGGTTTCTACTGTGGCTAAGATCATCACATTGTTTGGAGAAACTCTATTAGCCATGAAATTGACCTCACACAGTCTCCTGCTTTCTATAGCAGAGAATTTCATGTGTAAGGTGAGCCAGATAGGGACTTTGATAAAGGCAGAGGGGATTTGCGTGATGGTGGAAATTTCTGCTGTCTTTGGAAAAGCAAAACTAGGGCCCTAGTAAGAAACTGGTAGATCTTTAGAAAAGAGGGCCATTTACACAGATACTAAGTGTTTCTGGGTGAAATAATTGGTTCTTTGTAATTAGCACATTTTATCAGTGTCAAAGAAGTCTCCTTTGCCTCAAAAACAGATATTCATTTGGGCCAAAATATTTTAAAAAGCAACCAAACTTGGACTATTGACTACCACAGAAGTTGAATTATAGACACACCATTAGCTTGCTGCTATATTTTATATGTCTGCTTAGGACATACTGTTTTGGATATGGAATTATTTCTGGTTCTCTGCTCACTGAAATAACCATACAGACCAGAAGAAAAAGTCTCCTAATATCAACAAAACTAATTCTTTGGTGTACCCCCTTCTTCCTTCCTTCCTTCCTTCCTTCCTTCCTTCCTTCCTTCCTTCCTTCCTTCCTTTTTCATTCTGATAACTAATTCTTTATGAGATACTTACTATAGATACATTTCTAAACTTCTGTTTTGTTTTTTGAGAGAGAGTTTCTCTGTGTAGCCTTGGCTGTCCTGGACTCACTTTGTAGACCAGGGTGGCCTGGAATTTACAGAGATCTGCCTGCCTCTGCCTGCTTGAGTGCTGGGATTACAGGTGTGCACCACCACCCCTGGCTATTTCCAAACTTCTTTATGATCTTATTTTTTTTTTCCATTTAGAATACACTGTGGTTTAGCACTTAGGCTAATGAATTTAAACAATATCATTAGTAGTTAAAAGATGTTTTGCAGGTTATGTGATTGTTGTTGAGTAATGCGGGAGTGCTGTAAAGCCATGCACATGTCCTCTTTACATCTTCCCAAAGCCTGCGGCTTTTGATTGTCTCTCCCTGGAGTTTAAACCTAAAAGTTACTCTTAAGAGTTTTGATTACGAACAGCAGGTCACTGAGAAGAGACTTGATACCCTATGAGCATATACAGAGGGAGGTAATCCCTCTGAGGAACAGTCATATGGGAGGGAGGGGAGAATGGGAGGATACAAGGGATGGGATAACCATAGAGATGTAACAAGAATAAATTAATTAAAAAATAAAATAAAATAAAATAAAATAAAAAAAAAAGTAAAGTCGCTACAAATGACCATGTAAAAAAAAAAAAAAAAAAAAAAAAAGAGTTTTGAGTTCTTAGGTCTTTCCAAGGCTGAAAGCAGGTAGAATTTCTGTAGGTGTTGGTGACTGTATGTGTGGATTTTGGGTATTAAATAGATAGAATTTCTTTTTTCTTCCTTTTATTGACAGTAGATCTTTTTCACTTGCTATAAACCCGATTACAGTTTCTCCTCCTCCTATTCCCCCAGTTCCTCCCCACTTTCTCTCTTATCCAGCCAGGTCTGTTCCCCTTCTGTCTCTCATTAGGAGACAAGCAAGCTGCTAAGGAATAATAATAAATAAAATAAGGTATAATAAAATACAATAACAGAAAACAAAACTAACACATAAGAATTGATCTCTCATTAGGAAACAAGCAAGCTGCTAAGGAATAATAATAAATAAAATAAGATGTAATAAAATACAATAAAAGAAAACAAAACTAACACATAAGAATTGTACAAAACAGAGGGAAAAGAACCCAAGAGAAGGCACAGGAAACAGACCCCGTAATTCACACTCAGGAATCCCATAAAAACCTAACTAGAAGCCATAGTATATATTCAAAGGACATGGTGCAGACCTGTGCCAGGCCCTGTGTATGCTGCCTCAGTCTCTGAGTTCATATGTGCTTTGATCGTGTTGATTCAGAGGGCCTTGTTTTCTTGGTGTCCTCCATCCCTCTGGCTCTTACCCTCTTTGTGGATTTGATGAAGACAAATCTAAGTGTTCCAAAGTCTCTCACTGTCATCATAATGTCTGCCAGTTGGGGGTAGAGGGTCTCTATATTTGCTCACATCTGCTTCAGGAGGAAGCATCTCTGATAATGGCTGAACAAGGTGTTTGTCTATGAGTGTAGCAGAATGTCATTAGAGGTAATTTTATTGGTACTTTTTTTGTTTTGTTTGTTTGTTTTTGTTTTCTTTTAGACAAGTATTTAGCCAAGGTTTTATCATGAGTCCATGGGCTGTTTAGTTTCAGATTCTTGGTCACCCAAGAAACATCAGGTACAGGTTCCATATTGTGCAATGGTTCTTAAGTTAAATCAGATATTGGCTGCTTGCCCCTCCCCCCAAACTTTGTACAGCCGTTGTCCTAGTATATCTTGAGGACAGGACACCATTGTAGATCAAAAGGTTCGCGCCTGGATTGGTGCTCACATTTCTCTTTTGCTAGTGTGCAGAGTACCTCCCTGGTCCATGTTCAATGAGTTGTCTAGGTGTTGATTTTGCCATTGGGGCTTTGCAGTCAGCTGTGGAGAGAGTAAGCCTTGGTAATAACTTGGGTCATTTGGGAATTCCTTTGGGACAATTTTGGCTAACAACTCAATTAGATGTAACCTAAGTCAAGCACTGAAAGCTTCATTTGGTGACAAGAGATGTCCAGTTGGTGCTCTGTCTCACCCATTATTTGGCTATTTCATTTAGATTGCCTTCACATATGTCTGTAATTTAAGAAGCTTCTACCATATTGGGTTTCTATTCTACCCCTGAGATGGCCCTTACTTTTAGCTGACTCTCCTTATATTCCCTCTCTTGTCCCCCTTTCATATCCCCATTTGGTCCTCCCATTCCATTCCTTGCTTCTATCCATAACTATATATTTTATTCCCTTTCCTAATGAGAGCTGTTACCCCTAGGCGCTCACTCTATACCTAACCTCTGAGGTTCTATGGATTTGAGCTTGGTTATCATTGACTTAACAGCTAATATTCACATGTAAGCAAATATGTACCATATTTGTCTTTCTGGGTCTGGGATACCTCACTCAGGGTGATTTTTTTTCTAATTCCTTCCGTTTACTTGTGAATTTCACTATGTCATTTAAAAAAGAAATGGCTGAGTAATACTCCATTGTGTAAGTGTACCACAATTTCTTTATCCACTCTTCTGTTGAGGGACATATAGATTGTTTTTGATTTCTAGGTATTATGAATAGAGAAGTACATGGTTGACCAGGTGTGGTAGGATGAAGAGTCTTTAGGATACATCCCTTAAAGTGGTCTAACTGTATCTTGAGGTAAATTGATCCCCATTTTCCTGAGGGACTGCCGTACTGATTTCCATAGTGGCTGTACAAGTTTATACTCTCACCAGCAATGGATAAGTGTTCCTCTTGCTCCACATTCCTGCCAGCGTGAGCTGAGCTGGCACTTTTTAACATCGCTCTTAGCCATTTGTCAGATGTATATGTTGAAATCTCAAAATAGTTTTGATTTGCATTTTCCTGGTGACTAAAGATGTTGAATATTTCTTTGAGTGCTTCTCAGCCATTAGAGATTCCTTTATTGAAAATACGTGTAGATCTGTAGCCTATTTTTAATTGGATTACTTGTTTTCTTAATATCTGGTTTTTGGAGTTCTTTATATATTTTGGATATTATTCCTCTATCTTTGCCATTCTTCAGGCTGCCACTTTGTCTGGATGACATTGTTCTTTGCCATGCAGAAGCTTCTAAGTTTCTTGAGGTCCCATTTACTAATTGTTGACTTTAAATGCCTGTGCTAACAGTGTTCTAGTCAGAAAGTCTTTTTCTGTCCAACTGAGTTCAAGGCTATCTCCCCATTTTTCTCTTCTGTCAGGTTCAGTGTATCTGGTTTTATATTGAGGTCTTTGATCCATTGGACTTGAGTTTTGTGCAGTGTGATAAGTATGGATTTATCTACATGAAGCCATCCAGTTTTACTAGCATCATTTGTGAAGAGGTTGCCTTATTTCCAGTATGTGTTTCTGGCTTACTTATCAAAAATCAGGTGTCCACAGGTGTGGAGATTTATATCTGAGCCTTCAGTTTGATTCCACTGATCAATGTGTCTGATTTTGTGCTAACATCATACTGTTATATATATATATATATATATATATATATATATATATATATATATATATATTGTAGCTCTATTGTACAACATGAAATTGGGAATTTTTCATGTTGGGTCTCTCTGTGTATAGCCCTGGCTATCCTGGAACTTGCTTTGTAGATCAATCTAGCAAGTGCTGGGATTAAAGGTGTGCTCCACCATGCTGGGCTGAAATTGGGGATGTTAATGCCACCCTTGGTTCTTTTATTATTCAGTATTGTTTTATCTATCATCAATCTGTGTGTGTGTGTGTGTGTGTGTGTGTGTTTTCATATGAAGCTGAACATTTTCCTTTCAAGATCTGTGAAGAATTGTGTTGGAATTTTGATGGGGATTGCATTCAATCTGTACATCGCTTTTGGTAGCGTGTGTTAGTGTTATTTTTATAAAACTATTTGTTTCTCTTAGTTTCCCTCTTAACTCGGCTATCACACAAATAACCGTGACTTTTATTTTTGTCTAATAATAAACTTTACAGCACAAGAACTGAGCAGTCATTAATCTATTCTTAACCCTCTAAGCCAACTTAGCTTTATTTCAGGGTGCATTCCAGTGATACTTGCACTTTGTTGCTTTCCTTGGCTCCACCTCCTTCCTGATGTCTCTTGGCTGAGTCCCTTATCTCCTCCTCAAACTACTCTTCCCATGGCTGGCAGGAGGTCCAGTCCTATTCATTCCCCTGCTCAGCTGTTGGCTGCAAGCTGCTTTGTTGGCATACTAGGGCACCACTGGGGAGCAGTATTTATACAACATTGAGACAGATTCTCAGAACCAATATTGCAAGCAGATATGAGGAGTACAGAAATCAGCATTTGAATTACTCAATAGCCTTATGCCTACAAGGTTGGCCATTTTTACTATATTAATCCTACCAATCCATGAGCATGGTAAGTCTTTCCATCTTCTGATATCTTCTTCAAATTCTTTCTATAAAGCCTTAAAGTTTTTATAATACAAGTCTTTCACTTGCTTGGTTAGAGATAGCGCAAGGTATTTTATATTATTTCAGGCTATTGTGAAAGGTGTTGTTTTTCCTGATTTCTTTCTCAGTCCATTTCTCATTTGTATAAAGAAGGAATACTGATTTTTGTGAGTTGATTTTTGTATCCAGCTACTTTGCTGAAAGTATGTATCAGCTGTAGAATTTTTAGAGTCATATCTGTCTGTCTATCTATACATACATACATACATACATACATACACATATATATAATCATATCTTCTGCTAATAGGATACTTTGACTTCTTCTAGTTCAATTTGTATTCTATTGATCTCCTTCAATTGTCATATTGTTCTAACTGAGACTTCAAGTACTCTATTGAATAGCACTGAGAGAACGTGTAGCTTTGCTTTGCTCCAGATGGAACTGCTTTGGAATTCTCTTCATTTAAGTTGATGTTGGCTATGGACTTCCTTCAAGCTGCCTTTATTATATTCCTTTTATCCCTAGTCTCTCCAGAATTTTTATCGTGGAGGAGTGTTGGGTTTTCTCAAAGGTCTTTTCTGCATCTAATGAGATGACTGTGTTTTTTGTTTTTTAGTTTGTTTATGTACTGGATTATATTTATTGATTTATATATGTTGTACCATCCCTGCATATCTAGAATGAAGTCTACTTGGTCACAGTGGATAATTTTTTTGTTACATTTTTATATTCAGTGTGCAACTATTGAGAATTTTTGCATCTATATTCATTGTGGAGATTATCTGTAATACTCTTTCTTTGTTGGCTCTTTATGTAGTTTGGGTATCAATGTAACTGTGGCCTCATAAAATGAATTGTGCAATGTCTCTTCTGTTTCTGTCTTTTAGAATAATTTGAGGGGTGTTGGCATTGCCTTATTTGAAAGTCTAGTAGGATTCTGTGCTAAAACCATGTGGCCCTGGGACTTTTGGTTAGTAGACTTTTAATTACTGCTTCTATTTCATTAGGGGTTATAGGTCTGTTTAAATGATTTATCTGGTTTTGATTTAACTTTGGTAAGCGGTATGTATCCAGGAAATTGTCTATTTCTGTTACATTTTCCAATTTGGTAGAGTATATTTTTAAAGTATTTATGATTCTCTGAATTTCCTTAGTATCTTTCATGTCTCCCTTTTCATTTCTAATTTTGTTAATTTGGATTTTCTTTCTCTTTTTAGTTAATTTGGATGAGGTTTTGTCAATCCTATTGATTTTTTTCAGAAAGCAAATTCTTTGTTTCATTGATTCTTTATATCGTTTTTTGTTTTTGTGCTGTTTAATGGCTTCAGCCATGAGTTTGATTATTTCTTGCCATCTACGCCTTTTGAGTGTGGCTTCTTTTTATTTTAGAACTATTGGGTGCTCTGTTAAGTTACTAGTATGAGTTCTCTCCAAAGTTTTATATAGGTATTTAGTACTATGAACTTGCCTTTTAGAAATGGCTTCATCATGTCCCATAAGTTTAGGTATGTTGTATATTCATTTTCATTCAGTTCTATGAAGTGTTTAATTTTTGTCTTGATCCATGTTTTTTTATGTAGTAGTGAATCTTTCAGTTTTCATGAGTTTGTAAGCTTTCTGTGGTTTCAGTTGTTGACATCCAGCTTTAATTGATGGTGGTCTGTTGGTAGTAGGGAATTACTTCAGTTTTCTAGTATCTGTTGAGACTTGTTTTATGTCTGAGAATGTGGTCAGTTTTGGAGTAAGTTCCACGAGGTGCTAAGAAGAAGGTATATTCTTTTGTGTTTGAGTGAAATGCTCTGTGAATATCTACTAGGTCCATTTGGTTTACAAAGTGAGTTAGCTCCATCATTTCTATGTTTAGTGTTTGTCTTCCACTATCAGTGTGTGAGGATCAGTATGTGATTTAAGCCATTGTAGTGTTTCTTTTAAGAACTTGGGTGGCCTTGTGTTTAGTACATAGATGTTAAGAACTGTGATGTCCTCATGGTGGGTTTTTCTCTTTTAGTATGTACTGTCCTTCAGTATCTCTTCTGATTAGTTTTGGTTTAAAGTCTGTTTAGTCAGATATCAAAATGGCTACACCGTTTTCACTTCCTAAGCCCATTTGCTTGCAATACCTTTTTCCATCCTTTGACCCCGGGTGGTATCTATCCTTGATGTTAAGGTGTGTTTCTTGGATGGAGCAGAAGGATGGAGCCTACTTCTTGCCTCTATTCTGTTAGTCTGTGTCTTTTCAATGGAGAATTGAGACTGTTGTTGTTGAGAGAGAGCAATGAGCAGCCTTTGTTGGCTCTTGTTATTTTGCTGGTGTGTGTGTGTGTGTATGTGTGTGTGTGTGTGTGTGTGTGTGTGTGTTATGTGTGTGTTTATTCTCTATGATTTTCTGGTCTGGAATTATTTATTTTTTGTGTTTTCTTGGGTGTGCTTAACCTCCTTAGGTTGGAGTTTTCCTTGTGCCTTCTGTAGGTCTGGATTTATAGATAGATATTGATAAAATATGTTTTTTCATAAACGATATCTTATTTTTTCCATCTGTTTTGATGCATAGTTTTTCTGGTTGTACTAGTCTGGGTTGGCATATACAGTCTCTTAATTGTCTACAGTACTGCCTAAGCCCTTCTGCTTTTAGAGTCTCTATTGAGAAGTCAGAGTTAATTCTGATAGGTCTGCCTTGTACTTAATTGTTTTCCCTTACAGATTTTAATGCTATTTCTTTTTTGTACATTTAGGTTTTATTATTATTATTATTATTATTATTATTATTATTATTATTATTATT
>OU015749.1:11603049-11621479 GCA_907169655.1 Acomys percivali
TTATTATTATTATTATTATTATTATTATTATTATTATTATTATTATTATTTGCTGAGAGGACTTTCTGGTCTAGTCTATGGTATTCTGTATGCTTCTTGTACTTTGTAGGCATCTCCTTCTTTAGGTTAGGGAAATTTTCTTCTATGGTTTTGTTGAAAATATTTTCTGTCTCTTTCATGCAGGATTCTTCTCCTTCCTTCCTCTATTCTTATTATTCTTAAGATTGTTTTCTTTTCCATAGTGTCCCAGATTTCCTGGATGTCTCTTGCCAGGATTTCTATATTTAACTAAATAGTTTCTTAGTGTTTTTATACTCTGCTTTTTTATACTTCTCTCTCAAATGCCTTTTAATTTCATTTCATATCAAGACCCAGTTTTTTAGTCTAGTAGGCAATAGTATTGTAGATGTGCCAGTGGTAAAGGGCACCATCTTAGTGTCAATCTTTCTGTGTCTAATGTAGATTCTTACCAACTCAAGATAAAGAAATACATTGGATGTTAAGGTGGATCCGTTTTCTTCATTTATGGTTTTATATTTTATCAAGAGTTTTCTTTCAAGAATTTATTAGACACATGGAATTTCACTCCAGGATTTACTTTCAGCTTCTTAATGTTTGCATTTGATTTAGATCAACAGTTATTTTTTTGGAGGGTAGTAACTGTATATAGCTCTGCTTCATAAGAATCAGTGGTGTTTGGTCCACATCATCTCCATTAGTTGATGATTTTATGCAGCATCTTTTTAGCAGTTACAACCATATAATAAATAGGCAATAGATTAAATAGAAATTTAAACAAAGTGCTAGTTGGTTTTAGGTGACTGACAGTTATCACCAACTCATGGTTGGGACCTGCTTCATTTCAGGTGTCATTACATTGCCCTCTCATCCTCTCTGTAGCATAGCGTTTCCTCAAGTGCAGAACCATTTAACAGGATCCTGATTTTCCAGGAAACCAGAAGTTTCTGCCTTTTCTTTGACACTTAAGTATCTATAAGAGTTAATATTAAAGTTAGAGTAGAATTCATGCATGGGTTGATCCAAACTATCAACAATTTCATACCAAATATTAGCTTGTCAAAGTGCCTTTACACTTGGCAGGAGACAAGCACTGTAACCTAAGAGGATGTGATTGGAGTAGGGTTTTCATGCCCATGTGCTTATTGTATTCTTGCTACTGATGCAAACATTATCTATAATTACATTTTCAAGTGACTGAAAATTGCAGGCTTTGTTGAACAAAAACACAGCCAAAGAATGGAATGTATATCCACTCTATCCTCATTATAGGGCTTTCAGGAATCAGAGTATGAGGCCCAATACCATGGCTCTCAACTGTGTGATACCAACTCCATTCTCTGATGTTTGAACACTTTGTCAAAATGCCGGGTTTCCAATGATGATCATGTAATTGGAGAAAAATGCTATTACTCTTTTAATGCTTTGTTTGCTGTGTTTTCATCTCAATCACTGTGGCATCCACTATCACAAATCTTCTGTTTCCAGGACATAAAACAAGAAACCACAATTTAGTGTAGCTTTAAGCACGAAGAGCAACAGGGGACATTTGTTGAGGTACAGACACTGTTGCCTTCCTGGAGCAGGTACAGTTGTAGTCTTCTGACCTTATTGTAGTCGTAAATCTCATCCATTGCTGTTCCACTGATTAAAAAATAAAATGTTCCTATAGGGACCTAATGCATCATGGAGTCTTCCTTTGTCCCTAAAGTCTAGCCCTGGTACAAGAAAAGCACCCTTTCATTTCTAACTTCAGTGAGAGTCTGAACCATTTGGATTTTTAAAAGGAAAGTAAAAAGAGATATAACATGGCATATATTTTGTTCATTGTTGTTTTATGGATTTTAAAATCCACGAAATGCAAAATGTGCCTTGGTTTAGAGTGGAAACTTATAAGATGAAGAAATTATCGTAATTTTATTGTTAATTTGTTTTTAAAGTATCAAATTTACATTCTTTGTGCCTTATTATGGTATTATAATTCACCTTCCAATCTATACTATAGCCTAAAGTTGTTAAAAAAGTTAAAGAAAAAATACTATGATTCCTTTATTTTAAAGCAGCAACAAAACAGAGAAACAAGTTTGTTTCAAAACTAATTTGTTCCCAAAACCAAGGAACAATGTCTGAATCCTTTGTTTCCCTTTCTGATAGATGAAGCAAACTTGTTAAGAAGCAAAGAAGTCTTTATTGGGTCAGAATTAAATTATTGCATGGTTAGGACATGTATGACGGAGCCCCAAATATAGATGTTGAACTATCTTTTCAAACAAAATTATAGGTTACAATATATGATATATTTTGAACAGTCTACTTTATAGACTAATATGAATTACATTATGTATTTTTAACATTTGTAGAACTGAAATAAGATAATGAGGTTTGAGTGAAAGTTTGTCTATATAATGCAACATACTAGCAAGGCGTTTTATTTTATTTTGCTTTGTTTTTATTCTTTTTAAATGTAAATGTATTGTTACAGCTTTGTAATTGAGCTCTGGCAGTCTATATTCTGAGAGATAGGCATTTTCTATAATTGCCCAGTTAAGGTGTGAGTGAGGGCAACTCTGTTTGTCTATTTCTTAAGATCCCTCTATGAATTACAATCAGCCAATCTCCACACCTCCCCGTTTTCCTGGATTGTTTTTCTTGATAGGTTGTTTTTTGTTTCTAAGTATGTGAGCTCTTGATAGCTTAGATTCCAAACCTTGATCAGCAAAACTCATTTTTAAAATGTAATTATCCCAGAACTAAAGTATATTACTAGCCTTTAAAGTTATCCAGTTCTCCAGGTTTCTTGTGTGCCTCTATAGTAGTAGCAAACTGATTCCATTGTTGTCTTATAAATACAGTGCAGGCTACCAAGAAGAGACTTGATACCCTATGAGCATATAAAGGGGGAGGAAGTCCCCCTCTGTCAGAGTCATAGGGGAGGGGAGTAAGGGGAAAATAGGAGGGAGGGAGGAGTGGGAGGATACAAGGGATAGGATAACCATTGAGATGTAATATGAGTAAATTAATTTTAAGAAGTTAAAAAAAAATAAATACAGTGCAGGTCAGAAACTACACCGTGCGCAAACTGCAGTTCCAGTAGTTAAAATTCAGTTGGACAGATGAGGGGCATTTAAGAGTCACACCTGACCTGTTCAGCTGAGGTATCACTTGCTTTACTGCCATATAGAAACTAACTAAGCATCTTTTTGTACTGGAATCTACTCCTTTATATATATATTTTAAATGCTAGCCAATGAACAAATTGCTGCATTTATTCCAAGCATAATTCTTAACACATTCAAAGTCTCTTATGTACTGGATATTTACTGACTTGTAGATGTTCTAAGAGTTTGTAAAATATTCTTGGTGTACAAGTATTAAACATGAGGTTATTCTGCGCTTTAGCCTGTGGCCTTCAGAAATAGGTGTATCTTCTTTAGGGAGGCACTTAATTTAACAGGAAGGAGCTTGAATTTAATTTTGTTTCGGCTGCATTGAGTTAGTCCAGGGCTTTCTTCCTGTTTGATCTTCCTAACTTTCCATAGACCTTCATTTTTTCTTTTCTTTTTTAAAAAAGACTTGTTTATTTATGCATTTTATGTATATAAGTGCTCTGTCTTCATGTACATCAGCATGCCGGAAGAGGGCACCAAATCCCATTATAGATGATTGTGAGCCACCATGTGGGTGCTGGGAATTGAACTTGGGACCTCTGGAAGAACAACTAGTGCTCATAACTACTGAGCCATCTCTCCAGCCTCAACCTTCAGTTTTTTTCAGGAGTAATTTCACACTTTGTCCAAAAATGCTATCATATCTAAAGTATTGTATGCTAATTTAGAAAACATTAAGGTAATAAAGTTGCACGTGTCTTTATGTGCAATAGAAAGAGGCTGGGTGGTGTGTGCACACATGCGTAGACATACACGGAAGACAAGAGTCTATTACTGTCTACTTTTTTCCCTTGACATAGGCTCTCCCAGTGAAGCAGGATCTAGGCTGGCAGCTAGCGAACACCACAGACCCTCCTGTTCTTTCGTGTCCCTTTAGAGCTGGGGTCACAGGCCCACGCAGCAAATAAACCTTTACATCAGTTCTCAAAATGTTAACTTCAGTACTCATATGCTTGTGCGGAAGCACCCTCACCCATGCGCCATTTCCCCAGCCTTGATGCTCATTCGTTACCCTATTGATCACATGACATTAATATTATAATGGCGCATCATTTTTGGAACATCAAGGTCCTTAAAGTAATAAATATGTTATTTATCATTAAGAACACTGAAAAAAATAGTGTTTCCATGACAGTGTTCATGTATGTTAGTACTTTTATAATCTTGGTTCAGTTACCTTGTGATAGGAGAAACTCAACATTAATTAAAATTGGGAAGATTATGGGTCTGCCTATCTGAAAAAGCTACAAGATAGTAGTGCCCTTCCCACTGGGCCAGATTTGATTCTGCTATGATCCACAGGATTAGTTGTGTGAGAAAAGCTGTGGGGATTTCCGTCTGGTCCATCTTCCGCTCCCTGAGCTTCCTTTAGAAGAGCTCTTCAATTCACTTCAGTGGAGGTTGAGGACAAGTAGGCACAAATGAAAGTAAGAGGAGGGACGGCCACCACCTAGTTGGCATTCGAGTTATGACCTCCAGTTCTTCGTCATAGTCTTAGTATTGATGCTACAGGGAACATGTGATACGCCCTCCTAGGTAATCCCGGTTTGTCACTGTTATACTAATGCCATCATTCGTAGTGTACTGCTCCTTTTGATCTAAACACTGACCTCGTCTGACTGATCGGCAGTGCGCTAGGCCATGTCAGCGGTAGCCCTGTAGCTACCTGTAGCTTTTGTAAATACGAAGGTGTGCTGGTGGCCAAAAGCCGATCCATGAGGTTAACGGAAACCTTCCAACAAAATGGTTATGCACCCTTTAAACTGCGTAGGAAAAGAAATTTTTATCGTATCCCTAAGCAAACAAAGATGTGACAATCTTTCCTTTAATGTTTCTAATGCGTTAGCACCCTGCAGGGCACTTTAAAACATGCCATTTCCTTAGGTTAGTTTTATTCTTTAACCCAGATCATTTGTCCTGGAAATTTTGGGGACTAGCTCTCCTGTCAACACCCTTCTCCAGTACCTGGGTCCTTGATGGAGATTCTTGAAATAAGATTTTGAGGGAAACCTTTGGGTCCAATTCAGTTAAATTCATGACATAACTTTACCTCATTCTGGAGAGCTCAGATAGGAAGCTCAGGTACTGCCGATGACTGTCAACTCAAGCATGACCAGAGGCAGAAACCGATGAGATGATCCTGCCTTTGTTCTCACACTGTCTTTCCTCACACCACAGCAGCAGCAGAGCTCAGTTGAGGCATAATGACCCCAGGCTGCCCAGGTTTATTTTTGAATTTTAATCTCTGGGATACTTTTTCACTCTATAATGTCAAGTTATCTTTCTTGTACAATGCTAGATTTTCAGAGTATTTGTGAAATATGCGTGTTTAAAATTGATTTTCTGAGTTTTACATTTATACCCAGCTGTTTGTTATTCAGTTCAGCCATCAGCATGAGTCTCAATGGACCGTGTAATGTGCAGCTGTAGCCAGACGTAATGTTTCCTCTCCCTAAATGTTTCTGTTAGAAGCTTAGAGAGGCAGGCTAAAGACTGCTGATAACCGTGTTGCCTGCATTAATTTACCCTCTGGAGCTACACAAATCTGCTTGGCAATTTTATTTCATGACCAACAAGCAAAGCAATGTTTGTGATCTCTATCCCTGGTAGTAATGTTGACAGTGTATATCAAATCTATCTGCATTGATATGAAAGGTACTGGTACAGCTAATTCAAGCTGCAGGAAGCTGTCTGATCTGCATGCATAAATGCACTAGAAGCAAGATTGTACTTTGGAAACATCAGCCAAGATTCAAATATAGACCTTTGCCTAGATTAAAATAGGTCCATAAACTACTTCCTTGAACAAAGATTTTTTTCAGAAAAATAATTTTATGATCATTCCTCTTTAACCTCTATATTCAAATCTTGTTTCTAATTTGCATTTATTATTCAAATCTGTGTTTTCTTTTGTGTTTGTATTGTGTATCCTTGTTTAGAAGCTACAGCCTTTACTAAATTTAATTACTTCCCTTCGAGGCTTTAAATTGAGGGCAGATTCTATTAATTGTTAATTACTTTGCTCTGCCGTTTGCACAGTAAAGGTACAGTTACTAATTGAGGGTCTGTGCTGTATAGTGACAGGCAGTTCCTTCCACCTCAATATTTACTTTCTATTGGAAACAGAGTTTTTGATTTCTCTAATCTCTTATTAATGTAAAGTGGACAGACATTTAACTAATATATTGGCCATTATTATAATCTAGTGTCCTTAAATATTATAGATAAATAAATAACAATAATATTTGACTCTGTGTTGCCATCTGGTGGTGTGTAGATCTCTTTTGGCCCCTTTCGGCCAATTCTAAAGGGGAAAATCATGTCCTGAAACATGACATAGCCAGTCCTACCCTCCAGTCTCCAGTGGATCACAGGGGAAGAAGCCTTACCATCAGAGGGCAGAGTCCGTATCTCATGTTTTCAGTATATTTGGTAAATGTTATGGTCTACTTAAAATTATTTTCTTGGGCTCTATGTGCTTCTTACTCCTTTTCTGTTTACCTGCTGCCTGGGAACATACTGGGCTCTTAACTTTTTCTTTTTCAACTTTCCTTTTCTGTGAGCTTACATACTCACTTACCATGTCTGGGTTGAAGAGGGTGGGGGAACACAGATGTTTATTTTTAACATTTGGCATTTTTATCTGCCTGCCTCTCAATGAGTTACTTTTCAGCCTCAATAGTTAGGCTTAGAATCAACCATGAAAGGTTTGTCTGCTTATTGACAGGCCTATCTTGCATGTTCCTGAGTTACCCAGAGTCCCATTTCAACAGCTTATTGAAAGCATAAAGACTCCACCAAGTGCTTCATAACTTACTAAAGCAAAGAGATTCATTTACTTGACTCAGGATTCTACAAGATGAAAGTACTTCATAAACGAGCTTGAGTTAATTTCTCACCGACATTTCATTAGTCATACACTTTAAAATGGGTTTGCTGAAATACTTTTTAAAAATCATGACATTCTGCTTTTACATGGTTCTGAACTTTTTTGTTGTTCTTCTTTTGGGACACTGTCTCAAGTTCTTGTTAGCCTGGAACTTTCTGTGTAGACAGGCTGGCCTCAAACTCACAAAGAACTGCTTGCCTCTTTCTCCCATGTGCTGGGATCAAAGGCATGTCATCACATTCTGTTAGGTTTTTATTTAATTTTTAAAAATCATAAACGTGGATAGCTGGTTGAATTAAAGTACTTAAAAAAAAAAAAAAACTATCCAGATGTGGTGGGGATTGCTGTGATGTACAAAGAGAATCCATAACAGCCAAGGTGACGTAGAGAAACCCTGTCTTGAAAAAGCCAAACAAAATGAAAACTAGAGATTTTCTCATTTTTTTTGGAAACAGGTTGATTAAAAATGTTATTTTACTTGCTCATTTTTTATTAGATTTTGCAAAAAATACCCTGTAGTCTTTAGAATTCTGAATAGGCAGTTGTGTTAGATCATATAGCTGCCATCTCTGCTACTAATGACAAAAGAGGAGAAATGGAACATGGGAAATGCTTTGTGTCCTTCTGTGTAAGTATCAGTGGGGGCTTCTGGGAGAACTTAGCCATACCAGCAAGGATGAGCATAAGTCATTGTTCTTAGGGTGGACATTTCAGGATCACTTGAGAATGAGTACCCTTCCCCCCCCACTGTACCTTCCATTTCTTTAATATTTTATTAATTTATTCATATTACATCTCAATTCTTATCCCATCCCTTGTATCCTCCCATTCCACCCTCCCTCCCATTTTCCCTTACTCCCCTCCCCTATGACTGTGACTGAGGGGGACCTCCTCCCCCTGTATATGCTCATAGGGTATCAAGTCTCTTCTTGGTAGCCTGCTATCCTTCCTCTGAGTGCTGCCAGGCCT
Organism: Acomys percivali; assembly: GCA_907169655.1. Lineage (NCBI taxonomy): Eukaryota > Metazoa > Chordata > Mammalia > Rodentia > Muridae > Acomys > Acomys percivali. The sequence goes on from OU015749.1 coordinate 11,611,093, forward strand.
CCCCATCAAGGGGACGTGGTCAAAAATGGGGCACCAGAGTTCGTGTGAAAGTCAGTCTCCACTCTCCACTCAATGGTGGAGAACGTCCTGTCCATCAGCTAGATCTGGGTAGGGGTTCGAAGTTTACTGCACGTATTGTCCTTGGCTGGTGCCATAGTTTGAGCAGGACCCCTGGGCCCAGATCCGCCCGTCATAATCTTCTTGTAGGTTTCTAGGACCCTCTGGATCCTTCTATTTCCCCATTCTCCTATGCTTCTCTCACCTAAATCCCAATAGGATGTCCTCCCTTCTGACCCACTTTCCTGGTAAGTGAAGACTTTCATGGGACATGCCCCTTGGGCTAGTGTCCAGATATAAGTGAGTATTTACCATTTGATTCTTTCAGCTTCTGGGTGAACTCACTCATTATGATCATTTCTACTTCGATCCATTTGTCCACAAATTTCGGGAATTCCTTGTTTTTAATATCTGAGTAGTATTCCATAGTGTAGACTCAAGAAATTGAACACCACCAAACCAAATAACCCAATTAAGAAATGGGGCTCAGAACTAAAGAGAATTCTCAACAGAGGAATATAAAATGGCTGAGAAACACTTAAAGAAATGCTCAGCCTCGTTAGTCATCAGAGAAATGCAAATCAGAACTACACTGAAATTCCATCTTACACCCATCAGTATGGCTAGAATCAATAATTCAAATGACACCACATGCTGGAGAGGATGTGGAGAAAGAGGAACACTCCTTCATTGCTGATGAGAATGCAAACTGGTACAACCACTTCGGAAATCTATCTGGCGCTTTCTCAGAAAAATGGGAATAGGGCTTCCTCAAGACTCAGCTATTCCACTTCCTTGGAATATAGCCAGAAAATGCTCCACCACACAACAGGCACATATGCTCAGCCATGTTCATAGTGGCCTTATTCATGATAGCCAGAACATGGAAACAGCCTAAGTGTCCCTCAGTAGAAAAATGGATAAAGAAACTGTGATACATTTACACTATGGAATCCTTTTTTTTTTTTTTTTTTTTTTTTTTTTTAAAGAGAAAATACCAAGAATGAACACATCTAAGGTGGTTTGCATGATAGTACTTTGCCAAGTTGTGCTGGTCGAGGTATGTGGTGTGTGAAATTGAATGGTCTTTCAAACTGTAGTGCTTATTAAGTTATTTATATAGGATGGTTGTCGACTTAGGCTAGGTATGAAGATCATCCTATTAGAAAATGATTACCTGACAGCCAAAAATGCATCAACACATTTATGATACTAGGATAGTAGGAATTCTGACAAGTTTTCTTTTCTATTATCAAGAAAATGTTATGCCATACACAGCTATAGAAATGGATTCTGGAGCAAAAAATATAAGTTATATAAAACTCATAAAAATAATACATAAATTATAAAAGGATACATCATTCTTTCTGAAGAATTATGATTTTCAAATGAGCTATATAGCCATAGTATAAATATCCCATCTCAAACTGTTTTAATATTTGGAGCACTGTGTATGGGCTTGAAATCATAATTATTTTAAATTATACTAGTTGATTTAATTTTTATTAAAACATTTCTGATAGTGATGGTTTACTTATTAAATGGAATTTTAGAGTTTAAAATGGAAATTGTAAACTGGGCATGGCAGCTCATACCTGTAATCACAAAATTTGGGAAACTAAGGCAGGAGGAGTTCAGGGCCAACTTGGACTATATATCAAACTCCAAGTGAAGAATAAAAAGTAAGACTCGGTAAAGTTTTATAAATTCTTTGTGTAGAGGAGGCAAAGAACCTTCAACTAACCACTTACATAAAACCATTATATATGTATATATTCATTATTTGTACATAATTAACATGTATATATTAATATTACATAGCAGCAGCACACTAAGCTGAAGTTTCTTTTTGTCCCTACTGTCCTGACTTGTGTATGTACACATAGATGTCCACACTGTCCTTTAATGGCATGATCTGCATGACATGATCTGCATAATGGCAACATTAGTGTTGTATGGTCTCTCCTGGTAGCCCTGGAGGCAAGCTGTGGATAGACCCCTGGAAGAAAGTGAGTCTTGGGACCACAGTTTCCTGTACTCTGTATCACATGGAAGAGTAGAAGCCTATTTGATGAAAATCAAAGAGAAGTAGAGAAAGTGTACCGCTGATGTTGCAGGGAACAGATGCTTACCGAGTACCTCCTATGTACTAGAATTTGTGATACAGAGGCCAAAGGCATCCCTTCAGAGCTACGCTCAGTGCTTCTGGCTCTATTCTCCTTACCGCCTCTACTGGTGGCCAACATTCAGACTGAGAGCAGGGACGCTGTTTACGGAATAGATAGATTGAAAATACCACAAAATTAGCTCTCCGAGTAATCTTTAGATTTGTTTATTTACCTCAGAAGACTTCAGACTTGTTTCATATTTGCCCAGGCACACTTTTTAATTCTCTTCATAGCATGTATAAACTTCTGGATTCATATTACTGAAAAATATCCTGCTTTTTAAAAATGATTAACACGAGTCAGTAGAAGATATATTAAGTGCACACCATAAATTTGATGATTAAAGTGGAAACTTATCACTATTAAGACTAATTAAGTGATAGATGGTTATCTATTACATTTTACACTGTATTCTGGTTGACACTGGAAGAAACCATGGGCCATACAATCCAAATTGGAGGGTGAGGATGTCAAGGAGGTTTGCAGGGTTGTTCTTTTCTGCTTTGCTTTTCTCAAGCTGTACGCGTGCGCGCACGCGTGCACACACACACACACACACACACACACACGCAGACCCACACACACTACACACACGCGTGTGTGAGCACACAGAGACACACACATACACACGTGCACACACACAGATACACACATGCACACACAGATACACACACATGCACACACACGCACACACACATGCATGCATGCACACACAAATGATGGAGCCATTGAGAAGAACAAAGTGTGTTCACATACTTGAGCTATAAAATTGATTTTTTTCTTTCTCTGAAATGGTCTCACTGTGTAGCCCAGGCTGGCTTCTCAACTCATAACAATCTCCTGTTTTGTATCCCACCACTCCTGGCCAGGTAGTTTGTTTGTTTGTTTTAAATTGAAGACTTCTGTTTTAGAGTTGGGTGCAATTTAGAAATTTTTTTCTGTTATTGATATGGGACACATGAATTTAAGACACATGGAAGACGAGGAAGTGAAGAAACACTTATGGGAATGCAAAGTAGAGGAAATATTTCATTTTTCTGATGAAATCTTTGCTGTGGTCTGTGTCAATTGCCTCCAACAGTATGCAGTTGATTTATAACAAGCATTGACAATATGTAGATACAGTGTTTTAAAGAAAGAAAAAGGGTTCTCTGTTTTATAAACATACTCTTTTATGTGTACTGTTTGATAAGATTTTAATCTACACCAACAGTTTCATAGCTGATAAATTGGAACCCATAAAAGAGCAATAAGTTATAAAAATGTTTAAAGTCATAATTTGTATGGGATTTTATTTATGGAGCAATAAAACTCGGAGCCATAATCCTGTGCAGCAGCTTATATCCTCTTCTCTATGTTTCATTGTGGGTCTACTTAGCGATTCCCTTTTACCTATGTAATGATTTCCAGTGTTAATGTTCTGTTCAGTAGCTATGTGTCAGTTGCCATCATAGGCCTTGACATTACTTCCCATTCATACAGAACACTGTTTCATTCTTTGATTACTTTCTTTCTGTAACCTTTTCAGCCATTTTTCTTTAGGGCAGTTCATCATGCACAGTTATATGATGTTTCTGCTTAACGCTGTCTTTCAGAAAGATAGTTTTGGTCTTTGTCTTCCCGCCACTCATACCCTGTGCTGAGAATGGCTGATGTAACAAAATACTGTGGGCAGAGGGGCTCAGACGATACATTACTTTCTTACCGTTTGGAGGGCTGACAAGTTCAGGGTTCAAATACAGCCTGCAGATTTGGATTTGGTGAAGGCTTTCTTACTGGCTTACTGAGAACCACGTTCTAGCAGTATCTTCATATGACCTAGTTTTTAATTTCATTTCTTCCTCTTATAAGGGTGTTAATCCTCTCAGGGGCTCCATATTTGTAAAAATCAGCTGATCTAATCACCTTCCAAAGTTCCCCATCTCCTAAAACTAAGGAAGTTTTAGAGACACATTTGAGTTTAGGAAGGTCATAGATACACAGTCAGTCAGTCAGTCAGCCAGCCAGTCAGTAGCAGGCACTAGTAGATTTGACATAAAAGCAGATTACAGGAAAGATGGAGGAGTGGGAAGCTTCAGGCTTAGTTGTTAAGTCAGAAAACAATTGTTAAGTCAGAAAACCAGACAACTCTCCCAGAGCCACTAGCTAGGACTGGGTATAGCCGAGTAGTAGAGCTTAGGCCTAGCCTTTGTAAGATCTTAAGTTTCATCTCAGCGTTGCAGACGCGAACAGCGTATAAATCAGCTATGACTGACATGATGATGTCCACTATCACGTACCTTAAGATTACTATTTTAGACTCTGGGCAGGAACACTTAGGAAGCCATCCTAAAAGTCCCCAGACTCTCTTGTGAGATGCAGGATAAGAGGACATGTAGATGTGTAGATATAGACAGAGTCAATATGTAAGAGTTCATAATGAAATGAAAATATGACTTATTTCTTACTTTTCTCTATAGATTTTTATATTTATGTCCCACTTAAGTTACATGAAAATTTCTCACCTGGCTTTTTAAAGAGTTTTGCAGTGAAATTAATACACATTCACAAAAAGACAGGCTCTTTTCTCTGCTTTAACCCACTGACATTTCGTCAGACCATTATCAGAATGTAACATTAATTCCTTTGGAACTGTCCTAGAGAGTTGACATCCTGTTTAAGTTGATATTAATCCTGTGACTATATCTTTTTAAAAATTCTGAAAGCACTGTTTGGTTTTTATGTGTTTGGTATCTTCTTAGGTGTAGGTTTCTGTGTCTGTCTAGATTTCATAGTATCCACTGTGGAGTTAAGTGAGGTAAAGGTGTGTGCTACCAAGCCAGGCCTAGCTTATCATTTCTTTTTTATTTTACTTTATTAATTTATTCATATACAAGCTCAGTGGTTATCCCATCCCTTGTATCCTCCCATTCCTCCCTCCATGTCCAGGAAAACATAAAAACATTTATTTTTAATTAATTTGTGTATCAGCTTATGAATGGAATTTCCAGGTCATGTGGTAATTTCCAGGGAATTACCAATCTTTTTAAAATTGACTAGATGCTTTATCTTACCACTATCAGTGTATGAGTTCCAGTTTTTTCATGTACTTTCCACTTGTTATTGTCTGTCCCAGGATCATTCTGAGAACTCGTGTCTCCCTAGTGATATGATTTTTTTGTGCCACTTTTTTTTTTTTTTGAAAGCTGGATGAGGGGAAAGGGAAAAAAACAATTTAGGAGTATCTATTTTGTTTTCTTATAAAAATACAGCATTTGAAGGGGTCATGGAGTGGCACAAAACACACACTCAAGACACCAGATTCTCAGCACAAAGGCAATTTTATCATCCTGGCGGGACAAATGGGGACTGCCTCTGGATTGCAAAGGCAGCAGCAGGTGTCTGTGCAGGAGGGGGTTAAGGAGAAAAGGCATGATTAGCCTGTGTTGCCAAACAATGAGTGACCACTGGACTTTGGTGTTTTGATAGTTGGACCTTGGTGATCAGTGTCAGGAATGAGTTTGGCATAAGGAAGTGGCCAAGAAGGGACTGGATCTCGGTAGCTAGCTTTAGAAATGTAATCTGGTGATTTAGCAAGGTAGAGGGAAGGGAGGTGAGCAAGACATGCTGGGGCTATGTTTGCAATGCTTGAGCCTATTAAAGAGCCCTGTAGCACTGATTCTTTTTTCCTGTGATGATACCCAGTTGTGTGTCCCTGGCCTTAGCCTTTATTCTAATGAGCGTCAATAGCCAACTACTTACTTGATGACTGTCTCTATTTCAGTTTATACTGGGCATGTGGAAATTTGCCCAGACCAAACCCCATCTCACCCTTTCCTTTCCTCTTTCTCTAAATGGTAGCCCAGCACTTGCGGGGAGGGGAATCTCAAATTCTTAACTCCTGTTTCCCAGTCTCCAGACCTAGTTAATCAGCTAAGCTGTTTTTATGTTCAACTGGTAGCCATTCTTGTTCTGACCACTTCTGTCTCATTTGCATGTGTGTTCACTTGTGTTTATGTGTGTTCATGCACATACATGTGGAACACACATGGTCAGGGGGAGCATGTAGAAGTCACTTCTCTTGTTCTACTGTCTGTGCTCCCAGAGTTGGACTTAGGTCATTAGGCTTGGTGACAGATGTCCATAACCACTGAGCAATCTCTTCATGCACCAGAACACTTCTTTTTAATTAATTAGTTAATTTATTTATTTATTCACTTTACATCCTGGTTATAGCCCTGCCCTCCTCTCTTCCTAGTCCCACATTCCCTCTCTCTCCTCCCATCCTCCCTCCTCTGTTATTCAGAAAATGAACCCCCCTTTTCCCACCCATCAAGTCACATCAGGACTCAGCACATCCTCTTCCGCCGTGGCCTGGCAAGACAGTCCAGCCAGGAGGAAGTAATCAAAAAGCTGGCAACAGTCTATGTCAGAGACAGCCCACACTCCCCTTACTAGAGGATCCACTTGAAGCCTGAGCTGCCCATCAGCTACATCTGTGTATGGGGCGTAGGTCCAGTCCATACGTGATCCATGGTTGGTGCTTCTGTCTCAGTAAGGGTTAGGGTTAGGGTTAGGCCCCTCTGCGCCCTGGTTAGTTGACTCTGTTGGTCTTTTTGTGGAGCTCCTGTCACTTCCAGGTGCTTTTCTTATTCACCCCACTTTTCCACAAGACTCCCTATGCTTTGCCCAATGTATGGCTATGAGTCTCAGCATCTGTTTTGATCCACTTCTGGGTGAAGCCTCTCAGAAGACAGCTATGCTAGGCACCTGTCTGCAAGCATAGCAGCGTGTCATTAATAGTGTCAGGGGTTGGTTCTCTCCCATGGGCTGGGTCTTGGGTTCTGCCAGGCCCTGGTTGGACATTCCTTCAATCTCTGCTCTAATTTTGATTTGAAGTTTTTGTGGGAGGGTTGGTGTTCCCCTCCCTCTACTAGGAGTCTTGTCTAGTTAGAGGGTGTCCTCTTCAGTCTCCATGGCCCTGGCTACTAGGAGTCTCTGCTCGAGTCCCCCTCATGTCCTCCCTGGAGCCTCCCCTGACTTAGGTCTCCAGCTTGTCACAGATGCTCCCACACACAGTTTCTCTTTTCTCTGTAGCTCTCTGTCCCCTCCCTTCCCCTCCGCAGCTCCCCAGGTCTTACCTGTACCCCCTCTTCTCCCTGTGCTCCCTCCCCTCCTTGTTCCCCCTCTTCCACCACGGCCTCTGTCTGTCCTATGCCCCCTTTGGAATGAGAGTTAAGCACCCTCCTTGAGGTCTTCCTTCTTACTTATCTCCACTGGGTCTGACTAGCACACTTCTTAAAAATTACTTGGGTGTTACTTCATCAGAACATTGTCCTAACTTCAGTATCAAAAAGAGCAGGTTGTCCTTTTCTGTTCTTACTGTCATAGATCCCTTTGAAACAGTGTGACTATTTGATAGTATGTGTTTATTTTATTTTATTTTATTTTATTTACTATTTTGTTTACTGATTGTATGCGTCAAGGCAATAGAAGATGTTCCTCTTTGGTTTATTGCTGTCTGTGCATAGCCTGGAATGCTGTCCAGTTTAGAGTAGGTAGTCAGTAATTGTCATTAAATGAACAGGTATCTCACTTCTTTTCCCTCTCATCACTTGCAACATTTGTACCACCAATCAATGTTGAGTGAGCCTGTAATCTTCCATACGTTTTGGACATATATTTTGGTCATACTATATATTTTGCTACAAATATGTGTCTTTCTGTAACATAATTACTCCATATATACATTTGTAGTAGTGCTAGGCAAGTGCTTTGAGACTTCATTTGAAAATGTTTTTCTCATAAGTACTAAGGATTATGATGATAATATTATAATTTTTATAATTTTCATATATTATAACAGTGTGGACCCTATTAGCCATGTATGTGGTAATAACCTTCTATTATAACACCCTAGGATATAATATTATAATTTAATAATTTCTTATTACTGTGGTTCCACTAATCAGGATCTTAGTTATATACACATGGAACTTTCATAGTTTAGGAATAAATATCCAGAGAAAAAAATTTGCCATTGAGAATCTAAAATGTAAAATACTGTTATCTAATAGGATTTTTGACAAAATATGTCTGTATATTTAAATTGCACAATTTTGTTTTGATTCATTCTTAAACCGTGTTACATGTTTTCACCTAAAATTCCAGATTAAGTACCTTTAACTCTTGTCTCCTCTTTTATGTGATTTAATGCAGTTGCCAAATAGAAGTGAGGTTAAAATTAGCTTTGCAGATAATGTTCTAGTACATTAAATAATTGAGGAAGACAAGAACTAGTAACTGAAACCTGGGCCCTATAGTCATTCGTAGGGAGGCTTGAGTTTGAACTTTATATTTATATTTTAGTGTCATGTATGGCAGTGAGGGATTTAATCTTGCTAATCTTCCTTCTGCAAAGTGAGATGAATAACCAGAGATGAGTAAGACCATTCACAAAAAGCAAATAACTGTAATAAAATGAGCAATAATGCTAACTGCAGGTATTATTACTGTTAGAGCTTGTGAACATTGTGTATTCTTTGGGAAAGTGATGCTGGAAAGATGATCAGGTGAGGGGAGTAAAAGAGCTGCAAGAAGAGCAATAAAATGCAAAGGCATCACTCTTCGTTGCCCCTAGAACCTAATCATGGTTTGTTGAGAAAAGGACTGGGGCTGCCTTTAAACACAACATAACAGGTTCAAAATATATAGAGTCCCTTGAGGGACTGTACTTGTTCATCACTTATCTAATCAGTTGTTTTGTAGCACTTTGTCTGTTCATGTGTTCATTTGAGGGTGCACATCCTTCTTTCAGTGTGTGCTTCCAGTAGTAAAAGTGAGAGGAAGAGAAGGTATTCTCAAATGCCCTGGCCTTGTTTTGAAAAGCAATAACCCATTGTAGAGTTTGAACGTTCAGTGAGATTATCAGACCTCGAGCTCTGCATACTTTGCAGCTTTGCTGCTGTTACAAATTTTCATGGCTCCCTAATAATGCTAAAGGCCAATGCTTCTGCAATAACTGTAGGGTTTTGTTGTTTTGTTTAAAAAAAAAAAAAAAAAACACCAAATCCCAAGTCCATCCCCAGGCTGCAGCTTCAGTGGTTCCAGTTGGGACTGAGAGTTTGCATTTCTAACAAGTTCCTGGGAGGTTGTGGTGTTGTGTTTGCTGCTGGTGAGAAAATCTCACCCAGCCAGCCACTGCTGTATGCAATTTGAGTCTTCCCAGAGTGCTTGGCTCAGAGTTAGGCACTCAGTATGGTCTCAGTAAATGCTAGTTGGTTCACTGCATCTAATGACACTGGAATGAAATATAAAGGGAGGATAAAGTATATTAAGGTTCTCATTAGGCGCACTGCCTGACTCTCATTAAGACTGTCCTGATTTCTTTTATGTCCTGGGCATAAGGGCTCAGTGCTAATTTTCATGACTTCTGTAGTCCCTGAAGTACTATCATTTTTATCTACTCCAAGGTTCTCATTTACCCTTTCATTTCTTGACTCATTTTAGGCAAATCACTAATAATATCCAATAGAACCCTTAGGACTAATACGCGAACTAGAATTCTTGTACTTTCCAAAGAATTTTGGTAAATAAATTTTAAGTTTGACTGCAACTACTTCCACTAAGCTAACATTTGATTGAGTTACTGAAGAGTAGATAAATAAAAAGAAAAGAAATAAATTAGACTTGTAGAGCAAAATGTGTTGGAATTGCTAGATTCATTGTTTATTTCTCTCGCAATTTTCTGAGTGTAAGCATGTGGATATTTCTACATCAGAAAATAATTTTTGCAAAATTGTTTGCCATTTCATTTATATTCCTCCTATTAAAGCATTGTAGAAAGAAAGGGTATTTTCCTTCATTAAAACAGGAAACAACAACAAAACCAAAACAAAACACAAGAGCCCCACACCCTTTGTAAGTTTTGTAAGCTTCAACTTTTAGAGATCCTTTACTACATCTCTAGAAAAATACTATACACAGATGTATTTATATGTATTTTCCACTGAATTTATGAATATAATTTTCACACTACCAACAGCCAACATATGAATTCAGTTTTCAGAACACTGTTCTCCTTACAGTCCCTGGGACACCACAGTCGACATATGAACTCAGTTTTCAGAACACTGTTCTCCTTACAGTCCCTGGGACACCACAGCCAACATATGAACTCAGTT
>OU015749.1:11629504-11718593 GCA_907169655.1 Acomys percivali
ACTGTAGTCCTCCTCCCTCCCCCTCCTCGTCCTTCACTGTAGTCCTCTCCCTCCTCCTCCTTCACTGTAGTCCTCCCCTCTCCCCCTCCTCATCCTTCACTGTAGTCCTCCCCCCTCCTCCTCCTCCCCCTCCTCGTCCTTCACTGTAGTCCTCCTCCCTCCTTCTGTCTTCTCTCTTCTTTCTGCCGTCCATGTGCCCGCATACTTCATGTGTTTGTGAGTGGGTAAGCAGAAAAGGTGTACTTGACTTGAATGCTTTCTAAGATCTGTTCTAAACCTGATATTATGAAAATGAAATATGAAGAAGAAAACGGAAATTTATTTTGCTGGCCCCAAGTTTTGATGACGTCTAGAAGACCTGGCAGAGTTAGTGGGCTGAGAGCAAATATTGCAGTCCCCATGCTCTTGTGTGCATGGCCTGCTTCCTGTTCCTCCCCCATCTGCACTATCCCCTATCTAGCCATTTCTAAAGGTTCCTTTTTAGTCCCAACTGCTGTATTATTTAAATCCCATCTATAGCACTCACTACAGCAGTGCTCAAATCTGCTTTTGTATTGGAAAACAAAGCTTTAAAAGCAGCCAGGGGAGCCACATGGAGGAGTAGTGATTTTGTGACAATGGCCTAAATCCAGGAAATGCATTTAGAGTTTTAGTTTGTTTTAGGTAGAATTGACTTCAGCATGTTTGTTCATTGAAAAAGAATACATTTTTTTTTCTTTTCTGGAGGCTCTGGATTTCTGTTACATGTCTTGGTGTGTGTTTATCATATACTTGGATCCCATAGTCTGTAAAAGGCTTTAGTGTGCATTTATGAACATATAGATAATTTATTCTGCATATATGTTATGCTTTTTTACATCTGTGCTATTTATAGGGTTATTCCATAAGTGAAACGCTCTCATGAATAATTACATGTTTCAATAAATGACATCTACCTTTTAAAAAATGAATAGCTGGGAATTTATAACGAACAGCATGTTTTATAGTTCATAATCCACCAGTTGGTAATAATTTCTTATCCAAGCTTTTCCACACTGATAGATAAAGAGAAGTAAACCTAAGACCCAGTTAAGAGCGTAAGTCCTGTAGTATGCACTGTAATGCAAAAGGTGACAGTGAAGTGTGTGTCTGTTAGTGAACCAAACCTTTAGGTGATAAGATGGGATTTGTACTGTACACCAAGAGGATTGGGGAGATAAAGGGCAGGAATGAATTGTTTACAAAGAATGCTGATATATTTCTTAGAAGCCGCACAAAACATTTTAGAGCATGCAAGGCAGGAGGGATTAATTTTCATTAACACAGCCGACCACTGATCTTAAGCAGTAAAGAGGATTCTAAGTACAAGTGCTAGAAACAAATCATTTTGAATGATTATGCATTTTCAGAGTCTCACTGGGCATAAACGTTAGAAACAACTTGTGAATGTAAACCAGAAAAGAAGTCATGAAACAAGGGACTCCTTATGTAGTGAAGGGCCAAGGCCTACAAGGGGCCACCAGGCTCTAAGCCCACTTCCTGACCACACGTTCCTGGGGTTTGGTGAGAACTAGTGGACCAAGGAGCTCACCAATGGATTCCAAATTGTTTGGGCCTCAAAGGAGGCTATACTGGCTGGTTAGTCAGCAGTCAGCAGCAGTGCCTGCAGGATATGGTACCATCTGTGTACAGAAGATGGCTTGCCTGATGAAAACAATCAATCTTGACAAGAAGCCAATACAGCCCCTGAAAGAAAAAGAGCTCTACAATCCATATTTTGTGAAATGCCACCATAGCTAATGAACTGGTATGGGTCAAGGGAAGTGTGGCCAGGTGTGAGGGCACCATCTAAGCCTCTGGGACGTTTTGTGGTTTTGTAGTTTGGAGAGTGGAAGTAAAGGGGAGGAGGATGTTGCTGGAGGCCAGTGAGACCACAGAAATCTAAACCCAACACCCTGACCTTTTGCTGTGGGAATATGACCTTTGCCAGAGGAAACAGTAATATCATGAATACAGTTAGGTAATCACCTTGAGAAGATTTCAATTTGTTAAAAAAAAATTAATCCCTATAAAGAAGAGAGAAAGGAAAACAAATTAATGGCATTATAAACAACTACTCTGCTGGGAACTCTTGCAAAGAAGCCCCAGCCACTGCCTTGTAGGGAAGGATGCCATTTGAATGAGTGCTAACCCAGGAGCATGCATGGCCTGTGTGGATACAAACACTGACTGTGTATAAAAAGCTATTGCCATAGTAGTCACTTCTTTTTTTCTGATGTAGGATTTTAAAGCAGGTTTTTAAGTGTGAGGAGGCAGTATAGTGATGGTGATTGATTGTCAGATTATGATTTGGGACTAATAGGACTCACAAAATATTTTTTAAAAGCTTTTCTCTCCAGACTCCACAATCATTTCTTTAACTCATGTTACCAGAAAAATGCATCCTAAGACACTGTATCCAACAAGATTCTAATATTTACTAGCAATATGCCACCAGAAACAATTATACTTAGCAAGAGAAACTACTTTTCACTGCTAGAAAGATTTGCTAAAGTAAATTATTTTTTCCCTTCTTTATCCTGCCTAAGTTTTACATTGTCTGAAAAGAAATAAGAGGCTAAACACTGTGAAAATACTTTCCCCAACCAATTTGGAATAATTATCTGAAGAAAAAATATGTTCAACTTTAATGTTAAAACCCTCTCTTCTGGCCCACTGAGATTTTGGTGTATTTCAGTTGGGTTGGATATTTAAATGTGATGTAAAAGAGTGTACTCTGTACTTATAGATAAAATGGCATACCAGTTTAGCCTGAGCTCAGACATGTAATAATATTTTAAGTGTTTTTCTGTCTACGAACTGTCTTCCTATAGGTATAGTATACTCATCTGTACCTGCCTATGTGTATGTCTTGATTTAAAAAAAAAAAAAAAGAGGTTCATTTAAAAGAGTTCGACCACACTTCTATTTTGTATCTGTTAGCTTTCCTTTAATGTGTTGCATTATAGTAGAAAGTATGATTTTTCACTACCCACTCACCCGTTGTGGGAGTGGCATTGCTTGCTATCCTTCAGCCGTGAGACAAACCGCAGAAAAGGTTAAAACTTTGTCAGTGTCCTACGCTACATAACAGGACTATAGCTTGGACATAGATGCTCCTGTTCACATTCCACCACTTTTCTGTCCTCTACCTTGGCTCTGTCACGTGGTGATGCTGTTTCTGTGAGTCAGTTAGTATGCGTATCCTATTCCTTAATCCCTGACTTTTCCACTTGATTTGAATGAAATTGAATGCTCATTTTGGGATGGAGAGAGAATGCTTCAGTGCATTTATCTTTACTGTGTACCTAATAATTTGGTCTGCCTGGCCAGGATGATGGGAGTTTTGAGACTTTTGGTAAGCTGGAAAGCAAACTTTCCAGAGAACTAAACAAGTGAAAAAAAAAAAAATTGAGCTTTTTTTTTTTTTTTTTTTTTTTTTTTGGTCTCATAATAAAAGTACTTTGCTTTTCTCATAGTCTTTCTTAAGGGCAAGCCTATTTGAAGCAGAAATTAGGAGAGATAGGAAAATGTATCCCATGTTAATGTTTCCCATCATGGAGGATTTTAAATCTGCTCTAGAGTTCAAGGAAAGGAATTGTACACGGGCAGTAAGAGCTTGGGGATGCACACTTCAGGAGTGTGCCCTGGAGGCAGAGGATGGCACACACAGGGACTTCCTGTCTGTTCAAGGCAGGCTTAGCTTCCAGCGCCTTGAGAGAAGAGCGCTTTCTTTCACTTGTGCAAACTTCTTTTTCTTGACCATCTGAAATCTCAAACATATGTTCCTATCTTCTGACAGTGCCTGAATGTGAACATCTCACTTTAAAATGTAAATCTCTGAAGTTTACCACATTTAGTGTAGGGTTCGACCTTGAGATGCTGGAGTAGATACTTAAAAGTGGAGAGGTGGCCCGTAGTTTTCTTTCTTGGATTCGTTTAATACAAAAGCTTGACTGAAATGCTGATCTTTGAAATTAGAAGGGCAGACCTCAAAACAGAGAGGAAGAAGAGAGAAATGTAAAGAAGGTCGTAACCAGTGCTGTGAAGCAACTTCGCAGTGCGGGGGAGCACTGAGCGTGGCATTTGAAGGCAAAGCTGTTTGTCTCATCACACTGCCACACACCCTTAGTCCTCACAGAAACCACAGAATCTTATTTTGTTCTCCTGCCTGAGATAACATGGCATATGCCTTGCATTTTAATTTACCGACGGATACTAAGTAAACATCACTCAGACAGCTGCTACCAGAGAGCACCTGTGGGTGCTCCTTTTCCTGCACTAAAAGCTTTTTGTCCTTCCCGAAGACTGAGGTAGCCGATGGCCAGGCTCTCTCTCCATAATACAACTGATTATAGAAAAATACTGCTTTGGTTATGGGAAATGCTTTTTGTGGTACAGTGTCCTAGTGCTATTGATGCTCTTGCCTATTATGGCCTCTCAGTGCTGCAGCTTTTAACTCTCTGTTGCCACTGTTAACAACTCAGGATCAACCTTCTCTGACACGCTTTTGAGGAATGTTTGGGAATAAATACTCTACATGTAAAGGGGTAGAAGCCTCTTAAATACCCGTGAAGTGCTTTGAAACCATCCAATGAGAGATACTGATTTGGAATGGTTAAAACATAGGCATAGACACATTAAAAGTTATTAGTGAAGCTGTAGTATTTAATTACCTGTTTTTTTTTCTTAAAGCCTCTGCCTGTTACGCATTGTGTACATCATTTTCTTCTTGAGAGTAATTTGGGACCACAAATTTTACATGAAAGCATCATGGAAATGAAATTTATTTCTTCATTTGATAGTAAATAAAACATAATTAGAATATGCTTTCATATTTTAAGTTTGAATATCAGACTTTCCTGAAATGTCACATCAGTATGGCAAGTACCTTTAAATAAAAAACTTTTCTGGTTTATCAGTATATGAAAGATTATTGTATATTTAAGAATTCAGTATAGCGACACACATGCCTAAAATCCCAGTACCCATGAAGCAGAGACCGAGGCAGGAGTAGCTCTTTGAGGTCAGGCCAGCTAGTCCACATTGCCTACATACTGAGTTCCAAGCCAGCCAGGGCTACATGGTGAGACCCTGTGTGAAACAAATGAAAGCACATAATCAATGCTACACTGATTTATTGGTGGTTGTCATTTTTGTATATACATGAACTTCACCTAAGTAATATTTTTAAAACACTGATACATGGCCTTTTTTTTTTTTTTCTGATCAGCTAAGTCATAGTCCTTGAAAGTGGAGCCTGAATATTTTGGGGGTTGTTTTTTTTTTTTTTTTTACCTTAGGCAGGAAGATGACGGAAGTTTGTATACTTTCTGCACTCTGCATAAATAATCTAGTGTTCCATAGCTCCTGCAGAGCTGTGTTCATCCATGGAGTTGGAGTCACTCGATTGCACTACAACAAATGCTAAGCGCTCATAAATTTGTTCAGAAAATAACTTGCATGTCTGCCGTATGTCAGCCTGATTGCTGGCTCCTTTTGGTAAAGACTTGATCAAGATATCATCCAAGAGGTTATATTTTAGTTTTCTTTAAATCTGGCAGATTAATGTCATTTTCTTTGGCAGATTTAAGGTAATTTGCGGATACAGGCTGAGTTTTCTAACTCACAGGGCCTCACCTTTTTTTTTTCTTTTAGACTTTTGGATCTTGTTTCTTCTCAACCATATTCTTTATTTGGATCGAATCACTATTTACCAAGGTCAGTCCCACCACCATTGCCCTCATAATGATCATGGTAGTCATTTAACCAATGAATTATATTCTCTCTGCCTGTAATCAAGAAATGGTCCCACTTAGCACTCAACAGCATTCACAGCCTTTGTAGAAGATCCTAGTGTGGGTCTCATTACCTACATCAAGTGTCTTATTACTACCTATAACTCTAGCTCCAGGGTGTCTGGAACATCTTCATACATTGGTGCACGCGCACGTACACACACACACACACACACACACACACACCCCCCCTAAAATAATTAAATAAAAATATAAAGACAGTTGGTTGCCTTTGTCTTGGTAGAACTCTAGGCACCAAAGTTGAAGCCAGACAGCATACTTCTTTTTTTAAAAAAAAATGAGTGTTCAAAAAGCATTATTCAAGTGAGAAAGATTTGGAATGATAAGATGGCTCAGCAGGTAAAGGCACTTGCTGTCAAGCCTGACATCCTGTGTTTCATCCCAGGGACCCACAGAGTTGAAGCAAAGAGCAACTCCTTCAAGTTGTTCTCTGACCTCTGTGTGTGCACCAAAGTGTGCGAACATGTCCAGCACAAAAATGCATAAAGATATCATCTGAAAGAAGAAGTATTTACGATTATTCTGGTATTTTGAGCTGCTCTGCTTCAAATGTAGCCTAGTCATCACAGTCTCTCCTGCATCTTGATAACAGTCTCTCTCCACTCTCAATAAATGTATTAAATCTTGATATATAGAGCATGAACATCGGGGATAAAATGCACATTCAATTAGGCCAGAGCCTCTTTACTGACCTAAATAACAGTTCATTCATGAGATAATATGACTTGCAGCCAGAGAGAGAAATCTATTGCCTGGGCTGGGGAAGCCTGGCATAGCACAAACTCTTCAGTGGTCAGGAAATCATCTAAAATTAGACCAGGCAGAAAAATAGTGCAGAGCTTTACAGGTCTGGTCTCTATTTCAAGAGCAGTTCTTTCTCAAGCTGTGTGTAATTAGTCGCCTAGATTAGCCTGCTAATCCTGCAGTGCCTGCCTTTATTAGTACTAAGTTCTTATCAAAGGAACTTGGTGATTAAGCAATTTTTATATTTTAAACTTGTTTTTTTTTTGTGACTTGGGGAGTTGACATTTTTGCCAAATAATTGTTTCTGTGGACGGTTGGTTACTGTATCTCGGGAGCTAGGGATAGCCGTAAATTTGGCAGCCATTGCCATTACCAGAGTGACAGTACCTGTCTTAGAAACGAGCATCCTATGCTGGGTAGGTAAGTGTTGGCATTCGTTTTAGTTAAGGTTTCTATTGCTGTGAGATAACACCATGGTAAAGAAACAAAAAACAAACAAACAAACAAACAAAACCAACGTGGGGAGAAAATGGTTTATGTCAGCTTAGGCCATGGAGAACATTGCTTACTGGCTTCCCTGTTTTGGTTTGCTGAGCCTGCTTTCTTATAGCACAGAGGTTCTCAACCTGTGGGATACAACCCCTTTGACAAACCTCTGTCTTCAAAAATGTTTATACTACGATTCAGAAAAGTAGCAAAATTAGTTATGAAGTAGCAACAACATCATGCCGTGATTGGGGCCACCCCAGCATGGGGTACTGTGTGAACAGGTTTGAAGCATTGGGAAAACTGAGAACCACTCAGAGTGAGCTGGTACTCCAGCATTATTCAACAGGAAAGTGTTCCCCAGGCTTGCCCACGTTCTGGTAGGGAATTTCTCTGTTGAGGTTTCCTCTTCCAAAATGACTCTTTATCTTGTATCAAGGTGACATAAAAACTAGTGAGCATAGCCTTCACAGTGATCATTTACTTGCTTTTTGAAAATATGAGATTAGCGTGTCTCTACCAGAGATCGTCACATAAATCTGAAAGTAGATTCTTAAATTTGGGAGAGGAAGGGCTGGAGAGATGGCTCTGCCCTTAAAGGCTAGGCTCACAACCAAAATTTGGGAGAGGAAATTCCTTAACACTAGAAGGACCTCAGATTCTCTTTTTAAAAAGAGACAGGTAGAAATAAATTCATAAAACAAGTTATTTTACTATACAGTGAATAATCTAATTTGTTGGCTAGGGGTTTTCTGGATTATTTTAAGGAGTGGCTTTTGATTTATTCATGTCAAAATGGAAAAAGAGTAGTTTTACTTTTAGAGCCAGCAGGGGGAAAACTTAAAAGTAAAATGATGTTCAGATTTCATTCATTCAACAAGTGTTTATGGGCTATCAAGGAACAAAGCAGACAGTTTCTCCTAGCTTTATGGATTATACAGTCTGGTAGGAGAAACAGAAACTTGATAATACAGCAACTATGCTAAAAGCTACATGGACTAGAGTGGGGCAAGGGAGTTTGGTAAGGGAATGGTTAAAGATGATGTCATTAGGGCGTTATCTAAAAGGAGATAAAAGAACAACAACAACAAGAAGGACATGAAAGTATACTCTATGGTATGGCAGGGGCACTGCAGCTAGAAGGCACAGGCAGTGAATGTGCTCTGGGAAACAGGGCTGTTGCAACAGGAGTCTTGAGAACAACTGTGGCCGCTGTGGGGGTGGGGTGGGTACAAGACAGGCAGCACAGGCACAGCCCGATCCAGAGTGCCCAGGGCCTTGCAAAAATTTGACTTTATCAGTGTTAGAAAGCCTTTTACAGTGACTGAGCAGAAAAGCAAGCAACCTGGTCTCGTATATGTCTTGCTATGTATTAGAAATTTTTTTTTTTTACCTTAAATTCTGTCTTTCTGGAATGCTAAGCACTAATTCCCATGCCCGGATAATGAGTGAGAATTGCAAATTGAGTTGGAAGTATATACAGTACCTTATATCTCTAGCTACCTGCTGCTGTACCCCTGCCCCCGTGTGTGTGTGTGTGTGTGTGTGTGTGTGTGTGTGTCTATGTATGCACGGGGATGGAGCTGTTTTGTGAGAGACATAATTAAATATGGCCAAATTATAGCATACTTTTCTGTGTCCTAGAAAGTACGGATTTGGGTTGGGGTGGTTGCTGCACATACGCCTGCGTGTGCTCATGTTGGATCTTCTCCTCCACTGATAGCACTGGTGCAGGTAGTGCTGGGTTGAAGGGAAACACTCAGGGTATCACTTTTCTTGTCTCTGCAGTAACTGTCATTTCGCATGATAGATACTTTTACATAAAGGTAGAAATTGTGTAGAGGGATTGACTTTATGACTTTCAGTTCCTTCATAGTTTCTTCCAATATCAGTTTATTTCTCGTTTAATGTCACTTCAACCTTTTTATGGCTACTGGTGTCACCTCATGACTTTGCTGTTGCATTTTGAAAGGAAGGTGCGAAGTCTCTTAATAGCAATGTATGAAGAGAAATAAATTTCAAGGAGGAAGCCATTGTAATTTAGAAGACCGTGTAAGTGTGTGCATCGAAGACAGGTTTAAACACTTGAGCGTCTTTGATATCTTTGTATTGTATGGAAACAAACATTCTGATATGCAGTAAAAACAAAATTTGAAGTGTATAAGAAGTAAATCCCTAATGGGAGGCTTTCTTACCGAATTTATTAAGGCAAAGATATTTGCATATATGTAATATCAATGGCATACCTGCTATACTGAAGCTGACTTTCTATTTTCCAAGGAAAATGGAAATGTCTGACAGTACCTGAATAGTAAATACTCTACTCTTAAATATGATCCATACATAAGACAAGGAGAGCACAACTTTTAAGAAAAATAAAAAACAAATAATTCATCATAGCTCTTTTGATAGTACCATTTAGTACCCACTGTTTCCTAACCAAGAAACTTCTGTTCTGGAGAGTTGTAAAGGAACAGAACATGCTTGCTTCTTTGGTATCTTTCAGTGGATGAAATAGAAAGAACACTAGTTAGAGTCAGATCAGGCACGAATTTAAATCTCCTTTTGTGTTTTTTGACTGTGTCCTTGAACAAGTTATTTAACCTTCTAAATCCCAGCTTCCCATCTCTAAAATGAGACTAGTAATAGGTATTCATTTTTCAAAAAATTGAGAATTAAAATAGAAACCGCCTGCTCCCAGTAGGCGGTTATTAAGTATGCCCTTCACATTGTCAAGCGCCTCACAGTGGGAGTCAGGTGGCAGACCGTAGAGGAACCTTACAGGAAGGATGGTGACTCAGGAGTGTGCCTCTTGTACAGTTTTTGTCTGTAACAACTGGATTAAAAGCAGGTAAGTTTGGATTCTTTTCCTAAGTTGAGTGTTGAGCACATAAGTACCATGCTTGATCCCTGGTACTGAGAATTTGCTGGAAATTAAAATCATAGCTTCTGCCTCACAATCCTTGGTTTTGTGAGAATGAATGTTGGTTTCTTACTAAACAGGTCAATAAATGTCAAAGTCCAGCTGTGCTTGGGGCCAAGAAGGGAAGATGGTAGTATCATGAAACTGTATCGTGGTAGCTTAACCCAGCTAGGGGGTCTAGACCCCCTTCAAAATGATGCCTTAGTGATCAAGAAGGACCTTGAACCTCATTGTGCAGTTGAGGCCTTTGGACCATGTATTAATTTTGGAGCATTTTTGAGACATTTTAACTAATATTTCATACATTTTATCTTCCTGTATAATCATCATCCCAGGAAAAGAATTCATTTCAGATATGAAATAAATTTCAGTCTTTATCATTTTTAAATGGTGCCATTGGGCCCCTTTCTGAAGCTAAGACACATTGTGGCATCTTAGCGATTATCTGTCCTATTTCATTACCTGAGGACTTAGTATATCTTTGTTCATTCATTATTCCTATCACATTAGAAAAGAATCAAACGATAAAGAAGCCAGAATGATGGAACTGTCAGAATGACGATACAGTTATGAAATAAATATTTACTGCTTTATTCTTGACTTTTCTTTACTGGATTATCTACACTTTATAGCATCTTTGAGAAAGATATAATGGGAAAAATCAAGATGTATATAAATTAAGGAAAAATATTTAATAAAACACGCTTAGAATTCAAATCCTGACATTTCCCCACAGATGACAAAGAGAAAGTGATCAATATGCCTTACAATTAATTATGACTCAGAAGACAGTGTAGGACTTGGAGAGGACCTCATCAGGAGAGTGCATGTGGACCACATTTGTGGGCCTGATGTTGGTGCCCAGAACTACGAAACATTGACTTGTGAGTGACTCAGTGAGTGAGTGAGTATGTGAGTGAATGTAAAAAGAAAGAGGAAGGGAGGAAGGAAGGAAGGAAAATTAAAGGGCCCATTGGAAACCTAGATAGTGGTGATAAGTAGTGTAGCAGTGAGCCTATTTGTTTACATGCTATCTATCTATCCATCTATCTATCTATCTATCTATCTATCTATCTATCTATCTATCTATGGTTTTTCAAGACAGAGTTTCACTGTGTAGCCTTGGCTGTCCTGGACTTGGCCTCAAACTCATAGTGATCCACTTGCCTCTGCCTCTGCTTCGCTGAGTGCTGAGATTACAGTTGTATGCCACCACATCTGGTGTTTTCTTTTTTTAAATGTATTAATTTTTATTCTTTAGATCAGTGTATATAAGTATGGGCTACTTGAATGCTACTGTTTTTGACCATTCAAATTCAAGAATGTCCTTGAATTCTGACATTTTTTATGGCAAGATATAGAGGGTATCAGTTGTGATAATCAAATTGAGGATGAGGTTGTATTGATCTAGGATGAGGTTATATTGGTCTCAGCACCCAACCAAAGTTACATCATATTTATTGTTCACAATAGCCATATGAGATTGATTTGTTATTACATTTAAATGTAACAAAACTGTTTAAAGAAGGAACATTTCCTTTCAGAGAGGAATCATTTAGGGGGAGTTAGAGCTAAGATTCATATTCACAGGGGTCAAGATCCACATTTTTTTTATAGACTTTCTCAAAGCAGTAGTGGCACAGTTTAAGTAATGATACGGCTTTCACAGGGGTTCTTGACAGATGTGTGGGTACAGGCCTATAACATCAGCATCTAGGGGGCTGAGGCAGGAGGAACTGGAGGTGGAGGCTAGGCTAGCCGTGCCTCATAGCAAAACATGTTCTTAAAGTAAGTATAAAGACTCAGTATCTTAGTAGTATTCTTATTATTTGTAATATAATAGCATTGATTGATGATAAAGAAATGCTGTAAGAAATTTGTCTTTAGGTATTTTCTTCATTGTGCTCATGACATAGCATAAATTATATAACCTAATTGTCTAGGACAGTCACTGGATGTGTCTCCTAATGCATTTAAGATACGTGGCCATGAGATAATGACACTGACACTAGCATAACACAGCATAGTCTTCTATAGTACATTTTCTAAGTGTATAAGGCATAAAATCTAAAATAATGATAAAAATGTAGTAGATGTATAAACAAGTAACACAGTAGTTGATTCTCAAGTATTATATACTATACATAATCTTCTGTGCTAAACTTTCATACAGTAGACAGCAGAATAAATTTGTTTTTGTTAGCATCACAGAAAACTTGTGAGTAATGAGTTGCAGTATGATGCTGTCACTGATCAGTAAGAACTTTTCATAATTGCCACTGTCATATATGTCATCTAACATTGATCAAAACATGATTTACAGCATATTACATTACCGTATGCTCAAACAAGCTGACAGTAGAAAACCACTTTAAGATCAGTTGAGATGTAATATGAATAAATTAATAAAATATATTTTAAAAATAAAAAATCAGTTTCCCTGCCTCCTAATACTTTCTCATACTATATTTCTCCAAACTGACTTGGTTTCTTGATTAGTCTTTTTGAAAACTGAATTTGAAAAATGAGTTTCCAGAAGCTTTGAAAATGTGTTTCTAATCTCTCACCACTGTACTTACGGAATCCCACTATTTTTTTTTTTTTTTTGAGACACTGACGTAGGAAAAAGGGAGATATAAAAATGTTTCACATCTCAACCCTGTTAAGTCCTCAGTAAATGGGTATCATACTAGTAAAATGTTTGATATACATAGAAGGAAAATAGCCATAGAATAAAGACTAAGGAAGGACAGAGCCAACATCGATACTATACGAGGTTGGTCCTGTGCAGAAGCACAATGATGAGCCTGTGGGAACAGGCTTGGGCTTGGACACTGCCTTGCATGTCACGTTATCATGAGTCATCAGTAGGGTCCTGCTGACCAAGAGCGTCTGCAGCTGAATTTCATATTGCCAAGTAAAACAGAAGAAATTGTGGGTGTGAGTAAATTCAAGCCATGCTCGCTTGCTAGGTTTTGGGTTTTGTTTTTTTAATTTCTGAGATAATATAATTACATTTCTCCCTTCCCTTTTCTTCCTCCAAGCCCTCTCATATACCCTTTCTTGGTATGTATGTATGTATGTATGTATGTATGTGTATGTGTGTGCTATATGCATGCCGGGTACCCACAGAGGTTAGAAGACAACAGAAACCCTAGAACTAGACTTTTGGATGTATGTGTGCCATCGAGTGGGTGTTAGGAGCTGCAGCCGGGTGCTCTGCAAGAGCAAGTGTTCATAACACCTGAGCCATCTCTCCAGCCCCTGCCGAGTTTTTTCTAGGATCAAAGTTCTTGTTCAGTTATGCCTATGGAAAGCACCAAGAGCTCAATTACTCACTTTTCTTTCTGGAATTTTCTCCATCTAGCCTGTATGCCCTCTTTCTCTCATATCAACTCTTTGGCATGCATGTGACAGATTGTTAATGTGCCTGAAGGAGAAAAGATTTTGCGGTCATAATATGAAAATCAAGTCTTGGTGCTTGATTTTATTTTAACCACGTCATAATGAAAAGGTAGAAGGGATAGGTGTTTGGGGTTTTTTTGTGTGTGTGTATTTTTACATGAACACAGTATAAATACTTTCATTTAAAGTGAAATGGTTTGTACACTCAAATATGGTTCACTGATTAAGGATAATTATTATATCAAAATAACTGTGAATGGTCGAGTACTAATTTTACCCCTAACCATGGGAAAAGGCTGGTTAGTTCTGGGTGTAAATAAGGTAGTATGATGATGTGGGAACTTACTAGTATACATCTGTGCATTATGTCTTGTGAAGATGTTAACTAACGATTTCTTAACATTTATTATCTTCCTCATTAAAAAATAAATACTTTCACTATGCAATCAAATACAAAATAAATTGGCTTTTTGTGATAACTATGGATCTCAAAAGACTGGGGTTTGAATACCTATTTTAGAGAAATGCTTTCTGGTCTCTATGTGGAAGGGCCACAATTACCAAACTACCTCAACCCTGAGTTACACAGCATTATCTGTGAGCTGGAGTATATTTCATATTTCATATTTGAGGACATTGTGACAATTGCTAAATCTGTTTTTGCTGTTTTGAGCAATCAAACATAGAATTTTAAAGAATACTACTGAGTTCAAAGTAGCTTTGTATCCTCTGTAAAGTTTGAGTTGCCCAACACAAAGAGTTCAACTATTATTCCATAAGAGGACTAAAATAATTTAAAAGATGCCCCAAAAGGCCAAGAATAACCCCTTAAGACAGTTTTTGTTATTTGTTTGTTTGCTTGTTTGTTTATTTTTATTCTTTGCCAAGTATTAGGAAGTACTTGGTGACTTTGGCCTCTAGCCTAGTTTTCCATTCTTGGAAAGTGTCAATTTATTCTAAAGTAAACTTCCATCACTGAAATGAATACTTTAATTCTCTGACTAGCTTAGCACTGCCTTAGAATCAACACAGCCCTAAAAGATTTATAGCCCAGGCTTGATTGCTGTTCTTTAGTTTCCATAGTTAATATTCAGTGTGAAATAAATTACTCATTGTTATTTGAAATGTGCAAACAGATGCCTTTCAGGGCCCATGGTCACTCTGTAGACTGGTGCTAATGGTAGCACTGTGTAAGCAGAGACAGACGTGCAGTGTGAAAACATATTGAACACAGTTGAGAAAGCAGTGGTAGTTCTAAATGTCACAAAAGTATAAATAATGGCATAAAAATCTGATCAGAAAGACACAATTCTAATGAACCTCTGCATAGGAAACTATCATTTCTTTAGTAAAGACTCATTAGTCTTGCCCAGCCATAGGAATTGTGAGTTTTCTGCTTAATGTTCACATATTGAAAGCAAATGAATTGGCTAAGTGACAAATTAGTTAAAAGTTTAAGCCATCTATTTGAATTTGGGGATATTTGCTTGTAAGTTTCCAGTTGACTGCAAAAACCCTCTTTGAATTTGTAAGGAACCAGGGACTTTTTGACAATAATAGTTTTTTCCTTACTAATAAAGGAAAATGTTCCTCTGTCTTAATTCTTATTTCCAAAGAAATGAACACTCTTATCCCTTGCCAAGTGTGACTTTTCTTTTGCTATTTCCGAGCAGGTAAAGGCGTGAAGTTGCTCCTACTGCAGGTCCTTCATCTGAAATGGGCATAGAGAAGTCGTGCAAAGGCACATTCATGACAACTAAAGAGAGGATAATGCCCACGGCTCACGTCCCCACTGCTCTCCTTACCTGATAAGCTAGACACACTTGTCAGCTCAGAAAACAAAACGAAGATTTATGTGACACTTGTCCAAAGGGTTGTATTCTATTATAGTTATGGGTTAAAGGTTCATTAAAAATGGAGCCTAATCTGTAGGAGGGTGTGGATGGATGGATGGATGGATGGATGGATGGATGGATGGATGGATGGATGGATGGGAGAAAAGGAAAGTCTGAGAGGTAGTAAGTTGATTCCTAAAACCTTTGCACTGAAAGTGTTCTATTCTTTTTATAAAGAAGCTTAAAACAAAAACCAAAACAAACAACATCAACAAACAAAACAAACTTCCAATGAAAGCTGCTGTGCTCTGAATAAGGATGATTTATGCTGGAACCTAAGTATAGAGTCAGATGTCCCAAGTCTCACAATTGAGTGTATGCTTTGTTTGCCTCAGCTCTGTGTGTCACCCTCTGGAGATTTGTCTTAGTAGTAAGGTGTAGTGGCAAGGACAGTATGAGGATGGCCATCTGCATCAGTTAGGAATGTAGGAGCCTTGTAAATGCTATCAAACCAGCAGACACTCTGAATGTTTTTAGGACAGGGAAAACTGTTAGGGCAAACTCTCCATCAATATCTTTAACTTGCTGCAATATTAATGTCTCAAAGTGATCAAAATAAGTTGTTTTTTCTTCTTGGTTTCTTTGGTCTTGTTTTTTCTGGTACAGTCTCACTATGTAGTCCATGCTAGGCTCAAAAACACTTAGTCTTCTTATGGAATTACATGTAACTGCCTGGCTTTGTCTGGCTTTCTTGTTTTGGTTGAAATCTTTTCTCAAAAAGGCAAATGAACAGAAATAGTGTAAGAAACCTAATTATTTTAAAATTTAATTTATTTGAAGTCTTGTGTCTTGAATTAAAAAGGAAAAACAGAAAAAAAAAAAAAAGGAAAAAGTAGGGTTTCTCTATATAAAAAGGAGTTAGTATTTAAAAAAATACATGCCGTATATATTGTTAGATGGGGAAAGCTAGTTAGCTACATTGTTCTGGTGTAAAGTTTCCAAGCTCTAAATAAATTGGACTTCACACAGGCGAGGAAGAATGTTGGAGGGTTAGGAGAAGGCCACAGGGGACTTTACCTTACCTCCCATGCAATGCTTCGGTGCCCAAAGGCAGCAGCTAGCAAGAAGGGGACAGAAAATTTGAACAGTAACAAGAGAAGTCAGATGCTGTAAGACAATATTAGCATTTCAGAGACATAGGCTTCATACATTATACAGCCAGCGCTAGATAAATGTGAGCCAGGGGCTCTCACTGTGCACTGTTCACTGTTCACTTTAATATCCGTGGACAGAGCCAGACCCAGTGATATTTGCCAATGCTTGGACGTGTTTTAAGGTGAGTCCTTTCAAGTATGCTTTACAACCCAGAATTAAGTGAAAAGCTGGTAGATAGCAAGGCATTTAGATGAGCATACATGTAGTAACGAGCACTCGCACTTGAAAGAATGTTGGAGCTGGAGCAAAGGCACACAGCAGGTAAGATGCTAGCTCTGAGCAAGCCTCAGAACCTGAGTTCAGATCCCCGGTATCCATGGAAAGCCAGCCATGGAGGCATCTACCTGTAAACCCAGAGGTAGGAAGCAAGAACAGGTGATTCCAGAGTTCCTGATCATCCATTCTGATGGAAACAGCAAGCTGCAGGGTTGATGAGAGACCCTTTCTCAAAAAAAAAAAAAAAATCCAGTGGTGAAGCAGTTAAGGAAAATACACAGTGTCAAATTTGCCTTCTACACATGTGTACCCACAGCAACTCCCTTCCCATATATGCTGTCCATAGCCAAAGTTTATTTATAGCCTCTTTTGGTACATATGGAAATGATCTGGATTCATTATGCAAACATTTATAGAAAAAGACTCTTTTTAGCTCCAAAATATGAAGACATTTAAAAATCTGCTAATTTGAGCTTTAAAAATAAAGACACCAATAGTGACTAGTAAAATTTCAGGCCTGTAGGCTTTTGTAGAAGGATTTGTAGCAGGAGGCTTTAAAAAAGACAGGTAAACTAGAGAGGCTGGGAATGAAGTGTTAGACGTATTAGAAGTATTAATGAGAAGTAGTAGATAAGATCCTGGTTTGGGATTCTTGCTCTACTATTGCTCAGTAACCTTAGGCAAGTCACTTATATTTTTGTGGGCCGACTAAATTCCTTACCTATAAAATGGTAAGTTGCCTCATCCTACGCAGTTATAAAAACTACATTTTGGGGGCAAGGATGATTCGAGACAGGGTTTCCCTGTTTAGCCTTGACTGTCCTGGACTTACTTTGTAGACCAGGCTGGCCTTGAACTCAGAGATCTGCCTGCCTCTGCCTCCCTGCTTGCTGGGATAACAGGTATGCACCACTACCGCCCCAGCTTATAAAATCTGTTAATTCATATTAGTTAACATATCCTTGGCGATCGTAGTTCTTACACTTCCTGGGGTTAACATGATAAATACATAATATGTACAGGATAGTTCCTAAGAACAGGTGCATAAGACTGGGAGAAACATATGCCTACACCAGGTCCTGCCCTGCAGAAGGCTACTTATTCATGCACACATTTTGATTTAAAAATTTTAAGTGCTATTGCCAATGTTTTTTCTTCCTTTAAGCCATGATCAGATAAGTAAGGAAGCACTACACAGGGGAAAAATCTGAAATAGTTGCAAGTAAATCACTTCTCATTAGTCCATTGTAAGGTATTATAAGGCTTTTATAACTAGATATTTCAGTGTTCTGTCTTTTGGAAAACAGTGTCTTCTGAGCCTTATAAAAGGACCTGCTAGTTTGTTTGTTTGTTTTCAATAAAATGTCAAGTTGGGACTAGAATGTAGTTAGTTTCAGAGTTAGTTGTTTATTGTTAAGTATGTTAAATTTTCCAATGCTTTGTGATATATACTGAAATAAAGGCATGGATCTCTTGGCAGATAAAGATTGAACAATTCTCTCATAATCATAACCATATGATACATATAAGTACAAATTTAATTTCACTTTCATGAACTCTCGTTCCATAGCTCAGGAGGCTGTTATATGAGTAGAAGAAAATCTATAAAACAAAGTCCATGATCCTGTCGTGTCAGGATTTAGATCTTCAGTCATACACACACACACACACACACACACACACACACACACACACACACACATATATACACATATATATGCATATGAGCAGTTTTGATGCCTAAAGTAATCCTTAAGAGAAGCATACCACAGGGAATGAAAAATATAAATGAGAATTGGGAAGTGACCCTTTAGGTAGACTGGAATAGATCACATTCTGCCTGGTGAGGGTAATTTCCTGTTTCTACAGTTACTATTCTAGCCATTTAAGCCCTGAATTCTTTTCTTTTAGGACAATTCCATATTCTAGTAGATAAATTTCAGAGCTGTTAGAACACATTTAGCATCAGTTTTTCCTATTAGTTTTTATTTTTTCTAGTTTCTAATTGTCCTTCCTTCTGTTGTCAAAGGAAGTATGT
Source organism: Acomys percivali (assembly GCA_907169655.1). Lineage (NCBI taxonomy): Eukaryota > Metazoa > Chordata > Mammalia > Rodentia > Muridae > Acomys > Acomys percivali. The sequence goes on from OU015749.1 coordinate 11,648,204, forward strand.
GTAGGAACATGTGCTATGGGAAATGAGTGTCCAGTACTTCTACCTCTGGGGTTCTGCAGATTTTACTTTTGATGAGTTTATGCTTTACTGAGATAAAATGATGAAAAAAAGGATGGATTTACAACTGAACTACAGTTGTTTACCGATAATAACTCAACTCCAGCTTGTATGATTTTCCTGTTCTCACTTTACTGATTGATCCATTTCTAAAATTCTCTGTTTTGTAGGTCTACAACAGAGGTTCTCAATCTTCCTAATGCTGCAACTCTTTGATAGAGTTGCTCATGTGGTAGTGACCCTCATAAAATTCTTTCTGTTGCTATTTCATATGTGTAAATTTGCTACGGTATGAACCGTAGGGTAAATGTTTGTTTTCTGATGGTCTTAGGCAACCTCCATGAAAGGGTCAGTCGGCCTCCAAGGGGTCACAACCCACAGGTTGAGAAGCCCTGGTCTAGAGTATCACTGATCTCCAAGTCTTCCATTCTCCAAAGTGTGCTCAGACTCCAAGCCCTTCGTAAACTATCTAGTAGATGGGGGTAAATCATTCTATATTACCAAGCCTTCCGGAATAATGATTATTTCTGAGAACAGAAATATATATTGTTCTATCTCTTAGTTTGAACAAAAAGAAAAATAAAACCAAGACATCAATTCTGTGTTATCTTGCTTATGATGTAATCTTGATCTACTCAAGGAAAGAGTGTAAACATTTGATGCCTAACAGTTATTTACTTGGAAGAATGATGCTTTTGGGCATCAGTTTTCTTTTTTCATTTGGACAATTATGCCATCCCCAGATTTAATATAAATATGGTATGATTGAAGAAATTATCAAACACATGAATTAAAATAGAGTTGTTCATAATTGATTAAAACATTGTTTCATCTTTTTATTTGTATGTACAGTTGAGGTAGGTCAGCAGTATATGTTCTCCATATACTGAATGCCTAAAACTGTCTTTTCTCTATTTCTAGTCTCTAATCTTTTAAAAGATATTTTTGTATGTATGCTTACTCACCCTCCCTTCCTCCCTCTCTCTTTCCTTCCCCCTCCCAAGGCCAGCCCCCCTTGTACATGTGCTTCTAGTACTTGCTTTTAGGGTATACCTAATGCTTAGGTTGCAGTTCAGTTGTCAACTCTGTAAAAATGTGGAGAAAACAAATACGGGCCACTTTTACACCATTATAATTCAGCAGTTAATAATTGAGGAATTATAATTCATTCCTTACCCTTGGGCTAGCCTTTGCTATCACCAACAGTATCATTATGTAATGATCACAGTTACAACAATGCAAAGCAAATACCAATAGCATTTAGTAATAAAACAGATTACTTTGATATTTGTTGGTGACTACTTGTATTACTCTTAGCATACTCACAGCACTAGGAAAAACGAGTCTGTCTTAAACCATGAAATTACAATAGATTGCTTTCCAGTTTTTGAACATTTTTCTCCTATTTGTGAAAGCCTGGTGGGGTGAAAACAATCTTGCCTTTAATAGCCATTAGTTAAATGTTGAATTTTGTAGTAATCGTCATCCTGAGTGATCAGTTTAACTCTTAGGAGCCTTAATTTCTTAGAAAGATAGAGATAAAGTGATTGGGGGGATGGGGGAGGGAAGGAGGAGGGAGGGAGGGAGGGAAGGAGGGAAGGAGGGCAGGAGAAAGGGACGAGGGAGGAGAAAGACTTCTCATAAAATTAAATGAGAACATGTATTAAATAGTAGACCAAATATTGACTCCCTTTATTAACTTGGCTTTATCTTTGCTTAAGTATCTATTTGCAAGTCTTTTAACATCATTAACACATAATTTCTTAGTGCCTAGAAATCTGCTTAGTGCGTGGCTAGCTACTGAATGAATGGTTATGGAAGAAGTTTCTGGGTGGCACCCGTGTTTAGTTGGTTGTGGATGTTATTATTTCCTCCAGAAATTCAGAAGCAAGGATTTTGCAGTTTTCTCAGGATTACTCAAGAATATATTCACCAACTACATGGAAATCCAAAAATATAAATTAATTACTGACTTAATTTCATCCAAAGCTAGTAATAGATATGAAAGTCCCCAATGTACTAGCCATTACCTCAGCCTCTGTCCAACACTCAGTGTGTGAGAATATACTTTCCATATAGTACTGACGCAGATATCAAAGGGCCTTTTTTATTGTGCATTGTAGAGAGAATGTCATCTGAGGATTTATTTTAAAATTTGCATGATAAGCCACTCTTCCGGACAGTGGGAAGCGTTTGCTGGGTCAATCTTTACTTTGGATCAAAGTCCTAATATCCATTTAATGAGAAGAAAATTTTATGAATTGTGAATTGATCCATGCTTGTTGTCAGAATTAAGTTTAGACAGTTCCGTTTTCTGGGGATGTGCTAGAGCTGTTTCAGCACGCTTCCATTTTCTGTTTATAAGTTGGCTTGGAGAGATGAAATAGGTATTTAGTTAAATTTCTGAAATGTTGGTTCAGTCTCCATTTTATACAAATTAAACTTTTAATACACATACAATTATTAAGTTGTGATGTGTTTACTTGGGAAAGGGGGCAACATCAAACTTGTAATAACTTCTTTAGTAAAGAATGAAACATCGACAATTAGCCTGGTTCTATAAAACGTAATGACGAGTATAAAGCAGGTCCTGCTGTCACATCAGAAGCACCAACTAGAAAGTAAGATGCTTTTAATAAGGTAACTTTTGTAGTGATTTCCTGCTTTATTCGTGGAAGGTTGGAAACAGACTTACATGGTGAAGGAGCTTGAGGGCCGTACCTAAATCTCAATAGAGAGTAATACTTAAAATTCAATTAAAGAAGCACAGAGTTCCTTGAGAATACATCTAAGCCACACATGGAATGATTTAAGTTAGAAAAGGTGAGTAAAGGATTAAAAGGAGCATTGGTACTCATGATAGAATTTGTCCTTGCAAAGATAGGGATAGTACCACAGTAGTCCCGTTGGTGCTTTTAGCATTATGGGCTTAAGCATCCACTAGAGCCAGAGGAGCTAAGAGAGTGATTGCTCTAACATCTTGGAAGGTATGTGAAGATTCCCATAGAGAATTCAGGTCGGGATAGATAAAAATATAGCATGGCAATTTGGATAGACTTTTTTTTGTCGGAGCACTTGACGTCTTTTCTTGCCCTCTCTGATACTTACCACTAACGGGTTTCTAGCGTGTATCAACTAAGCATGCTTAGAATCCATTTATTAAGATGGAAAAGCTTTAAGGACGCACTGATCATTTACTGCTGAAGTTTTCCTGGATTCTCTTTCCCTACTTTGCACTGTTTTCTTCTATATACTTCCTGATTTATAGAAACTAAAACAAGCTTTATTCTGAGACTACCTTACAACCCTTTCTCTGGAGGAAAAGGTTTCTGTAGCATTGACTAGTTTGTCAAAGCATGGTCAGTATTTCATGGATAAGTTTTATACTGTAGATTTTACCTCAGAGTGGGTGAGAATATGAAAGCCACACCTTCTGTGTTCCTACTTCCACTTTGCCTCCTACCAAGTGCTCTTATAGAGTCCAAAACTATCTTAATATCGTCAAAATAGAGCGAAAAATGATACTGCTCTATAAAGTATGCCTGTGGCCGCTTTTGAGTGAATTCCTTTCTTTCGTTGTTGCAATAATTGGGATGAACACTGTGGGATAGTTAAAGAGGCATTATCTTTCTTTTGCTATGTTTTCAATAATTTTTCTGTGTTTCCCAATAGATTAACCATTTATCAACAAAAAAGTTTTGACGGTTGACACAAAGAGTCAGGGCTCTATCAGTAGTAGTCTGCCCGAAGAGTGAGAGTTGGTGCAGTGCAGTGTGGAAGAGACAGAACTTAGGCTACAGAGTTCACTTTTTTTTTTTTTTTTATGAGAACTTGAGTAACTATGTAGGCCATTCCTCTCTGGCTGTCATTCTCTCATCTAAAATTTGAAGGAATTACTTAAAGGAGTCCTTAAATCATTTCCTTTTCAAAATATACTGTGTCTTTTTTCTGATTATAGATTTTAAGAGCCAGTATTTTATGTTTCCACATTTAAACAGAAAACCAAACTCCCTTCATCTTTCAGAGTGCATGGCAATTTATTAATAGGTCTGTGACTTATGAGTTAGGTGTGTGTGTGTGTGTGTGTGTGTGTGTGTGTGTGTGTGTGTTTCTTTTTTGAGATGGGGTTTTTTCTGTGTATCTCTGGCTGTCCTGAAACTCACTCCGTAGCCCAGGTTGGCTTCCAACTCATATCTGCCTTCCTCTGCCTCCCAAGTGATGCTATTAAAGGCGTGCACCATCATACTCAGCCTGAGTATGGTGGAATGAATTCACTGACTTTTAGACATTCATATAAGATGAAGGAGTGAAACCTCTGAGCATGTACATTCTTCGTGTGTTCACAGTGGATATCTCTTTAGGTGTGGTTACCAGCTGTTAACAAACAGTGAATTACTTAGTATTAGAGTGAATAGATGCAAGATGAAGTTTTCATTTATTTTAAAAAATACATCTTCCTTTATGAAATAGCCATGAGAATGAATCTTCACAGCAGGTTTGATCCCAGTTCGCATTGTTTTCTTTGGCTGTGATTCTGTTCTCTCCTGACTGACAGTGAGACCAGGGCACTTAATGGCCCTCTGTTTCAGACCATGGAATATGTTGGCAGCTGACACTGCTATTGGGAAAATAACAAACTAGTAAGAGGACGTTACTGTCTTGACAGATGCCCAAGGGGGGGTGCATCCATTTTGTAGGTTCTTAATCATGGGAAACAAAAAGGTATTTCAACTTCTTGGCTCATTACTGTGAATGCTTATATAAGAAGGACTTTTTTTTTTTTTTTAAGAAGAACTTCTTAAGGTACTTGTAGTTGAATTTCGTGGGAGAAGGTAGTGACAGCTGGCCTTACCTGTAGTTTGGTGACTACGATATGTATTTCTTTCTGTAATAAATGTGGTGAACAGAGAGAGAACTAAACTGTGAATAAGGGGAAACACTTGCATTTTAGGTAAGGTTCTTTTGCTAAGTGCCACCATGTCTCCTTTCTAAGACCACAGCTCTTCCCTCCCCTTCTACCTGTCCCTTTCTTGTTCCACGTCCTCTCCCTCTTCTCTGAAATGGGGAAGAAATGTAATTATTTTTTTACCCATTTAATAGAGAGTTTAATGGTTAAGATAAAATGTGGGATTCTGACAGCTTGAGTTGGATTCTTGGTTCTGCTACTTACCTGGGCAAACCTAGTTACCTTCATTTTCAAGAAGGCTTCCATACAGCGAACACATTTCACTCATGCTTCCTATTGCTAACTTCAACCAAAGTATGAACAATCTTTTTGGTATTATTAGTCCTTTTCTGGAACTAGGGCATGGACTTCAAGATAACCAGAGCAGTTTCTAACCCACTGTGAAGATCCAGCCTTGCTGGTTGTCAGTGGTCTGTTTCAGGTTTTATTTGGCAAGAGAAAAAAAAAATCATTTAAATAGTTTTTTTTTAGCCTCCAGAAAACAGGAGTCCAAAAGAATCTGTTCTCTAGTTGGCTATAACCAAAAAGGTAAAAACAATTCCAAAACATACTTGAATACAACTTCTGTAGATGGTGTGTGCCAGATACGTTTTAGTTAAGAGGTTATCTATGTGCTTGGTTCTTCTTGGAGAGACATGGAATGCACAAATATAGGATTTTTTGCTATATATTTAGTTAACTTTGATTAGTGACGAGCTCTATTCTTATTTAGATTTCTCTAGTGTTCACTGAAAAATGTATACTTGTAAGTCTGTACAAAATGCTTCATGAGAAGTAGAAAGTTTTGGAACGTTACTGGAGAGGTGAATGTTGTGTGGAAAGGTTGAAATGGCAACAGCTTAGAATTCGACTTTGACTTTAGAAGATAGATAGTCTATTAACAGTCAGAATCATGGGTAGGTTTTAGGACATTGAAACTATGAAATGATGCATTCAAATTCACAAGCAGTCTGCTTGTGTATTAAAAATAAAAATATTGCTTAAGCAGTAACTTAAAATAGCTAATTTTCCATTAGTGGAGAAATCTTAGTTCCTATTGATGATTAGAAACAAATCTGTGATGGGGAGTGTGTGGAAGAAAATATAGTTTATTCTAAATTCTGACAAGAGAGTGGTAATTATAGTCTACAGATTAACAGACCTCTTCCCTAACCAAAAAGTCTTGCTATCAGCAAACACTAAGGTCATCAAGTGTATATGCTTTTAAGTCAACCCAGTGATCCTGTTGATATCATTATGGAAATGCAAGCTCTAGAACATTAAGAGAATCCTGTTGTGATATTTTTCTGTTATTGCATTTTGCAAAAGGTTTGGTTTCTGAAAATCTTTTTTCTACAACTAAGCACCCTGTAGCCTCATTATTGTTGCTAATAGCTAATGCAGTGATCTTCTTATTTTTATTTTTTAAATAATTTACTCAGATTACATCCCAATTGTTATCCTCTCCCTTGTATCTTCCCATTCCCCCCTCCCTCCCTCTTTCACCCCATTCCCCTCCCCTAGGCCTGTGACAGAAGGGGACCTCTTCCCCACCATATAATCACAGCCTATCAGGCCTCATCCCTGATGACTTCTAAATATTCAAATCTAACTTTGTTCTTTTTTTCTTACAACTCAAAATTTTGAGTAAACTTCATTGGTTTCATGTTATAATGATATTCCTTTCCTCAAATTTAATAAAAGTAAGTATAATCTAAAGTTTTATGTAATGTTATCATTTAAGACATTTTAAGTCATCTTCCTTTTCATTACAGAAAGCAAAACCAGAAAAAAAAAGAATAAAGTGCTTTGGCCAACATCATATTGTTGCTTCATGGCTGACCTGAGTCTAACAGCCAAGTCTCTCAGTTTCTAATTTATGCCCATGCTTAATACAGCAGTTTTGACTCCTGGGCAAACTAGATTTAAACATCTGAGCTAGTGCTTCAGAACACTATGAAGTAAGAGAACAAGAGGCAGTTGAGTACATCTTGACTCGCAAGTTGTTTTGGAGAAAAATAGTTACACCATTTTTTAAGTTCTCCATAGCACTTTTACCTGTATTTTTTGTTGAGTCTTTATGTTATTAGTATTGCCATTTTCCTCAATTTACATTTAAACCATAATATGCAAAGAGCTTACATGAATTGTTGAAATTCATATATGGCTGTGTTGCAGAGCTTGAATTCAACAGCAGGTGATCTGAGTTGGTGTTTTAATTCTGTTTTCTTAAAATTAGATCTGTTCATGAGAAGATTTTGCTTCCATCTTTCCATATTTCCTGTGTCAAAAGCAGTTTTGTAATTTCATATTAACTGTACAGTTGGTAAAATAAAAAAGACAGAGGGGCTTGAGAGATAGCTCAGTGGTTAAGAACACTGAATGCTCTTTCAGAGGACACAGGTTTGGACGCCTGCACCTACATGGCAGCTCACGACTGTCTGTGACTCCAATCCTAGGGCATCCCTTCCCCTCTTCGGGCTCCCATGGACACTAGGGGCACATGTGGTGCATGATAGCACTTGTAGACAGAACATTCATACACACAAAATAAATTAAAATTTCAAAATCATTTAGCTACACGTTGCTGAAGTTTCATTTGAATCCTGTATCTCTGTCCTATTTCCAGAAAAGTATAGCACTATCCTGAATTAGTCTAGATACTCAGAAGAAAGTACATCAGCGCTGCCATCTGTATAGGCCTGCAACTATAGTGCAGTCCCATTGAGGAGAAAACAGGATCTCCCTGGTTAAGAAAGTGATTTTAACTCCTCTGGCATTCACAGTGATAGCAACCATTTTTTTCCCCTTTGCTTTTAAACTCTTTTGACTTGAGACAAGATTCTTAACTGAGCAGTATCATTTGTATCTGCTTCCTCTGTCACTGAGGGTGAGAGCTACATACTCTCTGTGCAAATTTAGAGGAGATTGGGATTTAGGATAATACATCATTACATGAAATAAAATGGTGGCATTGTGAAAACAGTGATTGAACAGTCTAAAATACTTGATAACATTGAAAGAGCCTTTTTCCTCTTTTACAATTAATCCATGTCTCCATTTGCATTTATAGAAAAAAGCGCCTGACAGCACCAACAACAACACAAGAGAAATGCATAGCCTGAGCAATAAATCTCTCGAGGCATTCAGTGAGTGCCACAGGGCTCATTAATCTTGATTATTTCCAGTAATAGATAACTTCACAAATCAGCTATTATTCCTAATCATGCACATAAAGATAACGGATGGATAATAACTTCTCGCATGGGTAGAAGAAGCTAAAATTTCATTTACAAATACATTTCTATAAATTCCAGTGAATGGTGTTTCTACTCTCTTAAAGAGGCAGGGGGAAGATGGGTGTCACAACTGCTGCAGGATAAATTGATGTTCAAGGGTGCATTTTAGGACAGGAGACTAGGTCGGTTTCAATGGAGACATCCAGCAGCTTCTGTTTTGCCATTTTACAGTGAGGGTTTGTTTAGATCACAGGACATAACGGGATTGTGCAGCTCTACTTTCTAGAGGCCCCTAATATACCATTATATAAAATAAAACACAGTCATTGAGTACCCAGAAGAAAAGTGTCAGAATTGTATAATAATTTATAAAACATAGCAAGTACTCCAAGGACGTTCTTCAAATACTGAGCAGAATGAGCAATAGAAGAGTTTGTAGTGGGGAGATTCCATGTGTAGTTGGGTTGTCTGCAAGTGCTTAAATGGCTTTGGTTTTGTGTCTTGTTTTAAGGGGTGACACCAGACTGTTACATAACTATAAACTCGCAGGACAAAAAAAAAAAATGGGTGTATGTTGAGTGCACCTGCGATTTCTAGCTCACATTGCTCCGCTGAAGGCTGTTAGTAGCGCCTTTCTTCCCTAACTGTGCCTCTCCGTGGGCATCTCGGTTGGCCTGGGACCTGGCTCTGTACACATATAAACGAGAAACTGATCCTGTCCATTTTCTTCTAAAAATGCCAGTGCTTATAATATGGGCTTGAAATCAGATGTCTCACATTTATGATAGGATCTTAATATTACTGCATTAGTAGCAATTGTCCTATCACAACAACATATACTTATAGAAACACTGTGTCATAACTCATACCTTTTAACTGACTGTATCCCTTGACAGAACCTCTTCTTCAGGTTTGTAAACTTCAACTTTTATTCTGACATTTTCTCTACCTAAAATAAACTAGTTTTTGCTTCTTCAGAACTTCAAAGAAGGCAGTTCTGGGGTCTACTTTTCATGGCCTTGCACATTTTTCATGTTTGTTAAATGTTAAAGTAGAAGAATTTTTAAACTAGTTTTTTTTTCTCATGGTGTCTGTGCAAAGCAATATATTAAGAGCTAGGGAGATTCAAAGATTGAGTGTGAGTCTTTAATGAATTTTGCAGTTCAACAGAGGAGAGAAAAATGTAAAAGTACTCACATGAGATGAAAGGTAAAGCGTGTCAGAAGGTAATAGGCACCGAGGACATCTGCGTATAGCAGAGCTTTACCTTAAAAACATAAATTAATACCCATGGTATGAGAAAAAAGTACATGAACAGCATCAGCAAGGTATAAGTATGGACAAATTAGGGCCTTCCATAAGGATGGTAACTAAACCAATTGACTCAGAGGATCAGCTTTATAAGGGAAGAACAAAATGTAACCGTCAGCCAAATCAGAACACTTGGTATGATATAGAGTTTGGGGTTGTCTTTATAGATGCTGGAGATCTGTAGTGGAGGAATCATATAGTAAAGGCTGCATTTTACAAATATTGATTCAGTGATATATAGAGTCAGTTAAAAGAGCAAAGCTAGAAGCAGAATCAGTGTGCAGATTCCTGCTCACTTTGTCTTGCCTTGGGAAATGATGTCTTGTCTTACCCGTGTAAGTGGATAGAAGACAGCCAATTCCTGGATGGCAGGAGGGTCCAAAAAGAATTTGTGATTTTACTGAAAATAGTAACTACTGTAGTGTAACAGTTCACCTCAAACTTGGTAGCTTAAGAATGCTAACCATTTCTTGAAAATTTCATGTCAAGACATAGTGTATTGCTCTAAGGTGTATTATAGCCTCAGCTGCATCTGTTGAAATCACTGATGATGGCTCAGATGCCTGAGACTGGCATCCTTTGGTGATCTGGATGTTTTCCCACCTACATATCTACGTGCAGTATAAGATTCCTAGAAAGCTGTCCTGTGCTGGACGTGGTGACTAGAATATACATACACTGTCTTAGATTCAAAGGGAAAGATTAGATCTCCCCCTTTTCATTGGGAAATGGTATGGTCTTATTGTACAAGAATATTGGGGAAGTTATTATGGACGCCATCTTTGAAAAATCTGTAGAAAGTGTAGGTTGGCATCTGGCATTAGTAAAGTTTACTATTTGAGGCTTTTACTTGCCATGTTTGAGATATCTGTAGGATTTTGAGGTATACTAAAAGCTACCGGAGTTAATACTTCAGTCTAGAGTCCGTGCATTTTAAAGGACTGAGTGTGTAAAGGTAAGAGAAGGCAGCTAAAGATCAGCAAAGCTCATTAGGCATTTCTATATTCAGAACAAGTAAAGGAGGACAAGAGACACAGCAGGATACTTGAGAGAACATACACCACGGAAGCTGAGCTTAGAAAGCATTTACAGAAAGTGCCTTGCATGAGCTCCTGAAAGAGGTTCAGTGACTAGTAGAGGCAGAAGCAGATGTAGATACTTAAGAAGTAAATAAATAGTGAAAAGGTAAAAACAGTTAGTAGGTGGCCTGTGGAGCACCTTAACTCTGATGATGCAGAGGGGAGGTATTTAAAGATGCAGCAACTTAAGACATTTTTATCTAATACTATAATGCACACTTAGAGTAAATAGCAGTCCCTTCAAATGAGAGGCTTTCTGTTTTTAACCTTTGGGAAATAGGGAGTAAGTTATGTCTGATTTTATATATATATATATATATATATATATATGCCTTGTTTAAAGCATTGTGTGTTATAATATTTAGAAAGCACAATAAACTTACTGGAGAGAATTCTGAGTGTTTGATTGAAAAGTGGGGTTCTTGAAATTGAAGAGCTGGGTGCAACAGTAACAGCATTGTAGTCAGCAATGACTTTGTTTAGGCCAGTGATCCATTCTTTTAAGTATGATGAGTTCAGGAGGAAACACACACACACACACACAGAGAGAGAGAGAGACAGAGACAGAGACAGAGAGACAGGCAGAGAGACAAAGACAGAGAGACAGAGAACGTGGGAAGCCTACACAGAGTTTGAAATTTGATTATGCTTTTTTGCCTAACTAGCTTCTTAAAATAACATTACTTTAGGAAGCTAACTCACCCCTGCCCATATTCAGATTTCATTATTTTAACCAGGTACCGTATAGTCAGCTCATTTGATGACATTAAGTGAAGTTGCTGGTCTCTAAGGGATATGGAGCTAAGGCCTATTTTTCCCTGGGGAACTGTTAAGCAAAGGAATGAATTCTGTAAGAAAAATGCCTCTACTACAGAAGTTAATCAGCATCTTTCAGGCTTGAGGAAATTCTGACCCATATGACCAGGACTTAAAAGAAATGAGGCCAGAAACATGTGATAGAGACCTCAGTGCTCTGCCTTTTCTGTCAGTGCTGTTTCTAGCTGTTTTAAAACTGGGTAAGTATGTTTGTGAGGAAATATGAAAATTCCAGTTCTTAAAATGAGCATGCTTTCTTTTTATTGGTGACAGTGTACTGTAGTGTTCCTATATGTCAAATTTTTATCACCATCATCCTCATTATCCTCATCATCTTCATCATCATCGTCACCACCATGGTTGTCGTTTTCATCATTTCTGAGAATTAAGCTGAAGGCCATGTAAGTGATGATCCCACTACAACTGAGCTACATCTCCAGCCTCAAGAACACTTCATATTAGCAATAATTTCTACATATGAAAAACAGCTTAGGGGTTTTGAGTCTATCAGAAAATGACATTTGAAATGTTTATTTGTTTGCTTGCTTGCTTGCTTTGTATGTGTATGTGTGCAGGAAGCCACAGAATGCATATGAAGGTCAAAGGGTAACCTGCTGTGCTTTGTCCTAGCCTTCTACCTTGTCAAGGCATCTATTGTCCATCTTGTTTCTGCTACTTGACTCTAGGTTACCTGGTCCTTGAACTTTACCAGAATTGCCTGTCTCCACCTCTTATCTCCTCATAAGTGCATTGGGATTGCTAATTTATAAAAGTATATCCAGAGTTTTTAACATTAGTTCCAGGGCTCAAACTCACATCATCAAGCTTGGGCCACAGGTGTCCTTTCATTGGATGAGCAAACTCCTAGAGTCCAGAACAACTTTTGTTTACATTTGTTGTCCAAGCTGCATTTTCAGTCCTTTTTAGTCCATAGTTCTGTTAACAAGACTGGGGCTGTCATTGTGCTCCCAGCCTCTTACTCCTCCTTGATCTATGTTTTCCAGCTAGAACTCCAAAATAAATGACTGATACAGCCCACCTGTGATACAATTATGATAGCCCCAGACTTTAGCACTTCCTCTCAGACTGAATTAACTCTTCTAATGTTGAGTCAGTATTTTCCATTATTGTCATGGGCAATTAGTAGCCACTTACAATTGGTTACAGTTCATTTCTGCTAATGATATTACAGATGAGATTGGATCCATCGCATGACAGTCCATGAGTTCTCAGACACTGGGTGTCCAAATGGTATGGGAAGTGATTCCATTTGCCCGGCCAATTTGGAAAACTGTTTTCTGGGTTGCAGGGCTTTATTTGTACAGATTTTTAGAAACCTATCTGTATGGCAAATTAGCTTTCTGGAGGCCTAGTGGCTAAAATGAATTGAATTGTGAGCGTTAGCTTTATACTAAGTCCATAAATGGTGACAAGAACTGAATGTAACTTAAGAAGCATGAGGCTTGTATTTTTCTAAAACGCTATCGTTTCTATGACATAGCTTTGTAAGAGAAGTTTGTCAGAGTTACCTGTAAGTTCAGAGATTCTAGTTACTAGGACATGAAATCCAGTTATGAGCAAAGAGCTGCATTGTTTTCTGAAATTAGTTTCTCTTTTTTGTCCTTGTTCTTATTGCAATGAACGTGTATTTAATTAAAAAGGTGACTTGAAACAGTTTAATGTTTTTCCAGTCTTTCAATATTGAAGTGGTCCACAATACAGGTTTTGTTTTTTTTTTCTGAAAACATTTTTTTTTTTTTGAAAGTGGGGAAAATAAAAAGAAAGCAAGTCATGTCTATATGTGAACACACTGGCTGATTTATTTTTAAAGTTTAAAAAATATAGGAAGCATTACTAGCACTGTGGGAAGAGATCCCTGCCACGCATCTATGCCAGGGTGTCATGGACACTGCATCCTCATAAGGAAGAATATGTTTCTGGCAGATGAGCCTTAACCATCAGATAGTGTAAACATTTGGAATAGGGAAGTTGGTAAGAATTCTAATGTAAATCCTTTAAGGGAATAATGCTTTTGTTTTAATTGAGTGCTGTTTTCTACATTAATTATTGTGTCCAGTCTAGTGTTCAAAAATGGCAAATAATGATGTGTGAAAACAGTACAATTACATTTTGATATTTTTGGTACAATAATAGCTGGGTTTTCTTTGCTTTTGATCTTGAGGTAATTTATTATTCTCACCAATCATTATTTTAAATTATAGTTTTGCCCATTTTTCTGTTTTTATTTTTCATTAGGCCGAAAGATCATCACTGCTCCTGCTCTGTGTTCCTATGATAGTTTGTATTGAAGATAGACAAAATGACATTTCTTTCCATGCTTGTTAGCAAAATGCTTTGAGATTCTTTTCCTTCAGAGAATGATGCTAACATGCACACACACTGGTGCACACAAAACATATGCCAATTTAGTAATCCAAGTTGGTGACTTCCTTAAAATTAACATCTTTGCTTTTGTCTGGCATTAGCATGTTGTCTGGTTATCAGATCCAAAAGAAACTCAGGACAAATGGCTAACTGAGGTGCCTGTTAACACACCAAACTGCATCCAGGCTCTCTCAGCATCTCAAGGACTGTGACAGACTCCATGCTGGCATCTGGGCTCCTCTCAGCTCTTCTCACCCTGCCTCTTAACATAAATTTCTGTAGCTCATGGGCTTCCTTCCCCCCAGTTTCTCATTCCTATATTACCCTTCCACTTCAGCTATGCACCATATTTGCTCTCTTGATTCTCTTGGCACTTTTTTGTCTCTGTCTCCTTTGCACTTTTTCTCTTCCTTTGTTAATACTGCAACCCCCTCCTCTCATGGCTTGATTCAGTCTACTGGTCATGTTTAGTCAACTACTTTCTCTCTATGCTCTAGACTCTTCCAGATGCCTCTAGTTGTATTCTCCCTCCAGTCTACAATAAAAATCTTCACCTCAAAAAAAAAAAAAAATCTTCCCATCAACCATATCTTGGAGCAGTCATGTCTTTGCACACTCAGAGGTTACTGTCTTTTACTTCCTCTTGCCACAGCTGGAAGAGATATTTCATTGAATGGTTAATCAAAGAAACCAGCCTTTGAAAACATTTGTACATCTTCCCTTTGACTTACGTATCCAAAACAAGTTTCAATGGTATTATCCAAACTTGATATACCTAGAAAAAGGGCAGAAAAATTTAAAGTACACTTTTGATTTGGGAAAGGTTTTAATAGTTAAAAATGAGGTGAAAATATGACGGAAAAACCTAACTACCCAGTTAAGTGGCCTCTTGGCCACTTTACCTAGAGCCACTTAACTCCTAGTTTTGCAAAGTTTTCTTTACCTTGAACCCTGGGCCCAGGTTAGGGGAGTGTAGTGTTCCAGTTTAGGAGCAGGTATCCTCTAGTGACCGCTCTGTCCAAAGCCTTGACTCTGCGAGCCAAACAGCTGTCTCTTGGGTTTTGTGACCAAGTAGACAGGTGGTATCCACCTTGTTCTTTCATTCCTGGTTTTAGGATCCCATTGAGTGTCCAAATCTTCAGTTTCCTAACACTTTGAATTTTCTGCTAGGGATATTCCCAAATGGTAGATCTTTCGGGTCAACTAGCAAATTGCCACCATCATTATTTCTAGTCAAGGACTTTTCAGCTTGGCTATAGGTTGGTTTCTTCTCCACGCTCTGGCTTTCCAGGGTAGAATGCATTCACCATGTGACCACATAAAAGTCTTAACATATGGTATCATATAACACTGACTTTTAGGTTCTCATCTTGTGCTCTAGTTATTGTAGTTGGATAGATCATGTTACTCACTGAAGGTCATGACACAGCATCCAACATACTAACCAGAAAAACAAATTTAGGATCATTGAAAGACGTGTTAATGAAGGCTTAGGTTTTTGTCTTTTTGACAGGTGAAATACATTTTATATAATTTATGTTAGATCACATAGACCAAGTAAAAGACTGTTATTGCTGAGATAAAGAAGCTGATAAGTAGATGTTCCTTACCATCAACAGAGACAAGCTGTCTCAGCCATCTTCATTTGTTTTTGTGAAGGATCATGAGCCAATTTGCTTTTCTTTCTAGTTCATCTGAGAGCAGTAGACTCTGGTCTAGCTACCAGGGCAACTCAAAAGTAAATGTCTAATTCTTGCTCCTGCTCAGCCTGTTTGTTCTTGGGTCAGAGCAAGTTTGATAACAATTCAAACCCAAGTGTCCTGGAGGAGGAATAAAAGATCTCTAGTATTGAAAAGGGCACCACAGAGGAGGAGACATTTAAGTAGGAAATATTCATTAGGAAGAAGCTAAACAGGGAGATAGCAAAAATTGATATTACCCATCCTTTCAAAACATAGTTATTACAGGGTACCTTTCTTTTTCATTTTAGACAATCTTTAACCTTTTCTCTGTTACTTACATTCATTTTAAAAAATTTGTGTTTTGTGTGTGTGTGTGTGTGTGTGTGTGTGTGTGTGTGTGTGTATATGTGTGTGTGTACAAGAGCAAGTGCATGCCATGACAGACATATGGAAGTCAGAGGACAATTTATAGGATCCTTTTCTCTCCTTCCACTATGTGGATCCTGGGACTTGAACTCAGGTTGTCAAACTGCTGAACCATCTCATCAGCCTTAAAAAAGATAAACTTTGAATGTAACAATATGTATAAGAGTATACTTAATTCTGTGCAAAAGCAACATGGGCCTTATCTAAAATAGAATATCTGTTCTTTCTCTACTATAAACAGGGGCCTCCTTCTCAACCTCTCTGTGATCTCTATGGACTGCTGGACAGATGGCTTGATGGACTCTTGCCCTGAGTATGGTGCTAATACTTCCTGGGCTATGAGCCGAGGGGAGAGTAGACAACTCCCTCATAACTCTGTTATCTCTTCAATTTGAGTAGACTCCAAAAGAATTTTTAAAAACAGTTTAAAATGCAGATAACAGGCAATTAGGGTTGTGCTACAAGAAATACAGAGATAATTTCAGTTAAAATGTTGGCCAGAGAAGTGAGATTATCCTCCTGGGGCATCAGACAACCTTACACTCCATGAGTTCCTCCCATCTTTCAGAATCTACACAATAGGAACGTTGTTTGAGAAAACAAGGGTTACATGAAGTTGTGACTTCATGAGGAAGTGAATATGCTGGTAGAATACCATTACCTGTTAATACCAGTCAATTGCATGAATTATTCCGCTCCTCAGTAGAAATGACTAATAGCCCCCATCCATCACACTGTGCAATGTGGTGCATCTGAGGAGCAGAGAGCTTATAAAATATATTTGGCAATAATTCACAAAAGCATTCATATTTTAATAACATTTCTGAAGGAGAAAAATCTGTTTTTCAATAAATCCTGGCACATCTTCACTCCATATTTTATTTTTGACTTAAGATAGTCTTGGGGTCAGTTTTTTTTTCTCCCTTCATTGGATTTTTAGTCATTTAAAAAAAAAAAAAGATAAACATGTTTCAGAGAAAGATTAGAAAGAGGATAAGCATATAGGCTTGGAATTCTAGATCTTCCTTTATTTCTACCTTGCTTGTAATCCAGTTAATAACAGTGAGATTGATTATACTAGAAGTTTGTATTGTTACTTGTGATCAAGTAAAACTGTTTCTCAACCCAGTGCATGTCTAGGTTGTTCTTATATATTTGACTTTTCTTTGTAGGTAACTTATTTCTCCTTTTTCTACTATATGAATTAGAGAGTCATTCCTAGGAAAATAGTTGCTATCACTTTAATATAAGAAGTCTGATCTTATTATGTTACCTGGTTATTCCTGTTATTAGAAACTCACTGTTCCTACTCTGTAAAAACATGACTTGTTATGCTCTTTATAAACGGTCAACACATGTTATTCATAAGTAGACTGTTTTCTGAAAAATGAAAAATTTAGAACTGTGAATTTCATATTTATACTTTTAAAATGATATTTAACCACTCCTCTGTTCTCCACACCCTTACCAGTATTTGAATGTTGAATTTTATAAGTGTAATAATGTACCAGATTTTCTTGGTTGGAAAGAGCTCCCATAGTGTTCTATAACATGAAGCACTTTTAAAGCATGGAAAAATGTTTAGTATTCAAACCAGTGAGCATACACCTCAGGGCAGGTAAGAAAAACAAACTTTCTTCTGTGTTTGTAATGTGAATATCATATGCCAGCTGCTTGGTTATATTCGATGAATTGGAAGACTTCAGTCAATAAAACCAAATCCAGAGTAGGATACAGACGGTTAAATATTGAAACACCAGGCAGAGCTAGATAGCTCACTAAATAAATACCTCTGAGTCTTTCTAGTTACAACTGTGAAGCTTGATTGTTTCTAATGCATTTGTTTTCAACCCTAGACATCTTTTAATTGAGTATTTAAGGTTCATTTGCAAAGAGAAGCCAATAGGACATTATGGGTTGAGTATGGTGAGTGAGAGATGGAAAGTGTATATGACTCCAGAATTTGTGTCTACTTCAGTGAATGGTGTGATGAGAGAGAGACTGTCACTGGAAGAAAACTTGGTTTAGAGGAAATGGTTGAATGAATAGCTCTATTTAAGATTAGATGTGTTGTAGGCTTTGAACTTTTTAAAAACCTATTTTATATGTTTTTTTTTTAATGTTCATATCTCTTTCAACCCACCTACCCTAGATAGAAAAAACAAGATGTTAATGGAAGCAGGAGAAGTAGACCTTTTTAGACTTAATTTTTTGGAGTTATTTTATCGGCGTAGTTGGCAGCATTACAGCAGACCCGTTAAACAGCAAATTAGGAATTCAACAAAAATGACTGTCACCACAACCACTGAAACCTGGAGCAGCAGCTGGAACCCATAACCTCAAAAGTGTTCTCTGGAACAGTTTTCTTTGGGAGCGTCTTGAAGTGGAATGATGAACAGCCAAGGCCTAAAAGCCAAAAAGTCCCGCTTCTTGTTTTAGGCTCAAATATATATTTTCTCTTGGAGTCTGTATTAGGATGTTTATCAATTGGCATGTCTCTGCAAGAGGTGGTTCCTTTTTTAGTGGACAAACATCACCTGTTTCTCTCAGTGGAAAAACATCACACACCCTTACACAAATTTGTTTTGCATCCTACACTTGGGATCCAAATAAAAACATGTTTACATCTACTACAGTGTGTAGAAAGAATTGTCATACATTTGAGACATCCAAATGGAAATGCAATAGTGAATAGTATACATAGATCTCTGCATCATAAGAAATACCTGAGTTAAAGACCTATTAATTATATGTACATAAAATTGTTTAAGTTATGTGAGTGAGTGAGATTGTTTAATGATTTATGTACTTGGGACTATGACAATGGGTCTGTACAGGAGGTAGACAGGAATCTTCCAGAAATTGAGGAGCAGGCCAAGACAACATTTAGAGCTCAAAGAAACTAACAAACTGAATAATAAAATATGTGACTTTCTTTACCAGTTCCAGCATGGTCAAATGCGTAGTTACATGTTGGTAACACAATAATCTAAAATTTTGTCATAGAAAATCAGCAAAGATGTACCTTAACAGACTATTGATAGATACATTTTATCACTATAATTTAATGGATGGAGAAAATCCAACCTCTATACTGCAAGTATCAGTTTTCCCTTGCCTGGAACAATTTTGCTTTAATACTACCCTGTGGGAAATGAGTGTTGTTTACTGCCCCATTTTTGTTTTATATGGCATTATAATGATACTCGCTTTTGTTGACAATTTGGCTAATGACAAGAAAATGCCATTGTAGCAGAGGTATCCTAGTTTAAAGACGTTTCCCCGGGGAAAGCATCAAATGCTCACAATAAAGTTGTAGTCCAAATTTTTAAATGTATTTTTAATTTTTCCCTGTGCATAGGAGCATCAGGAGTCTTTATTGAGCTAATTATTATGGTAGAGCTACTGTGACTGACTAATGTTCAATTTTACATACTACATTGAAGTTTCAGAATTTGACTCTCATTTTTAGGCCAAATTATAATTCAGTGAATCTATTACATGCACAGAAATGTATTAAAAATAGTAATCACTGTTTAGTTTTCTCTACCTTCTAATCCAGGACAGAAATAGGACTTCAGTAGAATTCAAGATACCTTTACCAGTCGGCTGGCCTTAAAATATTTAATTGAAAGAAGAAAAAAGTACCACCTTTTTATTTTTTAGTATACACTAAGAAATCACAAATATCTAAGCAATTCTTTATAGGACAACTCCATTTTGTTTGTTGAAACAGCTTCTGCTGTAAGTAAAGACTGAAGGAAAGTCACACACCTGATTCTTCTGGCAGCCTAATTAGATTTTAACTGCCTGAGTTTTGGATAATAATAAAAAGTCTTCATATATGAATGTGTATTTTACTTCAAATGAACTTGAATTCTTGGCCCTATTCTCTTCCTTGTATTAAGTATCTGTAGATACCCATATGACACTGAATTCTACATCTTTATCACAAGTTTTATTTTTTGCTTGAGTTACAGTTACTTTTTATTGGATTTGTATGTTGACAATGAAGTTTAAGTGTCCAATGAAACCTGGAATTCCTCAGCTTAACATGTTTTTAAAAGTCTCCCAAGCATGCACCATAATCATGGTTCACTTCTTTCTTTCTTTCACCCCTGACAGTTAAACACTAACCTTGTTCATTTTTCTTTCCTAAGTACAGTTTAAAAATTTAGCACCTTTCTCTTGGTAATACACAGACAGACAGGCCCTCTCCTCAATTGTGTGAGTGCAATAACTGCCTCAGTCTCCCCAAACACACTGATTTTTCTAAACCCAAATCTCACTAGATTATTCCTTATACATAAGTATTCAGCATCTTACCCTTGCCTAATGGATGCAGTTTCAGCTTCTTAGCATATTGCTAGAGCACCTCACACTGCGGCTACAACCTGCCTTTTCCCAGTGTTTTCTTTAAGAACTTCTGTTAGGTCTTCACCCCAGCTATCCCTAACCACTGACTTTCATCTATGAGCACCTGCTCCTTAGTAAGAGTTGCTGTAATATTTGCCCTCATGTCATTTTATACATGGTAGGTAATTTATTTCTATTTCATTCTCCTTTGACATTGTATTAACTTGCAATAAATACCTTTTACATTTCCATTTCAACCTTTTTTTTTTTTTACATTTTAATTAATTACAGAAAGCGTTTTAAAAGGTATAATCTTGTGAATTAGATAAACCTAGGTTGGAAGCCTGCCTTTTTACCAAAAATATAAGTTATCTGACTTCTCTGAACCTTATTTTCCTCTAAAGGTTTGTTATAAATCATGAGACATATCGAATACTATACATTGTATATGTTTGGTTTGTTGTGATAATGGTCATATTTGTTTTTCTTTTTTCAATTCTCTAAATGACAGTAACTGGTGTTTAGTAGAAACCAGGTCAGTAAATACTTAATAAAAGGGTAACAAGTAGGCTAACTCACATATGAGTGTTAAATAGTTCCAAACATTAAAACAAAAATTCGTAAGGAATGCTATATTATTCCATGAGATCAGAAAGATAGTTTTTAAATTTTAAAAGATGGAAAGTCATAACCCTTAAATTTGACCTTTCCTGTAATAGGGGAATTTGGTTGTATTGTTAATGTTCAGTTTTTCTTTTAATTAAGAAAAGCGTAGGTAATAGTTAGCCACTGAAATCTGAAATCGGGACTGACACCAGGCTTGCTCAGCTTGTGGCATTTGCATCCCAGCATCCATTTGATTTTCAGTGACAGTGCCTGCTATTCATACCGCGCCAATGTTAGGATGTCACGAACTATGTGAAATTGTGTAATTCCGTACACTTGGAGAAAGATAATAGGTTTGTCTAGGAATTCATTTCTTCGCTTGCATTTTTCCGTATGCCTGTAAAGTACTAGCTGTTCTATCCGATAACTGGAATCTACAGTTGTTCTAGTTTGCTTACTGCTGCTGTGTTAAACACCATGACCTACAGCAACTGCAGGGAAGGAGGGAAGGGTTTATTTTGTCCTGCATCTCCCACTCATAGTCCATCTTTGAGGCGAGTCAAGGAGGAACCATGAAGAAATGCTGCTTTCAGGCTTAATTCTATCAGGCTTCCACTCAGACGGCTTCCTCATACACAGCAGCACTACCTGTCCAGGAGTGGTGCAGCCCACAGTGCTGGGCTCTCCCACAGCAAACAGCAACCAAGAAAATGTCGCAGACTAGTCTGATCTAAGCCATTCTTCAACTGAAATCCTCCCTCTTACCAGGGGAATCTGGCTTGCATCAAGTTGACAGCTGAAGCTAACTATGACAGCAATGAAGATTTTAAAATGTCAGCGCCCAGTGGACAATACGCAAAGGATCCTAATGAGGTTCACTCAGAGAGTTTGGGTATTTAGTAAGAATAGTGTAGGGATAAGAAACAGTCTTGAACTATGCAGTAAGAAAAGTTATTTAAATCAGATACATCTTATTTTATCATTGCTATTTAGAGTTAAGTATAGTCATTTTTTGGTAAAAGTGGACTATTCGGAGCTTCAGTGTCACATGTGTATTTTTGTTATAGTCATGCTACATATACTGTATGATAGGCACCCGCAGCCTGGTGAGGAATATGAACAGTGCCTATTGGAGCATCTGCCTCTTGTAGCCGTGCGTTAGCAGATCTACATCCGAGAACAAAAGCCTTCATTTAGCTGAGGTGGACTCGGGCTAAGCATCTTTATTTTAACACTCTGATTTCATGACTCTCAAAATTAAAACACTGATCTCAATGCATGTCCACTTGAGTTATGTGTTATAAATAAGTCCTAAGTCCAAATTAGTCAAGACATCTAACTTTCACCAGATGAAAAGTACAAGTAGCTATTTCTTTCTCTGTACAGTAGTGTTTAAGAACGCAAATTCTGGGGCCAGCTTGAGTTCGAATATTGCTTTGTCAGTATATAAACTGACAACATTACTGACTCGTTGTATAAGTAAGGGGAGGGAATTTATTGTAAATGAGATACACACATAGAGGGGGGAGGGAGGGAGGGGAGACAGAGACAGAGACAGACAGAGACACAGACACACACAGAGAGAAATACACAGTATCTGGAACAATCCAGAGCAGAGAGAGAGCAAGAAGTAGGTTGAACATGGCCAGCAGATTAAATATGTCCAGGGATATTTGCAAGAGATAGGAGAATAACAGGAGAAAGGGAATAGAGGAGACACAGTAGCAGGAACCAGAGCACACAGAGAGGACCTAGCAGGAACAGCAGGGTTACAAGGGGAAGAGGTATCTGGGGGGAGGGAAGCCTGTGAGCTAGAGGGCGTTTAGGGTAGGGGAGGAGGTATGAAGGATGAGGAGGCTAGCAGGGAGTTTGAAATGTGTAACAGGTACTTGTGATGCTGAGGGAGCCTGGAGCCTAGCATGTGCTTTGATAGGCTCATAGGTGCCACAGGTAGCCCTTTGTCCCTTCTGCCAGAGGCCAGGGAAATGACTTCTTTTGGTATAGGGGAACCGGCTTCATAAGTTCCTGAGGAACGCTGGTTTTTATCTAACCACCAGA
Source organism: Acomys percivali (assembly GCA_907169655.1). Taxonomy (NCBI): domain Eukaryota; kingdom Metazoa; phylum Chordata; class Mammalia; order Rodentia; family Muridae; genus Acomys; species Acomys percivali. Next base: position 11,671,164 of record OU015749.1, read on the forward strand.
CACCCACCTATAGTCCAGGTGGAATTCATTTCTGGATATTTGGACTGTTTTTTTTTTTTTTGGAGTTTGGGGGGTTATGTGGCCTTGAATTAATTAGTTTGGTTGTGGAGTACAGTTTCACAAGAGGACTGACTTCTGCAGGCTGTCTAGTGACCTCCACACATGTGCCTTGGCACATGTGTGCTCCCTCCAGTGTAGATAAATGAATAAATATAATTTAATTTTTAAAAATTAGATCTTTCTTTACTTCTTTGTATATTATACACTTAGTCCTGCTCTTAGCATTATACCTGTTCACTTAAAGATTTTTCTTTGTTTACAATTTATTATAATTGAGATTACATCCTGAATGTTATCCCATCACTTGTGTCTTGCTGTTCCCACCCTGCCTCCCTCTCCCCCTCCAACAAATTAGCGCTGTATAAGTATCCCACTCACTGTTTTGGTTGACTTTGGTACTGTGTACAAGGAATTCACATTGCAAAGAATATGGAAATGTAGCCCTCACCAGAATTTCCAAAATCATTTTGAACAGATACGACCCATGTTAAAGACAGGCTTACCCCAGAGAGAACATTTGAAGCCAGAATTTAGTCATCTTGACTCTTCTAACATTTGTCTCAAAATACAACTATGAAATGAGGACAAGGGCGCAGAATTCCCAGAGGTTTTGCATTAGATATTTTCATCAAGCCTGAGAAGAGTAGTATAAACTGGACAATAAATAGCCATCACTTGTACTTTGATTATCTTAATGGAAAGAGATGATATCTGAGCAGGAAAACACTCAGTGTGATATTTGAGGGAATGCTGTCTAGAGGGAGAGTGACTTCTGGGCATATAGACCTTTGGTCGGTTTCAGCTTTCTGTCTTATATCCCCGCCGTCACAAAGGTTCTCAGGGACTTCGTATGTTTGACTATCTTTCTACCGTAGGAGACCTTAAGCTTCCATTTCTATCCTCTGTCATTTTCTGCTGCTTCTGAGTCCAAAGAAAGTGAAGGCATCCACTTCAGTGGGCTCGGTGCCCAGTTTAAGGTAGCTTTACACGATTTATACTTAGGGATCTGTGTCAGTACATCTCATAGCTTCTTCTGAGGCTCTAAGAGCTCTACTAGCAATGGGTGACTGACTGCCCACAGGCCCTCAGGACAGTGTAAACAACTCAGGAGGGGAGGTGCGAATTTTGGTAGAACAAGATTACATTTTCCCTATAGTAGGGCAGCTCTTAAGTCCCAGGCCCAAACTTAATATGAAACCTAAATATTGGCCAGTAATAATATTTTTATGAATATTGTCTAAACTGTATCATTTGTTCTTTAAAGAGAAAGTTGCGTCATCATCAGATCTTTTAACATTGTTTTTATTTAATAAAAACAGGAAGCTTTCCATATTATTACACTACTCATGGGAAAGCTAATTAGTGTTCATCAAATATATATGTATGTATGTATGTACGTACATACGTACATACATACACACATACATACACACGTACTCCTGAGCATTCTGGGACTCTTTTCCCACCTAGCAATAGCTGCCTTAGTGTTCTGGTGTGAGTTCTCAAATCTTATCACCAACATATTGGAAGATTTTAGGAATCAAAAGTATCCATGTGAAGATTAGTTGTAGTTTGAATTCACAATATCTATAATCCCAGTTATTTCATAAATACTTAATGGGAAGATGCCACGGTATTTAAACCTGTGTTTTCTAAAGACATTTCAGTTTTCCACTTTCACTGGATGTCAGGGTTGAGGCAGGTTGTTCTAAAAAGTCCAGGATGCTCTAGTTTTAATCCTCCTGTCTCCCTACTTATTTGAGCTATGATTACAGGTTTCTACTACCACTCACTTTACTTTTTAAAAGAGTCTTTTCATCCAGAGTTTGGGATTCTTAACCCTAGAATTTGCCCAACATAAGAATCTCAAGCCGCAGGTGATGCGCACGCCTGTAATCTTAGCACTCAGGGAGGCAGAGGCAGGTGGCTCTGTATGAGTTCGAGGGCCAGCCTGGTCTACAAAGTGAGTTCAGGACAGCCAAGGCTACACAGAGAGACCTTGTCTCGGAAACCAAACAAACAGAAATATATCTTTTTGGCAATCCAGCTTCCATGTGCCTCCTGTTCTCACTTTCAGCGGTCCCTCCCGTTGATTGCTATCCTCCTTCCTTCCCTGCTGCCTGCGCCTCTCTCATCCTGCTGCCTTTACCCTCCTCTCCCTCCCTGCGTCTCCCCTGCTTTGTTTCTCTGCAACTCTGGTCTTTCTTCTTTAACCGTGTCGTCCTTCTCTCTCCCCTCTCTTCACTCCTGCAGACCACAGAAGGGGTAGATAGAGCCTGTAGCTGGCACCTGGCAGGGAGTTGTCATTATCAGACCATAGGCGAATACTGTGGTTCATTTGCCCCTCGGTCAGTACCTATTCCATTTCCCATCAAAGGTAATCACTGCAGAGCGTCAAGTATTTCCTTAGATGTATGGCAGACGGAAATCCATATATTGGCATGGATGAATTTTATAATTAATGTAAGTTTGATTGCAAATTTCTCTTTCCTGTGTTTCATTTCTTTGCTACTTTCAGAGCATTTCAGGTTTCCGTGGGTGGATCTTATTTATTATTCTGAGTCCTATGTGATATCCTCTCATGTAAATCTTTATTTTATTTACTCTACTAGTATTGTCACCCAAGCAATGTCCGACTCCCAGCTATGTCAAGTAGATCTATTGTAAAAACGGTGTCTGCTAATGGATTTATGGGAGAATTCCCATAAAGCCCTAATTCTGCCCTCGGAGCTATAGAGTCAGTACACACTTCATCTTACCAAATAGAAGAGATCACTTAGGGAAACTAAGGCAGGTGTAGATTACGTGGCTGGCTGGTGACTTTCTCAGAGGGCAACCTTCCAGGCCGGAACTGATTGTTACAGGCAATGGCTTCCACTGATGGTGGCAAGTGGGACCTAGGGCTGATGGCTCCTAGTGGAGGCCTTCCACTGACAGTATAAAGCATCTAAAAAAGAAAGGGAAAGAAGGAGAGAAAAGAAACATACACACACACACACACACACACACACACACACACACACAGTTACACCTGATGATGAAGTAAGACAGATTTCAGCATGTAGGTTTTAACAAGTCTCTTCTTTCAAGTTTCTTACTTTACACATTCACATACATACATAAATACATACATACATACATGTGTGCATGCGTACATACATACATACACATACATACATGCGTGTGTGTGTGTGTACGTACATACACACACACACACACATCTTGGTGGACAGAAGAAACTCTGAAGATCAGGTTCCAACCCAACCAGCTATTGTACATATGCACATATACTTTGGTGGATGGGAATACTCTAAAGAGTGAGTTTCAACAACCTTACACACACATATACACATACACACATCTTTAGGGATGGAAGAAGATTCCAACAACTTTCTAATTTCTCCCACAGCTTATATATCCTAGCAAGATCTTTCAAGCAGTACAAAACTCACAATGTGGATACATTCTATTTTGCTTTAAGTGAATGATTACATTGAGTATATGTAAGAAAAACATGTTTCCCAACACCTTCACATGACCAACGTTTTACATATTATGGGTGAGAAACAAACATCAAAAACAAGTTATTTTCAAGAACCCACATATATTTGTAACTAAGCAACTTGTTATATATTAACAGAGAATAAGCAAGCAAGGTAAGTTTTCAGCCCCCTTTTCTTTACTGGCAGGCTGCAATTTGTGGTCACGAAGAAAGAATCAATTATCTTAAAAAGTAATCTTATAAAGATCTAAAAAGAATCACAAATCTGGGAGCTGCAAAGATGGCTCAGAGGTTAAGAGCACTGGCTGTTCTTCCAAAGGTCCTGAGTTCAGTTCCCAACAACCACATAGTGGTTCACAATCATCTACAATGAGATCAGGTGCCCTCTTCTGTCCTGCTGGCTCACATGAGAGAGGAATACTATATAAATAATAAATAAATCTTAAAAAAAACAAACAAACCAGAAATCTAAACTTCTGTATAAAAATAATCACCTATTTCTACTTTAAATCCTAAAGGTGCCCATCTACTCATTAGTATCTTTTATTGAATCATATCATGAAGCTGAGGGCAAAAATAAGTATAAGAAATTAGTCACCCTGAAGAGCTGGTTCAGTGAGAGAGTCACCTCACCTAATGCTAATTGGGATGTTGTCTTGGCTCACCAACATCAGAAAGTCCCTAGCTTTACTATTAAGAGTGTACTTTTTCTTAACTTCAAATTGTTCCCTAAAGTTTTCTGCATCAGAGCCAATAGCAAAGACATCTTTACCTAACTTTGCTAAACAATCTATTTTTCCCCAAGATTTTCTATGTCAGAGCCATCAGCAAAAACCTCCTTACCTAACCTTTTGAACAATCTATTTTTTCCACATTCTTTCTAAGGGTCATTGCTAACAGTCTACATCTGCAGGTTCTTTTCAAGGGTGGTGGTCGACTCATTACCGTGCTCCAGTCTGAAAGTGTAAGCCAGTGACATCGCCCAGTCGCGAGCTGGAAGCCCCTTTAACAGTGCTCACATAGTACATATATTAAGGGATTGTAAGAACCACAACGGTAACACGCAGAGCTGTGCTCCATAACAGCGTAAAGTCCTCAGATCACGTGGCTCTCAGAGTTGTGCCCTGCCGAGGCACACTCATGGCGGACGGGCGTGCTACCAGTGTGCCATATTCCATGCTTTCTAGAGCGGCTTTGCTGCTCCTCCTGCACGGCCCCAACAATTGACCTCTACAGTGACTTGCCCCTCTAAGCCTCCTCAGAACTGAGTAGTCGTTCCCACATCACCACTTGGTTTTATTTGACTTTGTGTTTTTAATGAGATAGCTAGTGGCTGTCATTTCAATTTATATTTCTCTGATAACTGATGAAATAGAATTTTATTTTATATACCACTTAGCCTTTGGAATTTTTTTCTTTCTTCTCTCAATTATTAGTTATATCTTTTACATATCTTTCTGCTCATTTCTTTTTTCCTCATTTATATAGTTATATTACTACATTTATTTTAATGTGACAAATATATCTTATTATTTTTGTTACTATGGTCTTATGATATAGGCATATTTATCAATGTATTCCTTTAGTACTTAAGTGTTTAAGAAATCTTCATATTCTACTTTCATGAGACATAAGGATATTTTCTAATATAAGTTATTTCTTTTAGTTTCATAATTATACGGATTGAGCATCTCTAATTTAGAAATCTGAAATGCTTTTAAGCATTCAACTTGAGAGTTCTTGTTCAGAAGGTTTCAGATTTTAGCTGCTCAGATGAGAGGTGCTCTGCTGCTAAAGTCCATGCAAAGCTTCTAAAATCCGAAATCTGAATTAATTCTATAATCATATATTTCAGATAAGGGCCATTTGGTCTGCACTTCTCATTTGACAGTTGGTACAGTAGGAGTGGTGCAGGGTTGTGTTGTATGGCAGTATGGCGGGGAGATAAGGATTTTCTGTCTGTGTAAGGCTGGTTTGTCCGGTTCCATCTTGTAAATTACCCACCTGATTCTCAATGATTTGCATTATTACCTCTTCCATATTAAAAAAAAAAGTGCTTTATACCTAAGGGTCTGTTTTAGGACCTTAATTCAGTTTTGGGAATAGCAAACAGACCCAGAGTCCTTTAAGAAAACAGGGACACTAGGAATCATGAAACCTCATGCAGAGAATTAAAACTTGAAAAAGGCTTTTAAATATGTCCTACTACTTCCCCTTAGGGATGGGAGAGCTCAGGGTGGCAGGCCACTGGCTTACCTAGAACTGTAAGCCAGTTTTTCCCTAGGGCAGACAATGTTTCTGAATCTGTTAGCTGAAGCTGCCTCTGCCCTTTATTTTCCCTTTACCAGCCTACTTTTTATTCCTACCTGTCAGTTTCCAGGTGTGTGATTTTTAAAATACTTTATTTTTAAATTTTTTAGTTCATCTTAATTCAGGTATTGAGCTGATTATTTTCCTAAACTAGTGGGTGCAGATCTTTCATATTTTCTTCACTTTACTTTCTTCCCTTTCATTGTAGCAAACAGGATTTTGTTTTTACCAGTCCAGAAACAGGTGAGAAGTTTGCCTATAGGGCAGCAGTTACAAGAATGACCTCATATTTTAGTAGGTGTCAAAAAATTACCTATCTTTAGTCCCTTGAGATACATTAACAGGATGTTTTCTGAATGTAAGAATTTTACATTTACTAGATCCACCCAGCTAGGCACGGTGGCACATGCCTGTAATCCCAGAACTCAGGGAGGCGGAGGCAGCCAGGACAGCTAGGGCTACATAAAGAAACCCTGTCTCAAAAATAAAAATAAAAAACAAAAAACCCCCCAAAACAAAACAATCAAAAAACAAACACAAAAACAACATAAAAAGGAACCATAAATTCCTTCTCATTTCCATTAAATAGAATGAAACAACTGGGTTTTTATAATTTATTTATTTATCACTTTACATACTGATTGTAGCCCCTCTCACCCCAGTCTCACCCTCCTTCCTCTTCCCTCCTCCCCTCCCCTATTCCTCACAAAAGGGAAGCCCCCCTACCCACCCACCTTAGTCATCAAGTCTCATTAGGACTGAGCGCATCCCCTTCCCCTATGTTCTGGCAAGGCAGCCCCACCAAGAGGCTGGCATCAGAGTCCATGTCAGAGACAGCTCCCACTCCCCTTACTAGGGAATCCACATGAAGCCTGAGCTGCCCATCGGCTACATCTGTGTAGGGCGCCTAGGTCCCGTCCATGCATGGTCCTTGGCTGGTGCTTCAGTCTTCAGATTGCTGAGAGTCACAGCCAAACATTGTGCATAGTGTAGGGAGTCTTGTGGAAAAGTGGGAGTAAGGAGAAAAGGACCTGGAGGAGACAGGAGCTCCACAAGGAGACCAACTAACCAGGGTCTAGAGGAGCTTGTGGAGTCAACTGTTTTATGAGAGGCCTTCAGCCCTTAGTGCTTCTTTTCTGATCATACTTTAGCATGTATGAAACCTAATTTAGGCTTCTCATATTCATTTTGCTTGGTCTGTATACTGTGTGTGGTGTTATATATTGTAACATATATGTATATATATATATATATATATATATATATAACATATATAAATATGTTAACTCATAAAATAGAACTAGAGAAATTTAATGAACATGACACACCTAGACATAAAATCAGAATGTTTTGGAAGGAAAGAGGCCTTTTGAGTGATGCTCTGTGAAGAAGACAAGGCAGTAAGGCAGCTGTAGAGCTGCGGGTGTTATCTGCAGTCGTCAGTACTCAGCAGAGCACTGACAAAGGACCCTTTCTTCAAGAATACCACAGAACTTCTGCCAAAGGCAGCCTCATCTAGAGGCAGTTTCTACTTGTGTCCAGGACTGTGAGTCTGACCTTAATTGCCACCCCATTTCATGCTTGCAGGCTTGGAAGCCTTGACAACCACTAATAAGGAGTAAGGCTCCTGCCTGTGTAGCACAGTACTACAGTTTACTAATCCTTGTTCTCAAAACTGCTTAACTGTATGAATGGTATCAGGAGGCATCTGGAGTGAGTGACTCTCAGGTTGGGAGTCATTCAGCTGAGCCTATTCTCTGAGTGCTATTTATTTAGAATGTGCTCTTCAGTCTTTTCCATGCTGTTACTTGCCTCTGAAAATGGGAGCTATCATTTGAAAGTAGTATGAAATCCTTGGGTGAAATAATAACACATAGCATTTATTGAAGAATTGGTGTTTGTTTGCTTTAAACAGGTTCTGGCTATACAGCCCAGGCTGGCCTTGAACTCATGGTCCTCTTACTTTGCTGGCTAGGCACTGAGATGACAGGTGTGCAGCTCCACACCCTGGTAATAACATTTTTCATTCATTCAGAGACTTTCTGGGTCTGTGATGAGTTCATTTTTACTTCCCTACAGGGTATTAAAATGGGAAATTGTCTTTCTATTCACTAAATAAGTCATTTGGTGTTATCTAAAATTAGAATAGCTTCATAGAATACAGCATTTAAATTATTTTAATTATGAGCAAGCTTGGTTTTTCTTTGATGCAGATTTAATAAAATCTATCTCATGAACTGAAACTTTGTCCTCCTTACCAAATCCTAACTTGAAGATAGTCTGTTTTCAGTTATAGTTCTTAATTTTTACTTTTTTTTATACTAAAAAAAAAGTGGTTATCTGGTCTTTGTGATAGAGTAAGCTCTTATTTGTCTGATGTAAAAGTATTCTTGTTATCTAACTTTGGAATCACAAGTTGAGCCCCAAGTCAAGTCTTTGTCTTACCCTCAATAAGCCAACTTAAAATAAATAAGTGAAAGTAGTAACAGAAAAAGTAGATTAATCCATTGTGGCCCCATTGGAAGAGGAAGAGATCCAAGTCTGCCTTGGAGTCCTGAAGCCAGGTCTAGAGTTTAAACAGACTTCACATCGTAGCAGTCTAGTCAAGGTGTGATCTGACCCACCATTGACCCATCAATGTCTTGGCCTTGTCTCTTCCTGTAAGATGTTCGGAGAGGTTGTTAGACCTGTGTGAGACCTTTACTGGAGACAAGTTCCCCTTGGTTGAAGCCTTTTCCTTCTCCCACCATGAGACTCCTGGGGAAACTCCCATTGGGGGATCTGCTGTTTAAATAGTCTGATATACTGTGAGTCAGCAAGTATCTCTTTACAGTACCTTTTTAAAAACCAGGCTTTGTCGCATTCTTTCTCACTAAACAATGACATAGAAATCACAGAAGAAAAATGACTGAAATGACATGAATGGGTCACCCTATTACATGTCTAGTAGAGGCAAAAACACCACTGATACTCAGTGTGGTTTTATAAGCAACTTGAGAACTAAGCAGTCCTCAGATGGTGATATGTTCCAAAAGAGGCTTCAGAAATGTCATCTTAGGAATTTGATTGAAAACAATCATGATTTCAGTAGGACAGCAGGCTCAGTGAGTAAACAGCTTGCTGAGCAAGCATGGGGCATGAGTTTGGTCCCCTAGCACACACATAAAATGCTAGGCACACATGTCTAATCTCTGTGATTTAGTGACTAGCCCAATCAGGTTGTTTCCTGGTTCAACCAGAGACCCTGTCTCAAAAAACAAGGTAGAGAGCAATTGATAAAGAACCCCCCTAATGGCAGTCTCTTGGCTCTACATCATAAGTACACACGCAGTTGTGCTCAGTGGAGGAGCACTTTATTCTCTGACCAAAGGCAGCTCTGTGCTACTTGTGTGTTTCAGCCTAGCTTTTATAAGGAAAACATGCTTAGTATTACAGAGGACTGCAGAGTGGCTTTTAAATTTAATTCTCTACCTACTTTTTCATCTCTAGTTTTGGCTTGTAAAAGTATCTCTACTACATTTATACCTTTAAATATACATAGTGCATTAACACTAAATTTTTCAACATCTTATGTCACTAATTTTACTAATAATAGGATTTTATGTACTGTTCTTCACCTTTGTTTCAATGTAGATCTCAGGTTATAAAAAGCACCTTTAAACAATCATAGGAATCCACAATTCGAGATTGTGGGTTATTTGATCTGAGAAAGTAATAGAAGAAATTAAAGACAGTAACAAATTACACTCATAACAAAGCATATACATGTAATGTACATATGTGTCTATATGCCTGACTAATAATCACAAGCATATGTGCACATGAACACACACAGCCACTGTTCAAATTAGAGACACTGGAGCTGTTGCTGTGGGCTTATCAGTTTTACAACTGGTAATAAAAGCAAATGCTTCAGAGTAGACTGTTTATTACTTTTTAAGTTCATACATGGTTTTAGCAGCAAAATGTAGGGTAGATGAGGAGTGACAGATAATGGCCTTAATATTTACCTAAAGAAAATAATTCAAGTGGCAATAAATTATAAACAACAATATATATTTTGGAAAATATGTGGGGCAAAATAAATGGTGAAATAAAAATAATCTATAAACAGAGCCATGTCAAAGGCTCATTTATGATGAAAGGTAGCTTTGAAACCGGACACATGTGAATGGACTTCTTTCCTATGCATTTCAGACGTTAGTGTTCCAACATCAAAGATAACATATCCTTCTGTTGGTGCTTAGAGAGCCAGTGGTCAAGGAAACGGACTTTCCCCACACTTTAGTTTTTACTAGTGTATCTTTTACAAAATTATGGTTTTCATTTTGACATGTTTTGTGCATACATAAATTGTACTTAGGTCATCTTTACTCCAGCTTTACTCTCTGTCAGCTGCTTTCCCCACCTTAATCCCCTCATGGTTGTACAATAACTCCCATTCTGCTTAAATGTGACGTTTAAAGAAAAAAAATGTCTTTAATTCTTCTGTAAATCAATACCTTACTTTAAAATATTGAGGACCAAAACTTAAATTCTACCCGGGAAGCCATTGTCATTTTCGCCAGTGTGTTGTAAGTGCTTTATGATGTTTGGAAAATGCTTCTAAAAGGAAAACCAACATTGTTTTATTTGCTGTTATAGTGGTCTGTTTAGATGTTTTAAATTCATTGAGAATGCACAATCGGCATCATCATTACTATTAATAGGATCATCATCACCACTAGATGGTGTGTGGGGAATTAGGGACCCTGAATATTATAGACTCCACTTTGCTGTCTGCTCTCACTAATTGGCTGTTAGGGGAATGTAGGAATGTATTAGAATAGCAGAAAGGGGTGATAGCATTTGGTGAGCTCGTCTTGCTAATTAAAATTGTCTTGGAGATAGGGTGATAGGATGTAGACATGGCGAAAGAGCAGGTCTCCCAAATTTACACGTACAAATTAAAATAGAGCACTGAAGTAGATTTTATAAATACCTTTACTAGAAGCAAATATTATTTAAAACTGCAGTTGGAAAGGGTTTACTTTTCCAGTGGAGCTGGGTTCTTGAGAATCCCTTATTAAATAAGGCAATCTCTTATTCTGTGTCCAGCAGATCTACATATGTGAATTTTCCCAAATTGAAGTTTTGACTCAACTGCCAACTTAGCCTTTCTATGAAGCTTGCCCTGAACAAAAGAAATGAAATGAATGTTCTTGATTTGGCAGGTACCATCTCCCAGGACCATTGCTTTTTTATTTCTTCTCTCTTCCGGTGATTTTATCAAACTTGAAGGAAGGAGGTTCTGTTGTCAGGCCTTTAGCTTCACGTATGACATCCTGTGTCTGGCTCCCTCTAGATTGAAAACATAAGTGGAAGACATTACAGCACATTCTATTCAGATGATAATTGAGCCTAGTAGCTCAAAAATAAATTCTGGGAAGTTTTTCACTGCTTTGATTATTATGTTCCTTAAATATTTTTCCTTGTGCTTCAAATGTAAAGGTAGGATGTAAAATCTCATGTAAGGATTCTGTTTACTTGTCTCTCTAGTCTTAGAGCAGGGGTTCTCCACCTTCCTAATGTTTGTGACCCTTTCATACAGTTCTTCATGTGGTGGTGACCCCCAACCATAAAATTATTTCATTGCTACCTCACAATTTAATTTTGTTCCTGTTATGAATCATAATGTAAATATCTAATATGCAGGATGACCCCTGAGAAAGGTTTGTTTGACCCCAAAGAGGTCACAACCAACAGGTTGAGAACTTGTATCCTAGAGCCTAGCAGGTGACCAACTCAGTACATACAGAGAATAAAAGTCCATAATATGATAGTTAATAGTGACCCAAGATACTTGTAAAGCTGTTTTGAACACTGAAATAATAATTTCCTATTATTTATAAATATAACAGGTTAATTGTGATTGTTTTACAATGCCAGGATAAAGCAGATGCAAGGGGCTAATGAGTAAAGTTGGTATATCTGTTAGTGAGTACATAGCTTGCTGAAGACAATTTAATGTTTCAGATCTTGTATCAAATCTTTGGATGCCACGGAATTTTTATTTGTGGTAAGACAATGCCTACTAAAAATAAACATTCCTACTTAACTGTATTCTTTTCATTTATTTTCATTTTTACATATACATTTATATTATTGCACATATATAAAATAAGTTAAATACAGCAAGAAAAACTACAAAACAATCAGGAATTACATAAAATTTACATTCATAGTGTTTTGGCTATTTGTATTTGGCAACCTTGAAGGAAACATCGTCCCTATCTTGGGAAAGAAGAGTCTAAAATTCTAAATGTAAATCAATATCTATCATATCTCATCTCTATCAACTTATAACATCTACCTAGACCTAAAAACAGCTTAACCCCTAAACAGCTAAGCTTAATTTAAAACTAAACAATCTGGTTTCAACTCCATTAAGACTTGAGAATGAATAAAACCAATTACTGGAGTAAACAGGAAGTGTAGTTTAGCAGCTTCCAAAGTGAAAAAAAGTGAAAGAGACAGTTTACTGCCTAAACCGTCACCCAAAATTCTCTGTAACATTGGAGCATCATCTTCAGCCTTCTGATTGAGGCACAAATCAGAGTTTGGACATATGGTTGAAATTTTGGCACAGCAAGACAACCGTTTTTGTGTAGAGTTGAGTGAGTGGAGGATGAGGAGAGACTTTGTAAAGACAAGGTTCTTCCTAAGTGATTATCTAGTTGTATGTTAGCAAAAGCCTTTTTAAAACATCAGGAAATTCAAATGTAGCAAAAATCTTTAACCTCACAAAAATGTTTCTGCTCTGGGAAGACTAGAAATGAATCAGTTTTATGCATCAGAAAACACAGCAATCTTAACATGTAATTTTCAGTTCTCATGAGCCAAAACATAATAAATACATCAAAATTTCTTTATTTTTTTCCTGAAAGTTCATCAGCTAAATAGGTAACTGACTTTATGTAACTCTATCTATTTTGTATTAGCCCTGGTTTGCAAAAAATGTAGCACATAGCTTTTGGCATATATTAGGGGCTTAAAGCAGATGTTTTCGTTTATATTAATGAATATATCATATACCTAGGAAATAAATTGTCCCCATGTAGATATGTGAGAATGTACTTCTCACAAGTGCTGCCTTATACAGATTGATCCAAGTACACCCCTAAAGGCCAGTAAGCAAAAAGAGTGAGACATACTGGTACAAATTTCCGTTCTTTTCAGCATCATTTAGATTGGTAACATTGGCTGGAACCTAGTGGAAAAGTTCACACCTATGGCTTTTTGAGAAATTTAAAAGTTTTGATTCCCAATTCAGCCTTTTATATTCATCCCAATAGTGGCATAGATGCTGATGTTATATGCATTTCACAAATCCTTGTTGAGTTCTTGAAAGAGGAGTGCAGGATACAGTTGATTATTAAAAAGCTTTGCCTTTTCTAAGGTCAAAAAGAAAAGGCTTACTTGTAGAGAAGTTGTTTTTGTGAGCAATCGGTATCCATTATCCATATCTGCTGAAGGGCTGTCAGATGTGATGTAAATTTAGAGACCTACTTTTCCCTTTCACTAGTCATCACTGTTGATCGGCTCCAGTGGCAAGCAACAGTATTCTTTTAAAAAAAAAAAGTGATAGGGAATTCCTTTATGTACAGAATGTTAGTTGATACCATTGCTCAAAGCTACTCAAAAGTCATAACTGAGACATGATAGAAGTACAGAGGAAAAACAAGATATAAGGAACAAAATATTGAAATATGTGGAAAAATACAGAAATTCAAATTACTCATCACTACTGTTAATCTAGTTTATTACTATTCCAGTTTGTCAGTGGTATTAAAAATAGTTTTCATCTGTCCATTGGCTACATCTGAACAGGGGGCCTAGATTCTCTGCATGCATTGTCCTTGCTTGGTACATCAGTTTGTGCATGACCTCTGTGTCCAGATCTGCCAGCCTTGATGGGCTCCCTGTGGAGCTCCTGACCCCTCCTAATCCTTCCATCCCTTACTTTTCCCTATAACTCTCCACCCAGTGCTCCACCCAGAGTCTGGCTTTGAATTCCAGTATCTGTCCCAATCCCCTGCTGGGTGGAGTCTCTCAGAAGACATCTATGTTGGGGTAATAGCCATTTACAAATGAGTATCATGAGTGTCTTTCTGAGTCTGGGTTACCTCAGTCAGGATGATTGTTTCTAGTTGCATCCATTTGCCTGCAAATTTCAAGACTTTTGTTTGTTTGTTTTTTATAGCTGAATAGTATTCCTTTGTGTGATTCTCCAAGTGGGGGTGGAGCTGCCACTGAACCTTTGACATGCGCTTTGGTGCTCATGATTTGATCACTGCCCCTTGGCAGGACAGCCTACTAGGCACAGAGAGGAAGGGGATCCAGGCTATCCTGATGAGACCTGATATGCTGTGGCCATACAGTGGGCTAGGAGGGCCCCTCCTTTCCGAGGTCTAGGGGAGGGAATAGGGCAGAAGAGTGACAGAGAGTGGGAACGGGAAGATAAGAGTGAGGGGATAACAATGGGGATATGATATGCAAATAAATTACAATAAAAGAAAAATTAGTTTTCATATGAATCTGCTTTATGTATGTCTCTCTCCCCATCAGAGAGTGAATAACTGGCTGATTTTTCACATCTTGTGCTGCCTTCCTTTGAATATATATGGCATTCTTGCTTTGACAACTGGTGTATGAAGACAAAACATAAAGGACATTAATTCCTCTGGCAGCCATCAGGGTCCTATCTCTTTATTTTCAAATGCTGAATGCGGAAAATGGCAAATATTCTTTAAAATTTTATTAGTGGTTTCTAAAATAGAATTTTGAATTTACCAGTATAATTATTGTGTTTAAATTCGTTTTCTAGGAAGTACAAATAGGCAGACAATTCTTCAAAAGATCAAAAGACCAAGCTGTATGTAGACCCTTTTCATCATTCCCTTCCTTGACTTAGTACTTGGAACATGGTGCTGATTCAGGTCTGAGAGTGGGAGGCCTAGGAGGCATAGGGGAACTTCAAACTAACTGGAAGACTACATGCCTCAAGTAAAAAGCTGTGTCGATACGGCTGCTTACCATTTTTGCTGTGGCTTAGTAAGTTTCTCTTTTGGTCAATGCATGTAACTATTTGCTATAATTTGTTAGTGATTTTCCAACCTGTAGATTAGGAATGATTGCCAAGCCTAGGGCAGTAGGCTAGACATCCAGTGATGGCCAAGATTTTAAATGGCTATGCATTTTAAAGGAGCTGGAAGCAAGAAAATCAGGAATTCCAGGCTCTGCGTGTGTGTGTGTGTGTGTGTGTGTGTGTGTGTGTGTGTGTGTGTAGTTAGTTCGTTCGTTCAAGGTAAGCCTGGACTGCATGTTACAAAAATAAGCAATAACAATTTAAAATGATTAAATACTTGAGTAATTGGAAAAAAACAGCAATCAGTGAGGAAAGAGTCTCTGCTTTTTTGATGATGTGGCAAAAAAAGAAAAGAAACCTGTCAGGAATAATTGAAAGAAACTTTTAAGATAACATCAACAATTAAGAAAACATCCAGTATGTTGTTTCAGTTGGAGAACACAGAATATTATGTTAGAATGATTTATTAATTTAACCAACACTTTTCTGAACATACTATATGGGACATGTTATTCTGAACACTTTGTATATACTTGCTCATTTTATTCATGTAACAGTTATATGATGTAGATTTTGTTAGAACCTTTATTTTAAAAATCAGCAGGCACAGTTAGTGTTTTAAAGACTGCAGACCTAGTAGGAACAATATTGGATTTGGAGAGACCTGGCTTCTGAATGCATACAATAGCCACTGTGCTGTGAGGCTTCCAAGTAATACAAAGTGATAATTTGTAAATCAAACTGACAATGATAAAAGTCCATCTACCTGCACGCATGCATGTGTGTGTGTTTGTGTGTGTGTGTGTGTGTGTGTGTGTGTGTGTGTGTGTGTGAGAGAGAGAGAGAGAGAGAGAGAGAGAGAGAGAGAGAGGAGAGAGAGAGAGAGAACATGTGTATGTACATACATATCCCTTTATGTCTCTCCCTTGACATCTTTTATTGAAGACATTAAGAGCTTTTTTAAAATGCTATCTATGTTGGATTTCAAGGAAATACCTTTGAATTGTAAGGTTTATTAACTATGGGTCTTTGGAAAAATCATCTTTAGTAGTAATTTTCTTTATTAGACTAAATGGAAAGATTCCATTGAGATAATCAAGGGAACACTATTCTATAAGATATAAAGCACTATAGAAAATAGATAGCTATCATTCAAAAAGACCCAAGTTTCTCCAAAGACAAGAATGCCCATGGGGTCTTGCTAGATTTCCTACTGTTCTATTGGCCAATATAGGCGCTGCTTTCTTTAGACCTGGATCTTGCTTAGGATATTATGTCTACTTGATATTCATGATGAAAACAACACGCCACATATGTTATGGCTGTCATACCATCAGTATGACTCTTCTTTACATTAAAATAAAGCAGTAGAATCTTTATTCTGAGTGATAAGTATCATATTTACCCAAGTCTTTTTAAAATGTATCATTCTCCAGAGAGAGTAACATTGAATGGATCCTCCACTAACCCTGAGCAATGTGATACTGAACTTCCAAAGCATCAGGCTTAGGCTGGCTAGTATACTCATCTTAGCTTTTGGTTCTGATCTTGTAAAAGCTAACTCATGCATGGACAACATGATAGGCCATGCCATTCCTCACAGCCCTTTCTGTGCTATTCTTTTATAGCTTTTTATAAGGCAGAATGTATTCAAAACATTGTTTCAAAAAGCATTTTCCTATAAAGGCTGCATAGAAGTGTTTATTCTCTGCTTTTGGCTTTTTGTTGTTGTTTGTTTTTTTAAGAAGGTAATTAGAATGGATTAATTGTCTTAGATATTCCATAAGTAAAAGCTACATTTTTTTTTAGTTTTTCAAAAGTACAAGTATGTCTGTTAAGTAATACAGTCTTTTGTCAGTCTTGATCTCAACAGCAAAGATGATGTGTTGTTTAGTAATGTCAAAACTAAAGGCTTATTACATGATTGAATAAGTAAATTCCATTGAAATGTGTTCCTCTTCCCCAATTCAAAGTTTGGTGAGATGTTTTTAGGATGTCTACCGAACTGGATTCTTCTTCAGATTCTCTTCTCTGGCGTCTCATTCTAAAGATAAGTGAGCTATTGTTGGTATGTCAGCAACACTGGATTCTTGTTGTGTTTTGTTTTGTTTTTAATTAAATGGCACAACCCAAACCATGTTCATTTAATATGTCCTGAAAGTTTTGAGTATAGTCATAACTGTGTCATTTTTTAAAAAGTAATTTTAAACTCCAACTGTCAGTTGTTCTATGAATTTTGACCAGTTGTGGCTTTCTGTAATGGTCTCTATGAGCTGCTAAAGGAAACCTCTTTTGAAGAAGAGTGGAGGCTACACTTATCTGTGGGTATAAGGATGAGCATTTAAGATGCAGCTAGGACATATGCAGGTTAGCATTTTAGTAGTAGTAGTGGTGGTGGTGGTGGTGATGGTGGTGGTGGTGGTGGTGGTGGTGGTAGTAGTAGTAGTGGTGGTGGTGATGGTGGTGGTGATGGTAGTGGTAGTAGTAGATGATTCTTATCTAAGATCTATGATCTTATTAGCCCAGGTAGATGGCTAGGTTTACATAACCAGACATGGGTACCCACATACTGGGTGTCCTTTATAGTCCAGTTAGATGATTAATACATTTACAACACAACTCCTACACCTAGGTCTAAGAGAACCTCATGGAAATGGGGAGGGGTTTTGTGAGCCAAAGGAGCAAGAAGTCTTCTGTGAGATAGCGCCTTTTTATATATGATAAGAAAGGCTTACCCATAGCACCTGAGCACTGGCTGCCTACGCAAGACCAGGACGTTGATGTCACCTGTTACCATACCAGTTTGGACTGTCACAGAGCTCCACCCCCGAGATGAACAACAACAGCCGATTAAGGCATGGTTTGAAAGGGAGGATTATTAGTCTTCTCTGGTGAGCCCCATAAACACTTAGTTATCTAGTACCATGTACACATACAGGCAGCCGTTAAACCACATAAATGTCTGAACTCATCATGTACAAGGATGAGACGATCAAAAGACTGCATTATTTTACAGCTCAGGAGTCAGTTCTCTTGTCCTTGAATCATTTTAGTAGGAGACAGAGAGGTCAGCAAACCCTGGTTCTATTTCTGTCCTGACCAATGACTGGTTGTACGACCTTTCACAAGTCACTTAACTCCCCTGTCACTCGCTGCTAAATGAGCATGGAAGGCCCTGCTCCCCTGCCTGTCTCAAGCAGTTACTCTATCAGGAAAGGTGAGTGGCGCTGCTCAGACAGATTGGCCTGCTTATGGCGGTTTGCCAGACCACCGACCATCCATTTGTATCCAGTTGTGCAGAAACATGAAGGAGGCCAAAACTTTCTAACAAGGCATCAGAAAACAGCATAACATTTGCTGTGTGGTGTGTGTGTGTGTGTGTGTGTGTGTGTGTGTGTGTGTATGTGTGTGTGTATGTGTTTAATGAGGATGAGATCATTCAGAAGTAATATTTTTCCTTAAACTTTACATTTCTTTTTTTTAAGAGCTCAAGAATCACTTTTATTGCAGCACTGCTTAAGTGTTTCCTCTTTCTTTTTTTTAAATACATTTATTTTATTACACATGTATAAAACAAACTACATACAGCAGGAAGAACCATGTGACAATCATGAGAATAATGAGTTCTATACATGTTACTTTCATAGTGACTTGGCCATCTGCATTTGTCCGGTTTGAAGTAACTGTCTTTCCTGTCTTGTTGGGTCTAAATTTCCAAATGAAATTCAATATCTATCCTATCTCAACTCTAATAACTTAACTTCTTTAACTTGATCTAAAATGATATTGTCCCCTAACAAACTAAACTTTGTTGTAAAACTATACTATCTTGTCTTCAATGCCCCTCACAGACTTGAAAAGGAATAACACTTAAATTCTTGAGTGAACCAGCAGTGTGGGTTAGCAGCTTCCAAATTGTACAAATTGACTTAAGACAGTTTACTTCCTGACCAGTCACCCAATACACTTTATAACATTGGAGCCTCATCTTCAGCTTTCTGGTCTAATATCTCTGCCAGACCTTGTTCACAGGGCAGGAACTATTGAGGACTTGCTTACCCTGACTTGGCAGAGTGCAGCTGGTGACTGCCTGCATCTAAGTTGCCCATTTTTAGGCAGATTCTGTTTGTGGCAGGAACAAGGACATTTGCCCAGTGGCTGGTTTGCAACTTTGAAGCCATGTCTATAAGGAGGCTCTTTGATGCTCATCATCTTCTTTGAGGTTAGCTGGGTGTTGTCAGGAGTTAAACTTTACATTTCTTAAATAAACTTGAACAGACTAACTTTGTCGTTCAATTAAATAAAGCAGTTAAGCAAATTTAATAGACCTGTTTTCTAGCAGTTAGATTTTATTTTACTATAGCCTTCTTGCCTAGAAATAGTGCTTTTTAGCTCTGTCAGGAGACACAGGGGATTTCCTGATTCATGATAGTAGACCTGATTCCTTATGAATGCATATAAGTAGAATGCTCTCTGTAAACAACCCAAAAAGTTTAAAAGAAAACATATATTAAATAATCAACTTATCCAATTAATTCAAAGAGAATGGACATTCAGAAATTACATCTTTGTAGTATAAATTTTTTTCCATTGTGCATCTTTTTATTTTAATTTATTATAATTTATTCAGATTGCATCCGAATTGTTATCCTCTCCCTTGTGTCTTCCCATTCCCACCTGCCCTCCCTTTTCTGCCCTATTCCCCTCCCCTAGACCTCTGACAGAAGGGGCCCTCCTCCCCCACCATATAATAACAGCCTATCAGGTCTCATCCGAATAGCCTGCTTCCCCTTCCTCTGTGCGCCTGCCGGGCCTCCCCACCAAAGGAAAGCAATAAAAATGGGGGGGGGCTCAAAGCCAGCCCCCGCTCCCTTGACAACCGTGTAGAATGAGCTATCCATTGGTTAGATCTGAGCAGGGGTTCTAGGTTATGGCATGCATTGTCCTTGGTTAGTACAGTAGTTTGTGCATGGCCCCCTGGGTCCAGATCCACCCGCCTTGATGGTCTCTTGTAGGGCTCCATATGCTTCTTTTTTTTTTTTTTTTTTTTTTTTTTTAAAGAATAACACTTCATTTTAATCAAGGGAACAATTAGCCACAAAGACATTACTACCCTAAATATTTATGCACCAAACTATAGTGCATACTACATCTTGAAAAGCATACTACTGGAACTAAAGACAGATAACATCAATTTACTATAGGTAATTACAATACCCTTACTTTGTCCAATATTCAGGTCACTGAAGGCCCACGCATGGCAAACATGGTGCCAACAGGTTTGGCACTTTACCCTTCTCTCCACTGCTAAATTGCTCCCCACTGCTAGATTACATTCCTTTTTTTGTTTTTTTTTAAATTAATTTATTCTTGTTACATCTCTATGGTTATCTCATCCCTTGTATCCTCCCATTCTCCCCTCCCTCCCATTTTCCCCTTATTCCCCTCCCCTATGACTTTTTCCTCAGAGGGATTACCTCCCTCTGTATATGCTCAAAGGGTATCAAGTCTCTTCTCAGTGACCTGCTGTCCTTCCTCTGGGTGCCACCAGGTCTCCCCCGCCAGGGGACATAGTCAAATGTGAGGCACCAGAGTACATGAGAAAGTTAAATCCCTCTCTCCACTCAAGTGTGGAGACTGTCCTGTCCATGGGCTAGATCAGGGTAGGGGTTTAAATTTTACCGCCTGTATTGTCCTTGGCTAGTGCCTTAGTTTGAGCGGGACCCCTTGACCCAAATCTGCCTATCATAATGTTCTACTTGTAGGTTTCTAGGACCCACTGGATCCTTCTACATTGCTATTCTCACATGGTTCTCTCATCTAGAGTCCCAATAGGATGTCCTCCCCTCTGTCCCAGTTTCCTGGTAAGAGAAGGCTTTCGTGGGACATGCCCCTTGGGCTAGTATGCAGATATAAGTGAGTATATACCATTTGAGTCTTTCTGCTTCTGGGTTAACTCACTCATTATGATCATCTCTAGCTCAATCCATTTATCCACAAATTTTGGGAATTCCTTGTTTTTAATAGCTGAATAGTATTCCATAGTGTATATGTACCACAGTTTCTTTATCCATTCTTCTACTGAGGGACATTTAGGCTGTTTCCATGATCTGACTATTATGAATAAGGCTGCTATGAACATGGTTGAGCAAATTTTCTTGTTGTGTGCTGGTGCATCTTCTGGGTATATTCCAAGGAGTGGAATAGCTGGGTCTTGAGGAAGCCCTATTTCCCGTTTTCTGAGATAGCACCAGATAGATTTCCAAAGTGGTTGTACTAGTTTGCATTCCCATCAGCAATGAAGGAGTGTTCCTCTCTCCCCACATCCTCTCCAGCATGTGGTGTCGCTTGAGTTTTTGATCTTAGCCATTCTGATGGGTGTAAGATGGAATCTCAGAGTTGTTTTGATTTGCATTTCCCTGATGACTAAGGAGGTTGAGCATTTCTTGAAGTGTTTCTCAGCCATTTGATATTGTTCTGTTGAGAATTCTCTGTTTAGTTCCAAGCCCCATTTCTCAATTGGGTTATTTGGTTTGGTGGTGTTTAATTTCTTAGACCTTTGTCAGATGTAGGGTTGGTGAAGATCTTTTCCCAGTCTGTAGGCTGTCGCTTTGTTCTCTTGACAGTGTCTCCAGCCTTATAGAAGCTTCTCAGTCTCATGAGGTCCCATTTATTAATTGTTGACATTAAGGCCTAGGCTGTTGGTGTTCTGTTCAGGAAGTTGTCTCCTGTGCCAATATGTTCCAGGCTCTTCCCCACTTTTTCTTCTAACTGACTTAGTGTCTCTGGTTTTATGTTGAGGTCTTTAATCCACTTGGATTTGAGTTTTGTGCAAGGTGACAAATATGGGTCAAGTTGCATTTTTTTACACATAGACATCCAGTTAGACCAGCACCATTTGTTGAAGATGCTATCCTTTTTCCATTGAATGGATTTTGCTTCTTTGTCAAAAATCAAGTGACCATATGTGTGTGGATTCATATCTGGGTCTTCAATTCGATTCCACTGATCAACCAGCCTGTTGCTCTGCCAGTACCATGCTGTTTTAATTACAATTGCTTTATAGTACAATTTGAAATCAGGTATGGAGATTCCTCCCCAGCACCTTTTGCTATTCTGAGTTTTTTGTTTTTCCATATGAAGTTCAGAATTGAACTTTCAATGTCTTTAAAAAATTGTGTAGGTATAAATTTTTATTTGCTTATAAATGACACTTTTAAATTTAATTTATCTTTTAATTATATTTAAATTATATTTATTTATATTTATATAAATCTTATATATTTATAAATATTTAAAAATATAATACATTTACATACTACATTATATAATATATTGTGAAATATAATATAGAAATATAATATATTAAATATAAATAAATTATATTTAAATTATATTTAATGTCCCCCAAAATGGATGAAAATAAATTAGCTTTTCAAATAAGAATTCAGAGTGCAAATATATAAATGAAAATACCTTTGAACTTGTCCACAATGACCAAAAGGACTAAAATAAATAGTCAAGGGATGGGTATATTGGGGCTATGAAGGTTAGCTCAGCAGTTAAGAGCACAGTGTGCACTTGCAAAGGACCCAAGTATAGTTCCTAACACTTCAGGTGGCTCGCTACCGGAGAGATTAGTTATCTCTGGCCTGCATTTGTGTGCCATACTACCACACAGACTCACACACATACATACAATTAAAATGACTATTAAAGAAGGAGCATATATGTTTAGGTTTGAATTCTTACTGTACTATTTAGTTGGTAGTTGCTTCCCCCCTGTTGTTTAATAAGTTATCACTTGGCTAAATTAGAATTCACTTGGCTAAATTAGAATTTACCATTTTATGTAGACTGTCATGAATTTTTATGTTTGAGTACAGTTCAATCTCTACCATAATCCATTTGGTTCTTTGTATATAAATTTCTCTGTCTCAAACTCTTACCTACATAAACAGGAACTGGACTGGAGGATGGATCCAGTGCTGACTCTGCAGGCTATGAGAGGAGTCATTGCAACAGCCGTCTGTCATTCCTTAGACACCATTATGAGGTGCAAAGACAGCATCTTCAAGGAGTTTGCATAGCAGGAAATGCAGTCATTTGCTGATAAAAGTATACATTTTGCCTATTAATTTATATATTAAAGAAGAAGGGGACACCTTACTTAATAGGCAGGGTGCACATACTCCATGAGTAGTAATTTATCAAATAGTAGGGCTATTTTCATAAAGTATACCTTCTGTCCTAGAAGTGAAAGGACAGCTTGCTGGGTTTTGCTGCAAATGCAGAAAGTTGCAACACTTTTGTATCATTATGAGATAACAGAAATTTATCAGGAGAATATCAGACTTATACTAACATCAGATTATTTAAAGAATTACCTAGTCTGCACCACCTTTGAAACTGGAATCTCTTTAGCAAGCCTCAAAGGCCTACTTTTAATCACAAGGCACCATTCAGAGAGCATACATGTTCTAAAAAATCAAATTCAGATTAAAAGGCTATGTTAAACTGAATCTCTGAATGACTCATGACTCTCTTTAGCATTGCTGTATCTGGAGCACTCTTGATTTCAGTCAGTGTCCTTAGTCCTTAGCAACTTCTTCATAATGTGGCTAGTCTAGGCTGTTTGTTTCCTAGATTATTACATATTAACAAAAGTGACACACTGAGACTCTTACACACACTTTGTGGGTGTTACTGCCTAAAGCTTGTAGTCCCTGCAGCTGGATGACTGAAGGTGCAGCTTAAACAGTGTTCAGACTTATGTCTCAAATAATAAGACTTTATAAACCATTTTTGAAGAGGCATTGAGAGCTTACATGTGTGTGAACAGCCGTCAAGCAATCTCAGTATCTACAGTGTAAGTGACTTAAACCCCAGGGCATGTTCCCCTTGGGTTAGAAAACACCAACTTAAACTCACATCTTGCCTGAGAATTTTATGTCTGCAAAGTTGGATTTTACAACTACTTGTAGTTTTGTAAACTTAGAAGTAATAAAATCCCCACCAGTTTCTGGACACAGAAAACCAATTTCTTTTCTTTTCTTTTCTTTTCTTTTTTTATAAATGAACATTCATAGCAGTTTTATTTATTACAATTCCAAACTAGAGTCACTAAAATGAACAAAATACTTTGTTGTACTAATATAATGAGGTGTCCTAACATAGTGAAAGGAATATAGTATAAATATAAGCAATATTGATAAAATCTAAAATATACCAAGCAAAAGAAACCAAATACACAAATATACACATTATATGATTCCCTTTGAATGAAATATTCAAGATGATCAGAAAGTACATCAGAAAGTAGATTGGAGGTTGTCTGAAGCTCCTTGTGATGTGGTGGAGACTGCCTGCAAAGTTGACAGAAAGCATAGAAAACCAATTTCTTCTTCAATGGTTCCAATTAGTTCTAGTTACATGGCTGATATAAAAATTTTAGGTCTATCTTGATGATTTTTCAGGCTAGGCACTCTATAGGCTTGTGGGTGATTAGTTCATATAAGATACTTGAATATTTATAGGTATCATCTATTTACATAAAAATATTTTTCTTATGCTAGACCACTAAGCAGCACTTTGCACTTCACACTACTCTCTTCTGCTTCTCTCCTTGGTGGTGGCTAGTTTCCCCTTCAACAAATATTTGGGACACAGATTATCTGTCAGCCAACATCCAGTTTTGTGGTCATTTTTATGGACAGAAACAGAAGTGATTTGTTCATTTACATATGGATCTTGTCACCAAATGAAGGTGCAGATATTAGTCATATACTTTCAAAAACTAAACACAAATTCTTAATTTTGATGAGCACAATTGAAATGCTTTTTGCAATGCTAAAAGTGTCTGCCTTTGTTTTGATTAACTTTTCATTTCTGGAAAATGAGTGTGCCATATGTTTATTATTGAAAAATAACTCCATGATATTTATTGTAGTCACTGTCTTTAGGAATCTTATTCTGAATGCATAGACCTCAGTATGCTAAGAGGACCACTCTGGTGACAGTAAAATAGAAATAATGCCTTTATCTGAGTTAATTAACTTTTCAAGGAAGGGTGCAGTGCCAGGTTAAGGGCCTTGTCTTTTGGATTTGCCCAGTAACTGTGTAGACTAGAATATGAGAATCTTAAAGGATCTGGATGACCCCAGGTAATGCAATGCCCAGAGAAGAGCATCTGTGGCTACTGATTTTTTTGTTCCTATCCTATTTTTGTTGTGCTTACAAAATGAAACACTTTTTTTTTCTTTTTTTTGGTTTTTCGAGACAGGGTTTCTCTATGTAGCCTTGGCTGTCCTGGACCAGGCTGGCCTCGAACTCACAGCGATCCACCTGCCTCTGCCTCTTGAGTGCTGGGATTATAGGTGTGTGCCACCACGCCCGGCTTGAAACACTTTTTAAAATCTTATTTTTTACATAGCACCTTTTACATTTGGAGGGCTTGTTTTGAAAATGTGTTAATGCTGCAAGTCCTTGACTGTGTCCTGGATCCGTGCTGAATGTGACATATGTCGCTCCCAGCACTGAACGGACGACTGTGTTCTCAGCCTTGCTCCTTGATCTCCTTCTTCAGGTGCCCTGCTTTTGGTAATGAGGATGGCAGCCATTACAATAATGCAAATTGCTTACCATGAGTTTAGTAACCAAGGACATTTGTTCTACATAATATAGAACCAAATTCCAAAAGGCTTCAGATGTTCAGGTATTGTCAAAGTCAAAATATCTAATGGTAAAAGCAGTTTGGTTGCTCTGCTGGCTTCCAACCAGCTAGCTGTACCCATTAGAAAATCACAACCTAAAACTATATTTTGGTGTTCATTCAAAAGATCTTCAAAGAGTTGTTCATTCATAGAGAGTACTTTAAAATACTTTCTAATTGAATAAATTATGGTAATTATTTGTCCTTTCTTCTCCTCCTGTATTTGTTCCTTTAAAACTAGAAGAAGTATTCTTCTAAAAGCAAATAATCCAAATATAATTAAAATACTGTCTCCTGCAGACCTTTAAATCGTCACTTATACATAGCAGATATTTATTGACCAAACATTTTGGCTAATAAAATAATTTGTATCTTCAGCAAAGTTACAGACCTGGACTTAAACTGAAAATTATTGTAGCACTTGAAATTGCTCTCAGGAAGGGAGATGTCAGGGTACCTGGTTCAGGAGCTGATAGGATAGAGCTTACAGGAAGCTTCCTGCAAGAGCAAGGAGGACATCCAGCATAGCATGTAATGTTGTCACATCTTGGACTCAGATTTACATTTATGAATAGCAGCTTCTGTACTTGTCTGTTTTCTGATCGTATAAAGCTTAACCAAGACTGAGAGGCTTATAAACAACAGTAGTTCTCGCTGACTCGTGATTCTAGAAGCTTGGAGGTCCAAGCGGATGATGATGGTATGTGTAAGGGCTTTCATGCTTTGTCATAATACTGTAGAAGGGTAATCATGCAACATGAGACAGAAAAAAAAACCACACACACACACAACAACGGATCTACTGAAAAGAGCCAGGTTGTGATGGGACATGCCTTTAATCCCAGCACTTTCAAGGCAGAGGCAGGCAATCTCTATGAGTTTGAGGCCAGCCTGGTCTGTAGAACAGGTTCCCAGATAGCCAGGGCTACACAGAGAAACCCTGTCTGGAAACCCAAGCAAGGAAACAAACAAAAGACAGCAACAACAAAACCCAAAAACAAAAATAAAACTGGTCTGCGTTATCATCAGCTCACACTGAGATCCCTAACCCCTAATGCTGTAGTGCTATTCATTGAGTTACAGGGCACCTCTCTCAGCTCCTCACCTCTCAAGGTCCACCTCTCAACTTCCTTGTGTTGAGAAGTATGTTTCAGCACAGATTTTACAAAAGACATTCAAAGTATGACTTTCGGAAGAAAGGATGAAAAAAGAAAAGTAAATTAAAGACATAAATTTAAAGTGAATTTTCCCTGCCTCTCTGTCTCTTACCCTACTTCGTGATCTTTGTAATAGAAATGATGTAGTAGATAGAGATGTGAAAGGAAAAGGCACTTTCTATAATGGGAGGTTTAGTGGCCTCTGAAGTGTCCTTGTTTACAAAGCTATTCTGGAAGAGGACCTTCGAGTACACGCAATACATAGCTTGGAAGACCAGAAACCACCGTCTGTGAATCGCAGTTTCTGGCTTTAAACCGTTTCTGGTTTACTGCTTTATAGTTTCATTTTTAACCCTTCTCCATTCCTTTCCCTTGGCTGCTTTAAAATGCATCTTGTATTAAGGGGGGAAAAGGATATAAGAGTAATAAGCCTAAGAGGCACAGTATGACTCTGATGCCCTTATGTACAGTGTTGGATGGAGAGTCTGATCCTTGTTTTGTTTTGATTGCTTTTGGTTTTGGTTTTGAGGCAGAGTCTTATTGTAGAGCCCTAGCTAGTCTGAAACTCATTTGTAGAGGAAGCTGGCATCAAACTTGAAGAGATCACCCTGCTTCTCCCTCCTGAGTGCTGCTATTATAGACATGGGCTTCCACACTTAGCTAAGATACCATTTCAGAGGCAGGATGGAGATAGGTGATTAAAGATCAGCATTTGCTTAGACTACTTTGTGAGGCCCATAATGTGGCTGGTCTGAACAGACTACAGATTTTGAGGTGGTTCTTTGAGAACTGAAAGCACTTGGTTTACACAGAAAACCTGCTTCTTTTGTTCAGCCTGCTTTAGGGACTCTACTGCCAGATTCCATTTGACAAATGGAATCTTACAAAGCTAACATGTACAGAAGTGTGAGCACCTGTGTCTTTCCATTATGTTCCCTTTCTCCCTCTCTTCTTCCCTTATGCCTCCCCTCTTGATTAGACATGTGCATCCAAAAATACACAGTTAATATAATCATGCTTATTATTCTTGATAATTTTTCTGTGAAATGAGATCTCATTTTTATTCCTAGCAAAGATGAAGATGAAAATGGTGGTGAGATAAAAGTAGCTCATTTGAAAGTAAGAAGCAGTACAAATATGCATGCAATTCATTTCATGTTTTTCATATCTCAAACAGAAACTGATTTTTATATTTTGAAACAATACTGAATGACAGTCTTTGAAATGTAAAAAAAATAGTGATGACTTGTATCAGGGAACAGGAAATTTTATGAAGCATTGCCAATCATTCATTAATTTATCTACCCCAAACTATAGATAGATAGATAGATAGATAGATAGATAGATAATAATGATGATAGATAGATAGATAGACAGATGATAGATAAATGACAGAATGCCTGCAGTATGCCACGCACTAATATATAGATATACAATCTTACATTCATGATACCTTTTGAATGAAACTGAAAAAGATGGTTAAGTAATTGAAAACTGTTTTGATACATATGATCACTTCTAATTTTTTTTTCTATCGTATGAATAACGTATTGTGAATAACATTGGATTCACAGTTACTCTTTTTAAAAAAAAAAATCAAGTGGCTTCTTACAGGCATCAGGAATATTCCAAGAAGCAAAGGGAAGAGTTTCCTACTTTACCATGTGTGGTGGTTTTACTTCTTTGGTCTACATGGCTTCTTTTCTAATAGGAACCACTTAGCTGGACCATTAAGTATGCTGGTTTTGGGTTCAAAGGCTCTCCTTTGAAGCTGACCTGATCAGTGGAGGAAATGGCCAAGAATTTAGACAAATGTAGTGTGAAGACCTCTGAGCCCCAGCTGAGAGCAGCTCATTAAACAGCAGGTTCTGGACAAACCAAACTCCAAAGCTGCCATATACCCAGGGTCTAGAGAGAAAGTATGGTCACTTCTCTTGTTGGCAGTAAAATTAATTTCCTCGAACATAAATCTAAACTACTGTGAACCAGCAATCGGGTTTATTCAATGACCTTTGTTATTTATAATGTGGCCATAGGGTGGAAGCCCCTAAGTATAAAAGACTGATAAAGAGGCCGTTTAAAACAGATAATTTGTTTTTAAAAAATCACATTCATACGGGCAACCAAATGGAAGCTAACATCTTTCACAACTAAGTTCTGAGAACATAGGATTGAGATTGTCAGCTTCTTCCACTTACCTCAATAAACTGATGATCAGTTACTTAATAGCTCTCTTCACTTTGAGCTACTTTAAAATGACAGGAGATCTGGAATTTATGTTTCTAACATAATAGTCCCATTTTTGTCACATCACCTATCACCTCTCAGTTTCACTCCTTCAACTCCTTGCTTTGTCACTACAGCCTTAAATCCATATTACCCCATTAAAGTGTCTACTTGCCTCCTAAAACTCCTTTATACGGTTTGTTTTTTATATCCTCCTTGGCATCTTAACTCATATGTCTGTCACTTTTCTACCCCTCTCAGTCTGCTGTTTTCAAACAATAATATTATGCTTGTTTCTAAATGTTCTGTTGTGTAAACCTCAGCCTTCTTCTACTGATGTAAACCATTCATCTCATTCTGGTCAAATACACACACTTTTCAGTATATTTCCTGAAAATGTGTTCCCATCATTCTGAAAAAAATGGGACTTTCTGTCTACATGACAAATTGGATCCCACAATTACCATGTCTTAAGTTTCCATACCTTCATTGACTAGCCAGTATGTTCTGTTTAGAAAGGAATGGACCTTTAAAGATGGTTTGTTTTATGACTAGTAGCAAAGAAGAGGGCAATGCCAATAACTCTTCCAAATTTCCACTTAAATTTTTTTGCAGCCCTTTCTTTAATAACCAAGAAACCCTATTTTCAAAACCATATGTAATCTTTGTATCTCTGAGCCATTTCTTGTATTATTGAAAGTAATATTTTGAGCAGAGACTGGCTTGTTTCTGCTTCCTGAGGCAGTATCATGTAGCCTAGGCTAGCCTTACGCTCGCCATGGAGCTGAGAGTGACCACACATTCCTGACCCTCCTCTCTGTATTTCCAGGAAGTGGTTGAATTCTAATCTCTGCATTCAGGAGTAAAACCAATAATATTATAAAAATGAAAATTCCTGATTATTCAGATCTTTATAAAACAAGTTAGAGTTGTATCCATATTTTAGATACATTTTTATTACTGTGGCAGGACACACTGTGACCAAGACAACTTACGAAAAAACAAAAAACTTATGTTTGGAGCTTACAGGTTCAGAGGATTAAAGTCCATAGCCATCATGGAGAGAAACATGGCATCGGGCAATTTTGCCTGAAACTGGAGCAGTAACTAAGAGTTCACATGATCCACAAGGACAAAGCAGAGAGCTAATTGAAAATGGCCTGAGCTTTTAGAATGCCAGAGCTCCAATAACGTGCCTCCTCCAACAGTGATACCTCCCAATCTTTCCCAAACAGTGTCACCAGCTCAGGGCTGATTATTCAAATATGTAGGCATCAATAGAACCATTTGCATATAAATCATCACAACATTTATCTGTCCAGTCCAACTCTTCTGGTATCAGTTGTATCATCCAGATTTTCTTCTATGATGATAAAGACTAATGTGGCCTTAGCAGTACAGCCAAAGAGTGAAAACATACTACTTTCATACTTCCACAGAAGAAAGCGGAGCCCTAGAAATCAGTATGATCACGAATACT
This sequence comes from Acomys percivali, assembly GCA_907169655.1. NCBI lineage: Eukaryota > Metazoa > Chordata > Mammalia > Rodentia > Muridae > Acomys > Acomys percivali. Next base: position 11,701,737 of record OU015749.1, read on the forward strand.
TGGGGTTGAGTTGCTAAACAATGACAGCGCTAATGAAATAGTCTTGGTGTTATTTTCAGTTTCAGTTATAGAAAGTTACAGCTCATTCATGACCTAATATCCATAATATAGTCTGACAGCAGCAACATCACTCTACTGGTGAAAGATTTCAGTGAAAAGCAGTGATAAATGCTTGCCTTGGATAGAAAATGTCACATCATTGCCTAATTGCACGTCCGAAGGGTATCATAGGACTGTTAAGGCTTTGTTATCATGCATATAAAATATTGATCATGGCCTGGCGTGGTGGCGCACGCCTTTAATCCCAGCACTCGGGAGGCAGAGGCAAGCGGATCACTGTGAGTTTGAGGCCAGCATAGTCTACAAAGCGAGTCCAGGACAGCTGAGGCTACACAGAGAAACCCTGTTACAAAAAAAAAAAATAAATAAATATTGATCATTTGTACAGTGGTGTCTACTTTGTTCAGTCACCAATAGAATCTCTCAACTTCAAAACAGAATAAATAATACTGCAAATTATCCAAGAGGCAGTACTGGAGTTGTTGACCATCTACCTAAGTTGATAGTCAAGATTAACCAGTACAGGAAGTGGCGTTTACGGAATCTGACCTGACATACTTACATCACTGCTGCTTCAGCCCTGTGAATATCTTCAACACTGCTTTGTAGAAGAAAATTCAGTATCAAAACGTGAGGGGACTTACCAGCTGGTTCTGTCTCCTGCTTGCATACCTGTAGCCTTTGCCTGACTTGATGATCTTCACGGACTCAGGTCTCATCCCTGAAAGTCTAATAAAACACATGCTTCATCTCATCATCCTTAGGGACAGATCTGTGTGAGTTTTTGAAGTCTTTAAAGAAGCACTTTCTCAGGGGTGGAGAAGTAGCTCAGGGCTTGAGTGTCATCTGAACCTTCCCAGGTCCCGAGATTGTTGCCCAGCACCATATTGGGTGGCTCACAACCACCTGTAACTTCAGTTCCAGGGCATCTGATGTTCTCTTCTGGCCTTTGAAGATCCAGTCAACCACACAAATATAAATTATTCTCAAAAGAAGCCCTTCCTTTTCTCAGCAAATGTTAAGCAAAAACAGGAAAACTCAATATTTGTGTAATAACTTGTGTAGTGTTTTCACAGCTGCCTTACTTCTATCACAAACAAATTTATTGAGTCTTGGATTACAAATACACCCCTAAATATTAATCCATTCCACAGACTATAAAATGATAGCATAAACACTTACTCTTTAGAGAGAAATGACTATCGCTGTTGTCTTGTCCCTTGTTCCATCCACACAGCATAGGCATGTACCCAGGAAAGCAGCCACCACACCACAACCTATTTGTGAAGCCATGGACTGCTGAAAGTGGAGCATTTGCCTTCGCACTTTTCTGAGTCTCAAGTCACCTCTGAGGAGTTGTCTTTTGATCCTGTGGCTCTCCTCCTCCTCCTCCTCCTCCTCCTCCTCCTCCTCCTCCTCCTCCTCCTCCTCCTCCTTCTTCTTCTTCTTCAGAGTAGAGTGGGAAAAAATACCTGCTTATGGACTTCCGAACACAAGGGTGATGCGTGAACAGATATCACGTGCTGCCTCAGAAATACAACCCATTAAGAATTTTAGATGACTCCAATAAGGCTTTATGTATAACTGCATTTTGCCTGACCGAAGCTTTGGAGTTTGGTGTTGGCTGCTGTACTCTCCCAATACAGGCTGTACTTTTCCTTCTAGTGCTTACGTGTTTGCTGTATTATAGACCTCCAGTGAGTGTCGGCTAGGTGCCAGGTTGAGTGAGTGTTGTTCTTAAGCGTTCTTACTGTTGGCAGTGGCCTGTGAGAAGCAGAGAGCTAAGAATCAAAGGCTACAAAGCAAATTTCCCCTTCTTCTGCCTCCACTCATATAGAATTGCTGCTGATTGGAGAAGACGAGGAACCTCGGTGGGGCCGTATGTTTGTTATCTAAGTATATGTTTCCTTTTAAATAGTTAAAATAGCTGTGGCCTCTGGCTTAACAGACAGTCACAGTCACAGTACCTAATGTCAGTTGTCTTTGAAATTTTAGGTCCTTAGGTGATCCTTAAATGCCAGTTTCTGCAACTCCCCAGAATCCATAGGTTCCTCTTGTATAAAGGTATGCTTATTAACCAATACTTTGCAAGGTTGAAGGACATCGCAAGGGAAAAGGTGAATATTCAGTTTTAACTTTATGCGCCTTTCATTTTTGAGAAATCACCTGTACCAACCAGTTTTGGCATGTTATGACAATGTTTTATTCTCTTTCAGTCTTACTTAAGCTGTGTGAAAAAGTACTGTTCAAGGCTTCTCCAACATTACTTTGATGTTTCAGTACTTGTTTTAAAATAATTTATATTTAACCTCTATATTAACCTGCACACCTCATTTTTTTTCTTCAATTTCTTGCTTCTCTGCCGTTCCTCTTTTTCATGAATGGCATGAAATGTAGAGGTCAGAAGCCCCAGATCAAGCACATGGCTGGTGTGTCATGTTTCCTTTGGTTTGCTAAAAAGCCACTGAACTCTCATGAAAAAGGATTTCATTTTGACTTGACACCATGTTAATTCAAAGATTTGCAAAAAAAAAATTCTAAAAATTAAAATAATGTTATCAGGTGGAAGGAGGTAATCAGTTCCACAGAGTTCCTCTAACTTACATACACATATTTGTATACATATGCCCACATATATCACATCCAAAATAATAAATTAAAAAAAAATAATTGGACCGTTATCTTGAGCTTCCTTTGTTTAGTTTGTTTCAAATCTGTTTTCCTCAGCGAAGCCAAGATAGTAAATTGAAAGGCATATGTTCATCAGAAGTCCATCTTCTGAGTCTGTTGAACAGTTAGTTCTTCCTCCTAAAATGTAGAGTACTTAAAATGGAACCTGAGTGCTATGACTAAAAAGGGTAATAAATTATCAATTCTAAAAGAGAAAGTCACTACTTATCATGAGCTTGGGTAGCTAATATGTAATTACTGTTTTACAGTATAATTATGGTGATTATATTCTATTTTCTATTGGAAAATACAACATAATTAATAACTACAAATACAGGCTCAATAAAAAGTCATAAAAATTAATTATCATTGTATTGAAAACTTGTCAACTAACATGTATAAAGAATAACTATAGAAGAGTAATTCTTTAAAAATAATTACTTTTAAAGGAAATGGAATGAATAAATGTGAAATTGATGTCAAGATGGGAGGTTATCAGTGAAAAACATTACCAGAGTGTGATAGTTAGCTCCTATCTTTAAACCAGTTTATATATAGTATATAGGTATCATATAGTTTGAGTTGTTAAGTTTACTTTTCAATTGATAAACATTTCATTTTAAGAAAGTATATCTGCAAAGTATACTTTTAAATTGTTTGGAAAAAATAAAAAATACTGTTAACAATTCAAGATTATTGTTCAACCCCTGATCTACTTTTTGAGGAATATTTTGCAATGTAGGGAAAACTTGCATTAATGCCAATAGTATTATGTGCAAACAGTAGCCATATTATGGCCTCCTCATAAATATGTCGGTTACTTTAAGGCAGATGATGATTTTTTTATGTTGAAGTGAACCCTGTAAAGAAGAAGTCATTATCATGACATGAGATATCTCAGCACAATTAATAGAATATTTTCCATATTTATCTAGGAGCTCTTTAGATAAAACCTTTGAAGTCTCTCTTTTCTGTTCTTTCTACTGCACTAAGTTTGGTTAATTGAGTCCTCCTACTTCAAAATTCTAATTTTACAAAACCCCATTCCATCTCTAACACCTTGAAGTGAATTACGTCACTAGTTTGTATTTTCTTTAGCGTCCCCTCCAGTCATATCTACACGTCCCTCAGGTCTGCCTGATTGATTCCCCTTTCTTACTCCCCATCATTGACACTTTATATTAAACCACTTTCAGTTTGTTACCTGCCTTGCGTTATGAAATGTTAAAATCAGAAACAGTTTTATAGGATTTCATTTAAAGTAAAAAACAAGAGGACATGGTTGGGGTTTGAGCATGGATAGCCCAATACTAACTTGGAAAACCACCTCACTATCTAAACAGTTAATCAGAGTTAACCAAACTTCATTTAAAAAAAAATCTACTTGTTATGTTTTTATACGTACTCAAAGGACAGTAGTTCCATGGAAGGCATCACCTTTGACCGTCATGGTAACCTGTTTCAAGTTCTAGTATTTTCCTCTGTAAAATACTGTGAGAACAATTTAATCCCCACTCTCCTTTTATTTAACCTTTTATTTATTTACATTGGTTTCAAGAAAAGCCATTGCATTTTATGAGCATGTGTTTTTAACCATGAACAAAATATGTTATATTCAAAACATACATAAAATATTGGGTTATCTTTGTCATTTTATAAATATATCAATTTCAGTTTAATGTTCTCAACATTTAAAAAAGATTTAATTTTCTGTTGAGGTCTTTGATCCATTTGGAGTTGACTTTTCTGAAGGGTGATAAAGATGCATCTGTTTGCATTTCTCCTCATATGAATGTGTGAAACCATATTGCAGAAAGTTTTTCTAAGACTACTGAAGAACTCACGGGGCCCTGAGTCTTTTTTTTTTCCTCTGCTTCTGTTTAAGAGGCCAACATTCCTCTGCTTCATAGGTGCTGTACATGTGCAGTGTAGTAAGATCTTTGCTGTTCCCTAATATGATGAGTTAGTTCCTTACAAACAGGATTAGGGGGGAGGGCATGCAAAAAGTAATATTGAAATTTTGAAACGGCACCAAAGCAAGTGAATTTTATTTTTTGTATATTGTTTGTGGTTTAAAAAAAAAAATCTCCCAAAGTAATTATTGTGAACACCTCGCTTTGTGGTCGCTGTAACATGGCAGTGGGGGGAAGATGGGGAAAATAATGGTCCACATTTCCCTGGCATTTTTTCAGAATAGTTTACAGAATGTACTGCTTTTTCATAAGAAAGGTTTTAAGACTTTTAAAATAAATTTAGTAAACCTACAGAAGTAATTTTTTGAAATAATGTCCTTACTTGTGTTAAAAATAGGACCGCTACTGGGAATGGTCTCGTAAGTTTTAAGGCCAGCACTGGGCGCAGAGGCAAGCAGGTATGTGAGTTTGAGGCCAGCCTTGTGTCTATAGTGAATTTCAGGCCAGCTAGGGATACACATTGAGCCAGCTGTCTGTCTGTGTTTATCTCTTACTCCTTCTTTGTCCTTGCTCCTCTCTCTTCCTCCTGTTTCTGTCTTTTTGTTTCTGTCTCTTTCTCCTTTCCTCCCTTACCCCATTTGCTCTGTCTTTGTCTCTCTCTTATACATACATACACATGTGTATACATCTGTATGTAGACACAGTAATACTTAGGTGTTTAGGTTTATTCATAGAGTTTTATAAGTATTCTTCAGTGCATATTTTTAAAAACGCTGCACAGGGTCTGTGAATGAAAACATGGATTCTTTGAAAGAGACCAGGAAGCTTTGTTACTTAGAGCTTCCTAAGAAGTGTTTCAGCAGCAAATACAGTTTTGCCAATTAGATGGCTGTAAGGAGCATGCATTTCCATACTGGAAGACAGTGGAGGAGTGTAAGTTCGGCATATCTGGGACAAATGGTAGACTAATATGTCTGGGACAGAGACTGAGTAGACTAGAGTGATAGTAGTGAGGTTATATAGAATTAGACAGCAACCTGCTCCTAGGAAGTCATGACCATTCTCAAGAGTTTGAAGATTAACTTAAGGAGCGTTAAAAGATTTTAAAGAGCAACAGAAGCATATTTACATTCTTGAAATATTCTCTAGAAACCAAGTGGAAAATGAGTTAGTGTGGACAAGACAGCCCTGAAGTGGAGAAGAATACTAAGCAACAGGCTGTGGTTCCTCAGGCCCTTTGCCATTGACTTTGAAGTACAGAATAATTCATCTTTGCATATTTATTGAGTTCCTATTGCACAGGATGTGTCCTGATAAATGAAACTGAGAATTCAAAGAACTGTTAGACCTGATCCCTGCCCTCGAGACATTTATAGTATATTTTGGAAGAAAAACAAAGCATAGTGTATGGTGCCTAGTGTATTAATAGCTTCCAGTGTATTTATGTGTGCAATACATCTTTTGATCTTTAAAATACTATAATTTCTCAAAGAATAACATGTTTTCTAAATGAAAGCTTGTGGCACAATTCATAAATATAATTCCAAACAGACTTCTTGAACTCATGGGTATATGATCTTGTCACTATACTGTGTTATTCTGCTTGTTAAACAACAACAACAAACACAACACAAAACAAACAACAATAAGATTATTGGGTGATGTATATGGTGAGAATATGTGACAGTGTATAAAACATAATTAGTCCTCAGACACTTGGATATGTAAGAGCTATGTGGTAAATTTAGAGAATGGACCAGTCTGTCTTGAGTGATAATTTCTTAATGGAATAGGATGCCATTCCAAGGGTACTTCTGGAAGGAGGAAATGTATGGAGGCAAACAGCAGTATGTGAGACTTGGCGCATTGTGCTTCTTGTAGGAGAGCTTCAGAAAGATTTGGACTCATCAATGGAATCTATTTAATAGTAAAAACAAAACAAAAACAAAAACAAAAAAACCTTAGTGTCAATATTTAAAGTATATGGAGTTTTCTAAATAGAATGGTACCACATAATGGAAATACAATTAGGAAAATAAACAAACAAACAAATAAACAAAACTGGAGTAGCACTTGGAATGAATGGCAGGATAAGACGTAAGGCCAAGTAGGAAAATGTTCTGAGAGATCCAAGGTATGGCCTTCCTCCAGTGGGCAAACTTGCTGCCCTTGTTTTGTTTCTTCCTCGTGTCCTTCATGTGCCTTGAGTTACCACTCTTATCTCACACCCCTATATTGTTCATGTCATCTTTTCATAATCTGGTTAATGAAACACTTTGTTGTCCTTAATCACCGTGATTCTGATTGATTGGAAATCTGAAAGCCATTGAAATGTTAGACTTGTAGAAAAACATATTTACAATGCCAAGCATGGTGGTCATGCTCAAAGTCCCAGAGCTGTGAGAGAGAGGCTGGAAGATTGCATGTTAGAGGTCAGTCTGGGCTATGTAATGAGATTCAGCTTCACAGAAGCAAAACAAACAAAATAAAAATTTTGAATAATAAATTTCTTATTTTTCAAAGAGTGTGAAACTATTAAATAAAATATTAAGAAGAGCAAATTTTTCAAATGTTCATGACACTAACATGGAGCGATGGCTTCACTGTAGACTGAGGTAAAGCATCTTAGTGACGGTGCAGTTAATGTTTTGCTGCATGTTCAGAGGCACTCTCTACACTTGTAGTAGTGTGGCTCAAGTGGACGTCAGCTAGTAAAAATGTTACAGTTCATAATGTTGGGATGAAGTTTCACGGTAATTGCCTTTACAGACATTTGCAGCAGTATGTTTACAAGTCTGTGTCTGTATTGGTAGCATGGTTGGAAAAGAAGCAGGCTTATGAGACATTAAAAACAATACTCATAATGATTGTTATGATTAGGTGCTTAGAGAAAATGTACAAATTGGGGATTGATGTAGTAAATGATTTAGTCACAGAATATAATGTCATAAGGAATGTCATCTTCTTTGAACAAAATACAACAATATTACAGATGAAATATTATCTCTTCTGTAGATGGACAGTATGTAGCTTGCAGTACAATAAATTGCTATATTCAGACTGCTGTATTAGCAGAGAAGGTAGATTGCAAAACAGTAAACTAAGGAAAAGAATTGTAGGAACTAACTTAAACATAAACTATATTTATTTACTTTTTTTAAACATGCCCCCAGTGAAGCCCTGACTGGAGGTTGGAGTTGAAAACACACCAATTTCTATGTTATAGGCAAGACAACTTAATAGAATTTTAATATGACTAAATTCAGCCATTTAGAGTAACAGTCTGCCTCCTTATAATGCTATAGCCAAAGGTAATCTGCTTGTTATGCACTTTCCTTTATGATCCCAGCAAGCCACACATTCTGGAAGTAAATGTTGTATTTACCATAATCTACGAAAGGAAAAAAGCCTGAGCTAAAAATACAAAATTGGACAAATGTGAAACACTGCTGCTCAAGTTTTGTAATTGCTCCATAAATGAGACTCGGGCATCTGTGTGGCAGAGATACTTTTATGTATTATTGAAAGAGCTGGCTGGGCTTCAGATGGGTTTGCAGAAGCACCGAGATTCATGAGCGTCTGTGAAATGTTTTATGCTGACCAAGCAAATAATAGTAGGTTGTATGAAGGACTCTTACAGTTGAAAACGCAGTTGCCTGGTGAGTGATTACATTTAATATGAGAATCAGGTAGAATTGTCTGCATAGAGCCAACTGGCGGAGTGAAGATATTAAAGGATAGAGTTGCTCTGGGAAATCTATATTCTCAAAACACTACAGAAGGAGGAGGGGAGTGCAGAAAGCAGGAAGTAGAGAGCCACCTTTATTTAAATTAAGAACACATTTAGAGTAGTTTTAATACTGTATGGGTTCGCTCTTAAGTAGCTCCTTAATTTCTTTCACCGTAATTCTTCTACACCAGAGTTTTCAATGTTTTTGTTAATTAAAGAAAAAAGGCAATATCTATTTTGACTCAACCAATCTAGTTATTGTTATTGATTGTCTTAAAAATAAACAAAACTCAAAACAAACCTGGAAGCCTGTCAGTGGGGGGCAGTTAGTGAACTAAAAATTGTCTCACCCTTCTATGATTTCACAGGAAAACTGCATCGTAGGTAGAAACTATTAGAGGAGTAACCTAAGCTGTGTGACAAGTCCCTGCATCCGTACCTGAACTGTTAATTTATGTGTTAAGTGGATCACTCATCTCCATTAGTTGATATTTTATTTTCCTGCGCAGCTAAATCCATAGTTCTTTAGCTTTTTATCTCACCTAAGTAGTATATCCTGAAGCCCAAGCCCACTCTATAAACCTAGTGCCAGCAGATATGAACACCTTGGCCAGAGGTGGTGTGGCTTCCAGAAGCACTGGCCGGAACCCTGAGGCTCTGCGCTTTCTGGGCGTGGCCTTAGTAGTATAGCCTGTTTGAGTGTTTCTAAGTATGCTTCTGTTCCACTCTCACCTCATTCCTTTGACGACTCCTCATTCTTTGCTCCATGCTATGGTAAACTATTGTCAAGCTACTCCCAGAGCTTGCCATTCTTTGGGTCACTAATAAAAATTTCTCTGTGGAAGTCTCAAAAAGAGAAAGAAAAAAAAAAAAAAAAAAAAAAAAAAAAACAACCAAGCATCTCAGTGTGTGTATAAAGTTATGGGCACATACTCAGGAAGTCACCTCATCATTTTTCATTCCTTTCCAGTGTTGTTTGTTCTCAGGTAAGCACTCATTTAGTTACATGCTCATCATCTGAGCCCTGAAAGTCTTAATGACTTTGTACTCTTAAATCTAATCCTAATACTGTAGATACAAAGAGCCCACACAGCTAAATGTCCCTCAGTCACACAGGGTTTCCAAAAGATACCTTATTACCTCGTGGAAAGAACTGAGATTATTTCTGTAACCATTTGGGTTTGGGTTTTTTTTTTTTTAATATTTCTGTGTTTGTTAAGAGTTTGGGTTTCAAATATAATGTGTCTGTGTCCCTGTTGTTTGAAGCATTATAAGTCAAACATCTTTCAAAGTAGTTTTGTTCTCAATAATTCCTATGAGGAAATAAAAACTTTGATTTCAGTAACTGAAGGTTTGAGAATCGGTGTCATGTATTGTTGCCTTAGCATGGTTACTAACTTTGACGTACAAGCCTTGTAAGAGTATTCTTGGTTTTTCTGTTTTGTTTTGTTTTGTTTTGTTTTTTGTGATACAGTCTAGTGTTTGTTTATGTTATGACAGATAAACTTAAATTTCAAAATTTAAAACATATAAAAAGTGGTTCGGGACTAACACCTGTATCAACAGTTGACAAGTGTCTGGTTGTTTATTTTACAGCAGGGTACGTGGTAGTGCTGACACCCACAGTGCAGCATGGGATGAGATTATCAGTAGGCTTTCTGCAGGCAACAGCGTTTGCTGCTGTTTGAGAAATTCAGAATCTGCTCCCAGTGCTCAAGTTGTCTAACGTTTCTAAGGTCAAACAGTGTTAGGTATTTAGTTTGGCAAATGTTCAAAATAAAGTAGAAACGTATTCATAACATCACAGATATACAAAGTATTCTTGTTAAGCACAAACCTAGCACTCCAAATCCTAAAGAGATATTTACTATGCGTTCCATTTTGTTCTGGAAACACTTCTTTCATAGTAGCATTTTAATGACCCTATTGGTTGGTAAATCTCCTTTCACTTTGTTTGAATTGATTGCCCTTCTAAGACTGCTAATTTAGAAAGCATACAAACCTAAACCCTATCAGGTACCTGAAAGTGAAAGATGTTGCTGTCCCAGCAGTGCTCAGCACTGACCTCTTATTTTCAGATCGACAGAGATTGGGCTTCTTCTGTGCAATCAAACCATGATAAACAGGGGGCAAGAAAGAAAAATATACAGGGAAATGTGTATTTTCAGCTTTCACTTTTGAACTTGCTTTTGAAGCACGTGGCACACTCCAATATAATATCCTATTAATTTCCCACATGTATAACTCCTTTCACTTAAGAAGGCTATTTAGAAAATAATGTCAATTTAGAAAAATTATGATTGCAATTTTGGTTGCCCCAATTTACAGCTGTTATTTTTAATGCAGAAGAATATTTTAATATTGTGTTATTATTAAAAATTAAAGTAATTATTTCAATAATTTGAAAATATCACAAATAATAATCGCAGGTAACTTTTTAGTTCCAGTATTAGACTTTTTGGGTATTTTTCACCATGTATTATCATGAAAAAACAATAGAAGAAACACACAATATTTGTAAACAAACTTTCTGGAAAGATAAAGTTGTATAATTAGAACTGTGAGGAAGACATAAACTTTTTTCATTCAACAACTACAGATGTTTCCTCATCCAGTTGTAGTAACTAGTGGTAGACTTTAACTCACACCTGGAAGTCCTAAATTCTTAATTCCTTTATCGAAGTTGTTACACTTCACAACTTTTCTTTTGTTTTTCCTACATTCAGATCGCAACTTTGAACCTGCACAGCAGGCATAGGGCTAATGTCCTGCGTTTTGTGTGTACTTTTTGAATTATTTTTCCTTCTGTGTCTTTTTCATGAGTAGGACAGCGGGAAAACCATCCAGGAAGTGTTACAGGCTTTTATTGTTGTTTGATAGTATTTGGTGTGGTTTGTGTTTAATTTTGCTATGAGGAAAGGCTGTCTTTTGTGGTTGAGTGAGTTGATAGAAATTTGGGTTCTGAAGCTTAGGAGTTTATGACTCCAACAGATACACCAGTATTGTCTACACAGTGGCCTATACACCGCAGCATAACACTTAATGATCTGGGTAGTTAGCTTGGCTACAAGACATTCAAAAGACCATTGCAGCTTTTATACTAAAAAGAATTGAGGCAGCTTCTTTAAAAAATATTTACTTATTATTTATGTATATGCTTTCACTTGCAAATGTATCTATGTATCACGTGTATTCCTGGTACCCATAGAGGTCAGAAGAAGGTGTAGGATCCCTTGGAACTAGAGTTATGGGTAGTTATGAGCCACCATATAGGTACCAGGAACTGAGCCTCTGTCCTCTGTAAAAGTGGCATGTGCTTTTAACCTCTGGGCCAGCTTTCCAGCCTCCTGAGGCAGTTTCTTGTAGACCAAGCCTTTAAAAATATCCCTGAGTTCTCAGATCTCATGGCGTGATGAACCAAACTGAAAAGATCTAAGTGTGACTAAGAAAAGTAACTGGGGCTCCAGGTGACGTCATCTATTCCTTTCCTACTTCCTGCTGAATCTCACTCTGCTCATGCATCACGCCTCTGAATGGCAATCTGTCCTGTGCAATCCACAAGAGGCATGTAGAGTTAACAAAAGAACATTCTAAAGAGAAGAAAGACTGTGTGGCGAACATTTTTTATTTCAGTGCCCACCCTAGCACCTTAGCCTACTTACATCCTAGACTTTAGGTCTGATTCCTGTTAACCTTCTTCCTTAAGAGTAGAGTTGAGTAAAGGGGCCTAGGGCGAGCCAGGGGAGGAAGGTTCACATAGCCTGACGTTCCTACAGTAGAAGTGTGGGCTAGCGCCAGAAAAACTTTCTCATAATAATTTCAAAATGGACCAAACATTGAACAGAAAAGAGGACATCTTATTTAGGACATTGGATGTTGAAGTGTATAAGCTACTAGAGAATGAGACACTTGCAGATAGTAACAGTGTTAGCACTGTGACCTAAACCCAGTGACTGGCATACGGTAGAGTCTTAGGAAACACTTGTTACATAAAGACGGGGGAGATCAGCCTTTCCATATTAATAAAACTATCAGCTAAATAACAGTGTAGGGGGTAGCAAAGATAGCATTAGCTGTGCAGGAGAAACTCAGATGAGCAGGTCTGTCTTGTCTGTCTTTGGGCTTGCAAAAATACCTTTAACTTGATCATTCCTTTTAGCTAAGCATCATAAAAGGATTTTTTAAAGCATAACAAAATTTTTCTTCATTCCTAAGTAATATCCATACGTTTCGCCCACGATGAAATGTATTTGCCATTCAATTTTATTTAATAGAATCTTCTTTTTGTTGTTGGTGAAATTTCAACCTCCATCTTCAGATGCATCTCCAGAATGCATCAAATTCCTAAAGATCCACAATTGTCATTTTCGACTTGCTGAAATTTCAGTGTCTTATCTTTGGCTATTGAATATTCAAGAGGGATTCTGGATACAGGTGATCCAGTTGCTGATCCAGTAACCTAGAACAGAGAGGAATAGGTGGGTTGTATACGTTCAGGTACCACGAGTTGTAGTGGTGTCTTTAAATTTCAGGTCCTAAAGTAAGAACTTTCTTCCTAAACATGCATTAGAAAAAAATGACGCCATTCATTGAAAAAAAAAAGGCATTTCTACACTTCTACTTCTGGATGCCAGCTGATGCATCCCTAAGAGCCAAGATTAATGTCTAATTTGCCCACCATAGAAATGTAAGCTATTTCTAGAGTGATCTCTCCCCTTTTTCAAATATAGATAGATATTTAATTTTTAATACTTTCCAGGTTTTTGACAGGTTCCACATATGTTAATAGAAAATAGGCTTGTTATTGAAGCACAGAGCTGCTTGTCACTGAAGCTTCATTAACACTGTTGCTGCTGCCTGACATTTATCTTATAATTTTCTGGAACTGACTGTTGCATCTCCATGGAAACCTAAATTGCAACTGAAACAAGTATGATAATAAAGGCATCCACCAGAATTGACAGCAAGCAGAGCCTAGTTACATTTGTTTATTGTTCCTTCAGTACCTACATCTATAGATAGAAATGTGCATTTTGGGTACCTGGAATTAGCTCTCTCCTGTCACGGTGGTACCTGACTCAGCCTGTATGGCAAGCTTATTACAACATCTTCAGCTATGATGTTAATAATAATGTTACTGATTTTCACTGGAATCATCTCAAGTCATTATGAATATTGAATGTAAAATAACTCATGATCTTATTTCAATCCAAAAGAAAATTTTAGATTATTTTGCTACTATTTAGTGCTGATCAGTCCAGAACTGCCAGCCTGTGATGGTGTATGAATAAATTGTCTTAGGGTGGAGGTAACAACAATAGTTATACTAATTTCCCCCTTGATATTGAGGAAGCTGAGTTCTCTCAAGTTCATGACTTTACATTGATTTGGTTGCTGCCTCAGAGCAAAGAGTCATGGAACTGGAGTAGGTCCAGAGTGAATTAATTTTAAATTAATTTCATTCTGAAAGACTCCATCTGCCTGTGTTTAGAAAAGGCACTTAGACAGATATATAAACACATGATCATCTGTATTCATTGTGCCAGATGTAGTGTCAAAAATGAAGAAATGTCTCAAAAATTATCTGTGGGGAATTTTCATATAATGATATTCAGCCTCTTAGTATAAGAGCCATTATATTTTAGAACATAGTCTTACGTTAATTCTGTTCGCTTAGGGAGTTAGATCTGATAGTATATAGATTTAAGAATAAGTAATTTAAATGCCAATGCCTATTGATGATTTAAGATAGTAAATCATTTGTACTGGTCATTTAAGATATTAAAGATAACTTCTTATTGGAAAGAAGGGGTACAAATTTCCAAAACAGTATGTTCTATTTGTTATTGATTTCATCTTATAGTTCAATTTATGGATTTGAAAACTAGCCAACTTGACTGTCATTTGGATTTTCCTTTTTCATAAATGGTTTTCTGGCATGAAATCTGCCAAATTGGTATTTAAAAGAAATAATAAACTTACATCATGATAGCTGCCCTCTTTCAGCTGCAGTCGCATTTTATTTGTATTCCTTGATTACACATCACTTATAGTCATAAGTGGCCAAGAAAGGTAGGCCAGGTGCAGGCTAAAGAGAGACAACTTGAGCTTAAAATTCGCTATTACACATAGTGAAATGAATAATGAATGTGTGGATGGTCACTTCTAACAGAAAGGTAGATAGAGATACCCAAGGTCAGCAAACCCTCACTCCTATAGTCCAAAGTGGTAAAGACCACTGAGGAATTTGTCAATGATAGAAACACAAGATAATAGCCAGAGTTAGGACATGGCAAGTGAACTTAGCAGGCATTGAGAGATAAAAGGGTATATGATACATGAACTCATTTGAATTAGTGCACTGGCTCTTAGGATTTTACAGAAATGTGCTAGATAACATGTTTTCTATGATGGTACAATCATATGAGACTTAATATTTCTAACTTTTAAGATGTCTTGCCCTGTTAGATTGCTTCATTCATAGAAGTATGTGTTGAGAAGAGCCTGGGATAGCATTAAAGCTCTAGATGGCGTGCTCCCTGACTACCTCATTCTGCACAACAGGACTCAGTGCTTTGCCACTCTGCCTTATCTTTCCCCACTGAAATGATATTTCTCACATAATATTTTTTACTTATTTTACATCACCCACTAGAATATAACCTCTATAAGAGTATTTTAGTCTCATTTGTCTAATAGGTTTACCCTCGATGCCTTGAACAATGTCCTGATTGTGAGAGTCACTACATAAATATTTATTGAGATTATAATTGAATAAGACACCCATGTTATAAAGAATTTCACAGCTTCACACTATACCCAAGCAGGGGTTTAGTTAACTATTCTTTCTGTAGACTCAATGGTCAGAGAAGGGAAGAAGTCAGAGCAAAAGCAGACAATGAAACACTTTCTCTTTTAATTAATTAATATATTTATCTATTCACTTTACATCCTGATTGTAGCCCCTCCCTCAATTCTCCACTCTCCCTACTCCCCTACCCCTCAGAAAAGGGGAGCCCCACCCCATCTGTACTCATCTCAGTATGTCAAGTCACATCAGGATTGAGCACATCCTCTTCCTCTGAAGCCTGGTGAGGCAGCCCCAGCAGGGGGAAGTGATAGAAGAGCAAGCAAGGAGTCCGTGTGAGAGACAGGCCCCACTCCCCTTACTAGGGGACTCACAGATGACCAAACTGACTACATCTGTGTGGGGAGCCGAGGTCCAGGCCATGCATGGCCCTTTGTTGGTGCTTCAGGCTCCATAAGCCCCCCTGGGCCCTGGGTTGTTGGCTCTGTTGGTCTTCTTGTGGAGCTCCTGTCCCCTCCCTTCTGTCCTTCCCCCAACTCTTCCTCAAGTCTGCCTGTGCTCCATCCAGTGCTTGCCTGTGAGTCTCAGCATGAGCTTAGGTTAGGTGATGTGAGTGAGTGCGGGTGGGAACAAGAAGATTCAAGTGAGGGGATAACAATCGGGATGTAATCTGAATAAATTATCATAAATTAAAATTTAAAAAAATAGTAGAGAAGCTGAGCATACTACTTGACTGGAGGTGCTGCAGAGATGGCTTAATGAGTAAGAGTACTTGCTCTACAGTCAGTCTGAGCTTAGATCTCCAGTACTCACATAAAAATCTGGGTGTGGCCTTTAATTCTTTGTAGGCTAGAGACAGGAGAAAAATGGGGCTTGCTGATTAACAGCCTCGCGCTAGGTTTAATGAGAGACTCTGTCTAAGGGTAATAAGGAAGAGAACAGAGAACTGTAGAATAGGAACACCCCCGGCTGACGTCCTCTGGCCTCTGCATGCACACATATGCATACACCCCTCCTCCTATCCTCCCGTAAACATGTGTGTGCCCCACCCCACTGCACCCCACCCCACCCCACACACCTCTACCTTAGGAGACAAAACAGAGAGGAAAGGGTTATTTTTAGATGTGTAGAATTTGAGGTGGTGCTAAAGTGTTTTTTTTTTTTTTCACATTGAAGTTGGATGGTCATGATCAGGCCATTTCCATAGTGATATGGTAAGAGAAATATTTGCACATATAGAATCTCTATGCAGGACTTTGCAACATGTAACAGTAAAGGGTAGATAGAGGAAAAGCTTTGTATCATAGACTCCCAGGAACACACCATAGATGATGGTTGCACGACTGGCCTGTTACCCTTTACAAGGCTAGTAGCACACTGACCTACCCTTGGCCAGGGTTCTCTGGCAGAGTCCTCTCCTAGTGGCCCACAACCCTTCAGTCTCACATGCATGCATAGGAGGAAGTGCTTCTGGGGCTGCTTTCCCCAAAGTTCCATCCTCTTTGCCTTCACCTCCTTCCTACCCTATCCTTCACCTCCTCCCTACCCTATCCTTCACCTCCTCCCTGCCCTATCCTTCACCTCCTCCCTGCCCTATCCTTCACCTCCTCCCTACCCTATCCTTCACCTCCTCCCTACCCTACCCTTCACCTCCTCCCTACCCTATCCTTCACCTC
>OU015749.1:11718693-11733280 GCA_907169655.1 Acomys percivali
ATTGACCTTGACGATAGTAATTACTTGTTACTGCCTTACTAAAAGACCATATTTTGTTCTATTGAAGATCATGTTGCTTTACATCTTGATTCTTAGATATGTTTCTGCTCATTAACAGCATAAATTATATTTTTCACGTATCTCCTTTATACTTAGCATATGTCTGACGTACACAAGTCCTCGATAGCTGTGGGAATGAGAAGCAGCTGAGGGGTTGGTTCAGTTGGTAACGTACTTGCCAAGCAGGAACGAGGACATCACGCACAGACACAAAACAAACCAGGCATAGCAGCGTGTATTGTTTGTATACGGGTGCCAGCGACACAGAAGCAGACATATTCCTGGAGCTCTTTGACCAGCTTATCTAGCTGAACCACTGAGCTCCAGATTCAATGGGAGCCTCCATGTCAGAAAATAAAGTGGAAAGCAAGCCATATGGCTCAGGTAACTGTGCTTCTTGATAAGTCTAGAGACTTGAATTTGATCCCTAGGAAAGTCATCTCTTCCAAGTCATCTTCTTACCCACCCATACTGTGACGCCCAGACCGACACAAATGCCCATATACCTTACACACTAAAGATAAATAAATAGAATTTATTTAAATGTTAAAGTAAGCTAGAAAGTGAGGAAGACATCAAACAGACCTCTGTCCTCTACACTATTGTATCATGCATGTGCATCATGCAGTCACACAAGTGCATACACCCACACAAACATGTAAGTACGAGCACACAAGCACATGTATACAAACAAGTAAAATATAAAAAAGAATACAGAATGTTAAGACATGAAAAGGGCTTTGTATGGTGATGACTTCTAGGATATCTGAATTCTCCGTAGAGGAATCTTATGACTTGGGTAGCCAGCGTGTGTGTAGTGAGTAAAGGGTGATATGAGTCTTTCTTGGTTGCTGTCTCAAACAGGAATGAATCCAGGCACTGTTTTCACTAGTTGCTAAAGCAGGAATTGTTTTCCCTGAGAATCACAGCTGCAGAAAACTAGTCTGCAGGAAACTAGACAGGATGTTTATATTGTTGGTGTCTCTTTTGTGCCTTCTTTATTTTTGTTACTTTACGTTAGATTACAAACAGGTGGGGCAGGGGGTGGATAAAAGAAAAGAATCAGTGTTAATAACTATCTAAATTTTCAATTCATTTATAGCTAAGCCATTCTTATCTCAGTAATCCTAAAAAGTAATTTTAAATTACTTGCCCACAGCAGACAGGCATATTCCACAGTCAGGTATGAGCAAGTAAAGCAAACCAGGAAGATACTCGGCTGGTCGCCTGAGGAACTTCCTCACCTGTGAAGGGGAAGCAGTTGGCTATCCAGGAGAGGGTGTGTCAGTGTGAGGCATATGCAGTTTGGAAAGGTGAGGGCCTCTATATCTTGTTTGAAATGATAAACAGTTATCAGAAACACCCATCTGCCTAGGGAAAATGCCTTCTTCTCAAGCCCCAAAGTCCACTATTTCTGACAAATCACAGCAGGAAATGAGGTTTTCACTGAGGGTAGTCTATAGCCTGTGCTTTGCTACCTTCCCAGCAAGGGCTGTTGTGTGCTCAGCCATCATGTACCGCCCGGCATGCCTCCAAATTTACTTCTTTGTAGGGGTTTTCCAGCTTTCTGCTTTTTACTAGCAGTCAAATTGAGATAAGGTAATCAGGTTTTCCTTTCATTTGGTGAGTCCAAATGCTGGTGTTGTGCGACCTTTCATAAAAAGGAACAGTTCCCCGTGAGTCATGGTTCTTTTTACCCTGATGACAGATGTATAGCTTTCAGATCTCTGACCAAATACAATCCGCTGTTAACTCTAGTAATTTAGTAAAACATCCATCACGAATGTGTTGTTTTCAAGTTGCTAGTGAAAAAAAAATGATTCCTATATGCTTTTTAAAAAACTTTTAATTGATTCTTTATAAATTTCACATCATGCACCCCATCCCACTCATCTCCTTACCCCTTTATATCTGCCCTTCGCCCTTACAACCTCTCCTCTGACCTCTGCACACTAAAAGAAAATAAAGAATAAATTAAAAAACAACAAAAACCACATCTTGTTGTAGAATCTTGTAGTGTCACAGTGTATCACAAAGTATACCCTTTTGTCCACACAAATGTTCATTGCAATGAGTCATTGCTCTGCCTCGAGGCCTCTGGCTTCTGCTACACTATCAGTACTGGATCCTCAACAGGACTCTTCTCAGATATTTTGTTGTTGTCGTATATTGTAGAGATCCTGTAGCTTTGGATCTACAGGACCAGCCCTTACACATGCCCCAGCAGTTCATAGATGGGGTAGATGTTGGGGTGGGCCAGCTCAAAGCCTTGGATCTTGGCCTGGGTGGAGGTTGAGTTGGTCAGCCCACCAACTCTGCTGCACCCATGCCACAGGAGAAGATCTCCAGCCACTGCCCCAGCTAGCTCACTCAATGCTGCAGCAGGCAAGGTGCAGGGCCAGCTCTCCTAAGTGCTATAGTCAGTAAGAGGCCAGCTCTATATAGCCCTTGGACATCAACATTGTCCCAGGTGGCAGCCCAGACCAAGGATGTCCCCCATGGCCGTTGGTGCTAAAATGAGCACAGGCATCTATGCAGACTTCTGTTGCTGCATGACCATAGACTGAGACATGACACTCGGCCACAGCATAGGCTAGGACTTCAACATGCTGCGTGTGGTAGGGCAGGCTTCTTAGATCAGGCTATTTCACGCCACCCTCCTGTCTCCAAATCCACCTCTCTTCATAGTGCTCAACCCATTCCACTTCTCTTTCTCTCTCACTTCGCCACAACATGCTTGAACATTGTAGTGGCTACCGCTGAGGGCCGGCCATGCAGCAGGCAGGCCTCTGGGTGTCTTCCATGCACTGCTTCTGTACTGTATACCCTAGGACATTTCTTTCCCCTCAGTTTTTATAAAAAACGTATGGATAAGCAGTATTACATGTATGTGTAT
Organism: Acomys percivali; assembly: GCA_907169655.1. NCBI lineage: Eukaryota > Metazoa > Chordata > Mammalia > Rodentia > Muridae > Acomys > Acomys percivali. The sequence continues at coordinate 11,721,650 of OU015749.1, forward strand.
TACATGTATAGAGTAACCTGTATTATAAGGTTATTACAAGTATTACAAGCAATATTACATGTATAAAGTAACCTGGAATGTTTTCTTCAGAATAATGCAACCTAATTTACTTAAAATTTGAGCATTCGAGAAGGATTTTACCTCTTTCAGTTTATTTTGGGTATTATTTACTCCAGCTAATCTTCCATGAAGCTTTTGTGGCTGACACATGGCCATTTCATCCCAGAGATCTAGGGTTTTATTTTATAATTGGCCTGACTGTAGTTCAAAGGGGTTTGCTATACATGGTAAGTGATAATAGTATCTTCCAAATAAATACAGGAGAACCATTATTATTACATCTTATTGATGGTATAATTGATATCCAGAGAGTTTTAAATTTGCTAAAAGTATTTACCTACCCACAACCTCCCTACAGTTAGGACACTTCTGGGTAGCCAAACAGTAATCAGCTGTACCTTGTTGAAAGACAGCAACCAAGGAAAATGGAAGTTTTTGTCATGTCAGCCATTTACAGGAACGTTGTAAATGGAGTTGCAGTTCCAAGAGCTTGAAACTGAAACTCTTATTCTTTTTAAAACTGAAAAAAAAAATGTAAGTTTATAGTGACAGCTGACCTTTGGAAAGTTGGATAGGTTGTGGCTTCTAAAGTCTCCATACACTGGTTCTATCTGGCCCCAGGTTGCCAGGTTGCCATTCTGTAGAGAAGATAATGTTCTTATTAAATGAGCAATACCACCAAGATGGACAGCGAAAAAGATTGTTAGTATTGATTAATTTCCTGCCCATCCTGTGGCCTGCTGAAAGCAGCAGACGCATTGCCAATCCTCACTTCTCTCTTGCCTTTCACAGCCCCGTCCTGGATAGCTTTCTGTGACAACCCAACTGCCTAGCTTTTTGTGTGCTATCTCTTAAGTACAAGTGATATTTAAAAAATGATTCCTAAACCCATTGAAAGAGTGGATTTGTCATCTGACTGAAATGATGAGATTGCAGCTTATTTTGTTAGGAAGAATGCTGGCACATACTGAGAGAGGGATGGCTTTTGGCAGCACCCTTGGCAGCTGGCCACTCACAGTTCCATCTAAGCCTGTGTTGCTCCCCACTGTTTACATGAGACCTTGTCAACTCTCTGGCCTGTGTGTAGATGCCTATGAGCTTTGGGGATTAAATTAGACACAGACTGGGGGGGGGGCATTGTACAAAAGTTTCAGGGCGTTGTCATATTACCTAAATTCTTTTTTGTAAGTCATTCTCTGCATCCAAACTATAACCAAATGCACTGGATATAGCATATTTTTAAAACACTAATACAAGTATTTACAGGAATTTCTTATAGCCTTTTTATGGAAATTATAGCCAAATAGAAGCTATTTATTCTCTTTGGTTTACAGGTGGGAAAACAGAGGTGCAGAGGAGTTGTATGATTTTCTTTAGGGCATGCAGTTAAATTCATGCTGAGCCAAGGCCAGCCCCATTGGCCCATTATCTGCTTGTAGTTAATCAACTCAGCATTAATAGGATTTTCAAAACAGCTCCCTCAGAATGATATGCTTAGGTGATTCTCAACTCTAACTAGTGTTTTAAAAGGAGGAAAGAGGGTATATTTGTTTCTAGAGCTATTAAAATGAAATTAATAAAAATTTATTTATATAGTTATATTAGTCATAGTCAGTACTCAGTAACCATATACATAGCTAGTGCCTAGCATACTGAAGTATACACATAGGGATCATTTCTATCAGCATAGACTTTGATCGAGCTGATATAAATTATCCCAAGAAATAAAAACAGTAAGGTAAAGAGCAAACAAGTTAAAAGTTAAAAACAATATGATTATTTATTAACACCAAGAAGATCAGCTATCTTTAGGCAAAGGTATTCAGAGAATATCTTTTTACATAGCATTTTTGGCATAGTACATTAATATGGGTATTTATGGGAAGTTAGAATTTATCACAGCCATTTTGTAAATTTGTTGCTCTTGTTTTATGTAAGTAAAGGAAGTTAAATATAGAACACTACCCAAAGACAAGAAACAATATCTGTGTCTCTTGTTTCCAGTCTTGAAAAGGAAACTTAAAATATTTTAGGCTTTATAAAATGTTTTCCTGAAGTTAATAATAATAATGCATTGAACTACTTATATTTAATGATATTCTGCTTTCTCAGAGGAACTGCAGATGGTTCTGCATATTCTCTGTTGATCTGATTTCTTGTTACTAGAAAATAGAGTAGGGAAGTAGGTCGGTGCAGTGCTAAAGGCAAAATGTGAGCGCTTGCACCTCTTTCCCAACATCATTAGGTTTTCATCTTGGCTCAAAGACTCATGCCAACAATGTCCCTGGCTTCGTGCTCTCTGACTTATGGTCCCATTCCATTTGGCATCTGTCCGAGAGGAGTCTTAGAGTAGGTTCTTTGCCAAGGGCAAAAGCAAAATTGGTATTCAGAGTCTTGTTGAAGTTTTCAGGCAAGGTGCCCACAGATGTCTATGTGTGTGTCCAAGGTCTGCAAGTGGTCACAGAGTCCTTGTGAAACACCACCTCAGGATTGCCTCAGAGAAGTCTGGTGCGTGGAACCACAGGGGAAGACTGTTGGCTTTTAAGTCTTACAGTGTCGGTATTTTACAGTCATGATTCCTTGCAGGTATTACATTAGAAAAGGCACATTACCTCTGTGGCTCTCACTTGCTTCATTTCTAAAATGAAACTGATTCCAACTGGAGCTGTTGTGATACTGTGTGTCAAATACTTGGCAAAGGTTTCTGGCAAAGGGTAGGCCCTCTATTAATATTATTTGGATTTGAATCTAAATTTCTACACAGTAAAAGGTCCTACACTGAGTTCCAAGGAAGGCAGGGAGTGAAGAAAAAAAGCTAGTCGTAATTTTCTAAGTCAATCAAAGTTTTTTTGACAAAGATCTTAGTAGAGGGTTTCGCTGAGATTGGAGTATACATATCTGTAATTCTCTATGAACACTCCCTTGGCTATCTATAGCCTCTGGCAAGAACCCTCAAAAGCTTAACTTAAAACCTAATTAACACATACTCTTTGGCTTACTCAGAAGACTCTATACCAACAGCCGCATGAGAGCAGAAGTCCTCAGACTTACAAGAGAAAGGAGTTTCAGCCAAGACAAAAGTTTCAGAGTCCAAAGGAAAAGTTTAGGTGTATTAAAGCAAAATTAACAAAATTGTTAGATACATCAAGATGCAGTAACAATAAGAGTCACTGTCATATAAACATCTATCCCAAATGATTGTTTGGATTTGGAGTGTTTGGTGGTGGTTTTAATTTATACTAGATGTGACTGGCTTTCCTTCCAGACAGAATTGTCATACACTTCACAGTGGATACAAATGGTCATTTGCAAAATGGCAGACAAGAAGGGATGAAAATAAGGATGTGTGACAGACAGCTGCTTATCAAAGTGATTCTGTGGGAGTAGAGAAGAAAGGATCTGGATAGATGATGATCTTATGTGACCACTGAGAAGATGTGGGTTTCAAAGCAGCTCTAAAGGTTCACAATTTGTGTGCTTGCAGCATGTTTCCCACAGATCAATAGAAGAGTGGTGCATGTAAACTTTTCCAGCATTGCTTTTTTTTTTATTTGGAAATGTGATTCTAGAGACCCAGCACAACATGCTCTAGAATTTGTCTTCCCTTTGATTTGTTATGAGCTGACTGCACTCCACTAAAGCCAGACTGTACTGAATGTTTAGCCACTTAGTGGGTTAGAAATACTTCTCACTTTGGGGCCCAGGGGCATAGATATGGATTCTAACTGTAGTTAATAATCTGGTAATTTTAGGAAGGGAACTTATTTCTCAGATGTTGACATTCGATAAATACTACTTTTTTTTTTTTTTTTATAAGATTGTCTTGAGGATTAAAAATGTAGATCATGCCGGATGTGGTGGTTCACCCATGGAATCCTAGCTCTTGCTAGGGAGAGGCAAGCAGATCTCTTGTGAGTTGAAGGCCAGGCTGTTCTATATTGCCAGTTCAGGCTAGCCAGCCATGTCTACAAAGTGAGACTCTTAAAAACAAACAAACAAAAACCCAAAACCAATAAATAAAAAAATAAAGTACATAGCATAGTATTGGTATATATAAGATGCTATTGTTCCTAAGGATACGAATCATGTTTGTATTTATACCAAAAGACTTTGTAATTAAAAAATAGATTTGTGGTGCTCAGTCTTCTCAATTGTGAAAAGGAAATGCACACAGTGAGATAACAGACATTTACAGAACACTTACTCTGGGCATTGTGACTCTAGGAAGTAGAGCCTGTTGTAGCCATGTGATAGATGAAGAATCTGAAGCTCAAAGTAGCACAGACAGTGATGATGTCAAGATACAGGTCCATGCATTTTGACACTGCTCTGCGTGCCCTTTGAATGGTAAGAGGTCCCAAGGTGTCTAGGAGAGATAGCTGACTGGGAGAGATGCTAAATAAGCACTTTCTATGTTAAGACCAAAGGAGTAAACAATCTGCCCTCTGTGCAGCTTTCCTCCATTTTGACTCACTGAGTTTTTGTTGTTTGGGAAAGCATAGAAGGAACATTCATTTAAGATATGAACGTTAGTGAGTGCTGTCTCCAGAACTCTCAGGTTAGATATTAGACAAGTATACTGTGCCTAACTCTTGCACTATATTAATCATTGTTCAACTTCTGCTTTCTGCTAGCTTAGACCTGTGGCAATACCTTCCTCTTTGCATTTAGTTGGTTGTCAACAGCAATAACCACGAGTCCTTCCTGTCCCAAAAGTGAATCTTGCCACACTCTCAGCTTTCAAAGTGCTATAAACACTAAATACTCTACTGCAAAGAACTGTGCCACCTCCACCCCGTGCCATCACAGCTACACAGGCTAAACTGTTTATTTGAATTCTCAGTGATGGGAAATAAGATAGGTACATGAGAATAAGATAAATGACCTAGCTCTAATATAAACAAGCATAGCATTATACCTGATTTTTTTTTTAAAGATTCTGTTCTGTATTCAATATTTTATTCAGTAGAACAGTTTTCAACAATAAGGTTGATTAGAGAACGCTCTGAAAATACTTCACATTAGACAATCTGGTTGTTTACTTCAAAGATTAAAAAAAAACAACATGGTAAAATAGGGAGAGGAAGGTAGTAGAAATTGAAGCAAAATCCAGTGAAGCATATCTGACGTCATTTGCTCTCTGGATTAAAATAAATTCAGATTTTTTTTCATTCTACACGCTTTTGGCCTTTTGGCTTTTAGGTGTAGGGGTGTGTGTGTTGTGTGTTTGTGTCTGTGTGTATGTGTGTCTGTGTCGTGTGTGTGTGTGTGTTTGTGTGTGTGAAGCTTTTCACTGTGTAGATTATGTTGTCCTCAAATTCAGGAACCCCCTGCCATAGCTCCCAGTTATTCCCCATGCTAAAGATTGCAGGCATGTTTGTTTGTTTGTTTTTGTTTTTTAAACAGGGTTCTGTCTAGTGAGTCTAGATCTGTAGCAGCTTTGAAGTGTTCTTACTGTTCATATGTTTCTTGTAACAAAATAAGGAACTCTCCTTACGATCTTTATGCAGCACATTTTTGATAAGTCTCTGAGGCTACAGTGAAATGGCACCTGCCATTTACAGTTTCGTGTATCTTCTTTCTGACCTGCTTATGTAGTGCCATGGTCACCTGCAAGACTGTAGATACTGGGCTGCTAGCTTTGTACATGTTCAGGTGTTTTGTATTTTCACAGACTGAGTAACTGAACTAAGAGTACTCCACTACAAAGGGCACATTCAGAAGCGTTTAGTCGTCTTAAGAGAGGATCTGAGGTATACAGTGTATTGGGTGGAAGTTATGAAGAAAGAGAGATATGTTTGCCTTACTATTGTAGTTCAAAAGGGTTGTCCAAGGTAAAAAGGAGTGACTTCATCATATCAGGCTTGAAGCAAGTATTCTCTCCCAAATGTGGGTCTGGGAAGTGACAGGAAGAAAGACATTTAAAAGCTTATGCTTCAGTTCTCTGTATCCGCCCAAAATATTTACTGAAGCTAGCAGAAGAAAAAGCAGACTTTTTTTTTCATCTTTCCCAAACGTGTGATTGTTTAGAACTTAAGTGCAACATCTGGAAGTCAGATACACAGAGAGCAATTTATGGAGTGTGAAGGATTTGAAATATTCAGTGTCCTTTAGTGGGAACTCAACTTTCTCTGGTGTATTTTTTCCCCAACACAAAGCGAGCAATTCTGAGATCACTTTTGCCTCTCTGAATTAAGCCCTTTGTGCTTGGGTCCCATAAACAATGTGCTTTTTAAAGGGAGCCCCCCCCCCCCTCCAAGCTCTGGCCCTTTTCTCCAGTGCAAGCAGCCAATCCGCTGCACTGAGCTGCATAGCTGGAGCGCTTTCCATTCTGAGCAGCAACAACGTACTAATTTGATGCACACATGGATGCCTCTCGCACTCTGCAAATTCATCACCAGCATCTTGCATTAGTCATCTGATGGACTGCCAAGTGTTTCATTTTCTTTCCATGTGACTTTATTATTACCACCTCTTTTCCAAAACCTCTGAAAAAAGGGCGGAGAATGGGGGAGAGGGTGAGAAATCCAGTAGAAATCTAGCTCTGCCTTTCTTTCCCAGTGATAACCAGTGCAAAGCTGATAATGCTGCCGATTTGTGATGTGTTGATAGCAGCCTTGCCCACTGAGACCTGCACTTAACTTGCAGCTGCCTCCCGAGCCTGGGTCCTCCGATGTCCATACCCTGGGTGACAGGCAGCCAGGCACTGCCCTGTGCTGGGGAGTCAAAGCTGAACAGCAGCAGCATGCAGTGAAAGCATCGGGCGGGCGCTGTGCTGAGAAGCAGCCTAATGGTGCCTCTGCTTTGTTTTAGTTCATCAAATTTCTACGACTCATTAGGCACTTTCCCCTGTGCTCCTCTTCCTCTTTCCGCCTCCTCACCCCCAACCCCCACTATTTTTTTTTCTTCCTGTCCTTCACCCTGAAGCCCTAACTCTGGCTCCTGGTTCCGTTTTTGACAGTAACGGCACAGCCAACAAGATGAACGGAGCTTTGGATCATTCAGACCAGCCAGACCCAGATGCCATTAAGATGTTTGTCGGACAGATTCCTAGGTCCTGGTCGGAAAAGGAGCTGAAAGAACTTTTTGAGCCTTATGGAGCTGTCTACCAGATCAACGTCCTCCGGGACCGGAGTCAGAACCCTCCCCAGAGTAAAGGTACAGAAAGCATGTGGCTCATGGGATAGGGGTCACTGGGGTCAGGGTGGGCTTAGTGACTGGGGTGGGCAGTCCTGGGCTGGCCAGAGATCCCAAAGCCTTCAGTACGTGGGAGGGAGGGTGACAAAGAGGAAGGGAGGGCAGGATGAGAGCAGCTGGTGCTGGCAGCCCTGGTGTTCTGGCTGTGCCCCAGGGCTCCTCCCAGAACTCCCGCCTGCCGGGACAGGTGGGACTCAAGAAGGAGGGCAGGAGTACTGTCCAGCTTTTTATGGTCTCCTGATTGTTCCTATGAGGTCATGTTCTAAGCAGCGAGGCCTCTGGGTGGAGTTGCTGCCCCTACAAGGAACAGTGTTTCTCAGCCTTGTATTTTAGGAGCTAACTCTTTCTATGCCACAGTCTCATGATTTCTCATGTAATTACAAACATATTACACTTTTCCATAGCCTATAGAGACCTTGAAATGACTTGCAAGCTGTTAGTGTGATGCCACTGGTGGGACAGAAAGGGTTTACTTTGAGGCCAGACACCTATTCTTGGGGGCCATGAGAGATGATCAGAGAGCTGGGTCTTAGGGAGCCATGGGTAGGGGCATAAGATAGTGAACACACCTTTAGAGATACTCAAGGCTTACTCCCTTATCAGAGGCAAGATTATAAAGTGAAAAGTCTGGTGCTTATTACTGCCTCCATTTTAAGACAGCAGTGACGTGTAGAAGTTGCAAATGTTGACACCGAGGCCAAGAATTTGGTTGATGCTTCTGTGTTTCTAAGTCCTGCACCATAAGCTCTGGAGAGACTACTTTTAAAATGTCTCCTCTTCTGCTACCGCTTGGTTTCTGTTGCTATTTTAATGTTTTTGCTCTAGGTTCTGTCCTTTTTTCAGTTTCTCCTCTTTGGGCCTCTCTTTTCTTCTGTGGATATCACAGTTCCTTTTTCTCTGTGCTTTACAATTTGTTTCCAGCCTGTTGTTTTATTTTTACGTGTATCTCATAAGAAAGAGACCATCGCCTGGCTCGTGTATACTCTTTAGTTAGGCACATGAACTGTGCCTCACACTTTTCTCTGAGCCTTTTAAAGATAAAAGAGTAAGAAAATTTTAAGGCTAATATTCTATACTACTGTGAAGTTCTGGGCTAGCTCCGGTTCTCTATAGTGCTGAGGTCTTGTGGGCTTTGAGGAATGTTTGAAAGGAATTTAAAAGCCTACAGCCAATACTCACTTTGTACAAGTAGACAGACCTGCCTTCAGATTTTGTTAATAAACTAGCCCCCCTCCAACATATTATGTAACATTACAGCTATTTTAAAGAGACGAAAATTGTGTGTCTACATCTTTGACCATCTATAATTAGAAAAGTAGAAAATATGATATCTAAAATTAGTAAAATGTAAAACCACAGAAATCAGGATTATATTAGAGACTTTTGTGAATAGTTAGATGCTTTCCACACAAAGAAATTAGTTTATTTCAATATTTTTATAGTATCCTACTTAAGAGAGACAGTATAATGCATGGCTCTGGAGTAAGTAATTTTCAAATAAGAGTCCTTTCCATCACCTAAAGTAGAGTGGAAAAAAAATTAAGCTCTAGCAGTAGGCACAGTGCATCCTCACTGAGAAAAATGGGACACTGATACTGAATTTATTGGCTTTTTCAAAATGGCCTCAGACAAAATAATCAGAAGTCAATTTTTTACTATCATGCCTGATTGCTCGCTTAATATTTTTGAGTATGTGTTCCTTACATTGACCCAAAGACCTTCTCCGCAGTCAGACATATTCTATGTGTGGCTTGCTCATGTGGTCCTTTGAGTGATGCCGTACCCAGACTACGTTTGAGACTATGTATTTTGTTAACTTCTGTTCAGCAGCTCTTTTAAGTAATTTCATGAAAGTAGTATGCAGAAAGAAACCCAAGCTCTTGAAGAGGGAAGGAAGCCAAATAAGGAAACTCTGAGGGGCTTGTCCCGCAAACATAGGATCCTTACTGAGAGCTTTATATACGTTTCCATCCAGCTTTACCAGAATCCTGAAGGTAGATAGTGTCAGTCACATTTTACAGGTGAAGATACCAAGGCTCGAAAAAGTTACAACATGTAGCCCACTTTCCCCAGCCAGTAAATTCATCAGTCTTCAGACACTTAACGGTATTGTCTCTCAGTAAGATGAGATAAAAACAGCACCATCTGCTCCATTTCCTGGCTTCATTTTCATAGCTAAGTGTTCCCCAAGTAAAAAGATGGGATTTCTCCCTTTAAGAACCCTCATGGTTTCGTTTCTGTCTTCGTGTTTGGTCCTTCCACTCACGGGTCTGGGTTGTGCATCACCACAGCTCATGCTACCATGGGATAGGAGTTAGAGATGAAATCATTCAAATCTTACCTTTGGAAATTCAGGTCAATTCCCATTACCGTGAGCTCCAAGTCTCACATCAAATATTGCTTGAAATATGTAGGCTGTCAGCAAAGGCTTGAAAGGGTTTTTGTTATACAGACATCTCTGTTGTAAAGGTATTTGTTTTGATGGGATTTGGGCTATATAATGACATTGCTCTCAGAGGATTACAGTTCTTAGCTGCCTACGTGGAGAAAGCAACAGCTACCATTTTCTTTGCATCAGCTTCTGTGTGTACCATATATAATTTTACCTGTTCATATGTAAAACTAAACCCAAAGTTTACATTGATTTTGATTCTATCAGCATAGTATAGTTACCATGTTTTCACAGCACTGATGTTAGAGCCTCAGAAACTAGAATTACTGGAGGCTTTTGTCTAACTGTGGTTTAAATTATGTAAGCAAGGCTTTTGGGTGGCCTTTATTCATTGCCTCATTTGCCTTGATGGTTCCAAGGAAAGAGGCAAATGTTATAATGTTGCTTAATCCAGGTGAATTGGATCCTTCTTTTATTTGCATTTTACGTTCTGTTTAATCTTGAGGTATAAAAGCCTTACTTTGTTTTCGTGTAAACTATCCTAACCTGTTAGGTCTTAAGAGGAACTTTTTAAAAGCCTTTCTGTGTTTTGTATGTTTATGTGCATGAATGTGGGAGCACACATGTGGAGATCAGAGGGTACCTTAGGTGTCAAACCTTGCGTTGCACCTTGTTAGTCTCCTTGTTTGTTTCAGTGTGTGGCAGGCAGGCTAGTAGACATGTAAGATTCCATGAAGGATGTCTCTCCCGCACGTCTCTGTGTAGGAGTGGTGGAGTTGCAGATGTGAGCTACTACACTTGGCTCTGCAGAGATCTGCCGAGCTGAACTCAGAGCCTCACATTCATACAGCAAGTGCTTTACTCACTGAGCAATCTCCACAGCCCCAAAGGAGCATGTTTTATTCAGTTGTGATCTCCCAGTTCTTCAGATGATCAGAAATACTACATAGTGGATAAAAATCTGACCTTTAAAATCAGACCTGCCTAACCCTGATACTTGGTTCTGATTTTCCCTAAGTATTTCACTTGCGCACTTCAGTTGATCATATGAAAATGATGGGGACGGTCCTCAGAGAGTGCTGTGTTAGTGATGTTCCACACTGGAACATGGTAGGAACTTGTTACAAGAGATTATTATTGTAGTTATATTCATAACTTATCTTTTAGAAACTAAAACTATAAGAATAAAGTAAACTCAGGTCACTACAACAAAAGAATATGAGAAAATAGTAACTACAAAAGAAGAAGATATACATATTGAAATTAGAGAAGTTCTCAGAAGAAATAGATTTTATTGTACAGGATATAGTAAAAGGTAGCATCTTTACCAATTTTTGAAAACGGTAATGGGATTTTAGTAAATAGAGATGACGTTAAACACTACAAGTGGATAGATTTAGCTTAGCCTAATTTAGAGTAGGGGTGCAAGGGAGAACAGGTGTGGGAAGAGAATGGCAGAATATTGTCTGAAAGCTGAAGTCTCACAAATATAAAATATGTGAAATGAAACAAAAAAATGAAAATCACAAAGCTGATAATTTATAGAATAGGGCCGAGTTTTAGAGAGATTTTGTTTTTAGGATTTAAAAAAAATTAAATTTCTCTTTTAGATAAAAGGGAATCTGGAAAGTATACTTAAGCAAAAAGTAACCAAAAAATGGCTGTGCTGTGTTGCCTTGTGCTCAGAGAAGGGTGCTATCTGCCTGAGAATATAAAGGAAAGGGGTGAGTGGCAGGTGCATGAACAGCACAGTAAAGAAGGAAAATTGATAAATACATTAGAGCAGTGATGATGGAGAAGTTTTAGTTTACTGGTAGAAATTGCAATAGTGGGAACAATAATAAGTAGAAAATTTAAGAAACAGAAAAGCAGGTTCAATATTGAGGTGTCCCTGTGAAGGGTCAAGAGTAAGGACCAGGAGCACACTTGGGATGCTGTGCTGGTGAGGACTAAGGATCAGGAGGACACGTTGGATGCTGTGC
>OU015749.1:11733290-11749018 GCA_907169655.1 Acomys percivali
CTAAGGATCAGGAGGACACTTGGGATGCTGTGCTGGTGAGGACTAAGCAGCGTTTCAGAAGCAAGGTGGCAGTTCAGGACAAGGCGAGGAACTGAAGGTGTGTGTGACTTAGAGTGTCAGGAGCGAACACTCCGTGCATGGACTGCTGTTGCTGCTGCTTCTGTGGATGATAAAATGACAGAATACAAGGTGATCGCCATATAAATACCACCTGAGTCAGAGGCCTGGAGAGGAGAGAAGGAAGAACTGAAGAACATTAGTGGAAGGCTAGCAAGATACTTAGATTTAGTCAGCAGTGCAGTTAGGAGGAAGTAACATTCAAAGAATGTTAACATAGAAGGGGAAATATGCTATTTAGTAGATAATGTCTAGTAGATATGCTCTCTGTATTGTGGTAAATGATAAATTTCTGAGAGCACCACTTAGAATTGAGGGTTTTTGAAGAATAAACTTAAAACTATTGGTTTGGGAAACTGAACAGAAGAACTATTAAAGAAAAGAAAAGACAAACTATGGCACCAGCCAAGAACAATACGTGCAGTAAACTTCAAACCCCTACCCAGATCTAGCCAATGGACAGGACATTCTCCACAATTGAGTGGAGAGTGGGGACTGACTTTCACACGTACTCTGGTGCCCCATATTTGATCATGTCCCCTGGAGGGGGAGACCTGGTGGCACTCAGGCTACCAAGAATAGACTTGATACCCTATGAACATATACAGGGGGAGGAAATCCCCCTCAGGAACAGTCATAGGGGAGGGAAATAAGGGGAAAATGGGAGGGAGGGAGGGAAGAATGGGAGGATACAAGGGATGGGATAACAATTGAGATGTAATATGAATAAATTAATAAAATATATTAAAAAAAAAAGAAAAGAAAGGAACCTGATACACTTAGACTGTCTTTCAAAATGGGCCCTAAGAGGCTGTGGTCCTGGAGAGCTACAAGAGATAAGGAAAGGCAGCATGTCACTGGCTTGTGAACAAGCAACAGATTAGATTCGTAGAGAATGTAAGGCTGGAGATGGCTTAAGTTCATCTGGTAAAAGGCTGGAAATGGTGCCAGATGTGTTGGAATGTGCTCTCCAAGGTCTAAAGTGGAGAGTTGGTAAAGCAGAAAGATTATCACCTTGTCTCAGAGGAACAAGGAAGAGTTGTGTGCTGGGAGAAGTGGAAGATGCAGATGTTGTGTTCAGTCAAGACCTATAACTACAGGTAACGAAATACATGAGTTGGACCAAAATCAAAATTCTAATCCAGAATACTGGCCTATGAAAAAATCTGCTTTATAATGAAAGCTATTTCTATTTTTCTAAATTTAAGTCATTACTCTGATTTTCCAGGAATGAAAACCAAATGATTAAATTAAAATAACCTATCATCCGAGGCTGAAAGTCAGGAACCTCAGTCGTAATCTAGTGCTTTGCTGATCACATTTTACGGTCTCTTCTGTGATGACTTCTAAGCCAAAAGAGAAACAGAAAGTAGAAGTGATTTGTGTTGACTCTCTGTATAGCCCAGGCCAGAAACACAAAGCTTCCTTTTTTTTCATGAAGTATGTTAGGAGGTCATCAAGAATACAGCTGTGCACCCCTGCATTGCTCAGAGCTCAGGAGTTTCTGGGTGAAACAAAATTAAATGCATGTCTCCTCTGGGAAGAGGTATTACCTTCAAGTTTCAGCCAAGCAGATCTCATGATGCTATGTCATTATTACTATCTCATGTTCCTTTCAGTCAGGCTGTAGGTTGGTTGACTACGAGACTGGCCTCATTGTCTTAGAATATGATGGCAAGACATTTCTTTTCATCTCACAGTCTTTACTCAGTGTTTCAGAATTATGCATTAGTAAAGGCTAACTTTGACCCAATCTGTCTTTAGTTCAGTACAGTGGCTATGTTTCTTGAGAATTAGACTAGGTGGCTAGCGAGTGAGCAGTGACAGGGAAAAGACACCAAAGCCTAAGTTTTTCTTAAACTTCAGAGTTGGGCAGAGTGACAGCTCACAATCCAGATGATCCTTTCTGTTCTGGAGGAATGAGTGTGGGCCTGGAGACACCTCACAGCTGGGATAGCTTAGAGAGTGAACCCCAGTTTCCCTAGCCACACGGTAGAGGTGACATCTGCCATTCAGAGGTGTTTTACATATGCAATAAATGCCAAATATGAATGCTGTATTATAGTACAATGGCAGTTGATAATCTTACAAGCTGTATTCTTTAAAAAATATTACAGGTTTCTAAAGAACATCCTTGGCCTGTTTATGTTATGATGCTAGGGGCACAGGGGCTGGAGTGAGGTGAGAATATACGATTCTACATTTCATGCCTTTCCTTTCTTCCTGAAAACCTCTATCTGAGCCTTAAGTAATACAAATGGTGCTAGAATTATAGGTATGTGCCACCACATCTTACTGTCCTACATTTCTTAAAAGGTAAGGCTGTACCCTAGATTGTGTGGGACTGTCCTATTTTTAGTGGTCCTCAGGAAGAATTCTTTCATTCTGAGTTAATTTTATCCTAACAAGCCACTGTATCATTTTACTGTGACACTCTTTCATAGTTAACTGATTGAGGACCAGCAGGGTAAATATAAAACACAATCAGAATTTCTATATATGTATAGGGAGGCATCCTAATCCTGACTTGTGAAAGATGAGTTCACCAGTTATATCACACAATTATATAAAAAGAATTATTAGAGGGCTAGGATGATGGCTTACGGGAGTAAAGTGCTTGCTGTGTGTGTGTGAGGACCTGTGTAAAACAGGATATGGCAGTGTGCGTTAGAAACCTGTAACAATCTTAAGAAGAATACAGCTTGTAAGATTATCAACTGTCATAGTACTATGCTACATCACTGTAATCTCAGTGCTCTCACCGTGGAGTGCAAGTAGAAGATGTCCCCAAAGATACACACTGCATACATACACAAGAACACATGAACAGGAACACGCATACATGTATACATACATGTACATCACACACAAAAATAAATGAGAGGTAACAATATGGATATTTTTAATGGAGGTTTAAATGCCACCCATTGGATGATTTGAGGTAAAGGGGTGAGAAATGCAAAATAATTTCCTTTAAGTTCTCCTAAGAAAGAATCTTTTCTACTGGGCCATACTGCGGAGAGAATGGCTGGACTTCTGTCACTTCGATCAAAGGGCAGTTTGTACCTTAGCAGATAATATTTACCATGGGTACATTTGATCTTTATGTCTCTGGAGGCTAAAAAAGGAAGAAAGGGAATGAGGAAGGTACAGAGCACACAGAGTGCTGGTATCAAAGCCAGTATCAAAGAAGACAAGAAATTACTCAGGCCTGCCTCTGACTATTTTCCTTCACGTCTCCTCTGTCTGGAACACTAAGCCTTCAGCAAGTTCCCAGTTGACTTGTCCCCAACAGATTTGGGTTTCTGGAATTAAAGTTTTAGAAGACTAAAGAATACAGGCTCTAGACCAAAGAGGAAAGCTTGTTTTGGTAGAAATTTCAGATGTCAGAAAACCTAGGGCTCGTGGCTTGTGTCTCTTGAATGCCTCCAGTACATATTGCTGCTTGTGTAAAGTGTGAAGTCTAGGTAGCTTCACAGTTTAATTTGCCATTTACATTGATAGCTTGCTTGCCGCTGAGAGGCTTTGCCTTTTCTGTGGCAGACAATAAGATTTCTTGATGGCAGAAGGACAGTAGCATCAGTTACATAGCTGTGCCACTGTAGATGACCAGGCTGTGAGACATTATCAAACCAGTCGTTTGGCTCCCTCATGAGAAAGGTGCCCTCCACAGTCCTGTTACCTATTTAGAAACCCTTACTCACTTTGGATCTGTAGATCCTAAAAATTCACACATTCTGATTAAAAGGCTTACCTTCTTCTGCCTTTAAATGTTACTTCTGAGGAAAGTATAAAATTGATTATAGTTATAAAACATTTGGAATGCTCATATTAAAAAACAATGTTACATAACTTTTTAAAAGCCTATTATCCTCTAATTTTACACACAGTGAAATGTAAAGTTATGTTAGTACAGTTTTTAAATTCTTTTTATTCTTGCACGTATTGTCCGAAATTCTAACAAAGTTTATTTAGGCTTAAGGTCTCAGATTGTTGGTTGTTTATCCTAATTTTGTTGATTCTGAGAACATGTATTCTTATGCTTTGTTTTCCAACATTGATTGACTCAAACGTTTTACAAGTAGTATTCTCCCTCCAGTTAGAAGTAGGCATCCCTCATGTGACTAAATACATAACAATCATTATGATCATCAAAACCTTTGAAAACTGACAAGGAATTTAAATAACTACCAAATGGGAATATAAAAATTAACCTAAAATAATATTGTCTTAAAATAAAATTATGTGTTTTGGTAGCAGAAATGGTAGGTGCTAGTAGTATATTAGCTTTTAGGAGAGTTGGTTAAAGAAATTGAAAGTATTCTGACCCATAGTGTAAACATCAGTACAAAGTTAACTTCAGACAGCTCAGTGATACTCTAGGGTTAGCATAAAAAAAACACTCTGGCAGTAAACTAGACCAGTTAGACATATTGAAGAGTAAGTAAGGCCTTCAGACCACTGTTGATGAGCACATGCTGTGGAGAAAGAAGCACAGAAAGGCGTGTGGGAGATGATGCGTGGTGATGTGCTGGGTTTCTCCAGGCTTCCTTTTACCTGAGTTGTGTGGTCAGCTATATAGAAGCAGAAAGCAGAATCACAAGTTTTCCTGCAAATAGAAAAGGGAGCTAATTAGCTGAATGGGACAAATGATGGTAAAATTAATGAATCAAGGTGAGTGGGGATAGCAAGCCAGACACCACAGAAATTGGTATTTAGGATCAATATTTTTTCACTCTCTATGTAAATGACTGAGATAGAAGTTTCTAATCCAGTATTCACACTCTGGCATTAGCTCAAATTAGAGAAACTCATATGCTTCAGGCAGTGATTATCTTGAAGACTAAAGGAATATAATTTCTCTATTCCTGTTAGAAGAGCGTAGGTTGGAATCAGAGAACAGAAGTACAGGATTGAAATAGAATGTTCTGTGATGCTATTCTTCAGCTCTCCTGGAGTCCCATCATTATAAAATGTTTTGAGGTAAGTTGTAGCTTAGGTTTAGGTAGCAGATTCTGGAGCTCAGCTTGCCAACGGACCAGCGAGGGTCTGTCTCCTATAGTGTCTAGAAAGTGCTGCTAGTTTTTGCCCTCTTTCTCCATTTTAACTTCATGTTAAAACATAGATGCTGTCATAATTCAATGGATATCACACCCAGAGACACAGAGAAAGTTAGACAAATATTGTAGGCATTGAAGTGTGTAGGAAAGAAGGCATCTGACAAGATAATGAGCCAAACTGCCCCCAAAATGCTCAACATTACAAGTGACACCCAAAGCAAGCAGGGTGGAGCAGGTGACGTAACAACTTTCTTACCACACAATGCCTTTTTGCTGCTATCTAGGACACCATGCCCGGTATTAGCAAGTGGCACGGAAGTTCTGTCAAGTAGATGGAAGCATTCCAAAGGGGAGCAGCATGAATCATGAAGGCCTCGCAAGGTGGACCCACATGGAAAAGTCTAACAGGTTAACTTAAAAGGACTAAGAGCATTAAGCCATAAGAATGAAAAGAGGGAAAACCTATATCAAGACATTAAAAGGAAGGTTTGTGCTCTAAAAAAAAAAAAAAGAAGAAGTGGGGTGGACGCTGATTGAAGGTTTGAAGATGCTCAGTGCAGAGCAAAGCTCTGTATAGATGAGCTCTTTGAATTAACGCTGAACCCTGGGATTCTGATGCTTATACTTAAAATGTTGGAACAGCAGGGAAAGTACAGAGTTTAAGCCAAACTTTTATATAGAAGAAGTGGTGAACTTAGAGTACAGTGTAAAAGTTAAGAAGATGGGGGTACAGTAGCGAACTTAGCAGTTCTCAAGAGTGGACCTTGCCCACCTATCTTAAGAGGACTGATGCAAACCTCTTTGTAACCATGGTTTTGGAGGTTAAGGTGTCATTGAAAGGGGAAATAGGGAGCCCAGAGTCATGTGGCAATAAATAGTTTTTTGGTCACCTAATGTTCAGAAAGCATTATACTTACATGTTTCTCCCATGACGTAGATGAAATGAAAGATTAAAGGAGCTAAGGTCATGTGACAGGAAGAGTGATGTTTCTCTTCTCATTATCTTGCCCATGTAGCCTCCTTCCTCTTTTCCTTCATTTTTAGTATTCCTTCTTCTTTCATCTCCCCACGAGGAATTTAGAACAAGACTGGTTAGGTGTTTTTCTAAAGTGTCTTTCTGAAGACTTTCCAATTAAATACAAGGAGATGAAATCTGCTGCAGCCCCTACGTCAGCATAACTTAGTCATCCCCAATGCATCAAGCTGGCCTTCTGCTGCATTAGTTTTTTCCTGAGGAAACGTGAACAAACATCTGTTTACTGAGATAGGTCACCAGTACAGACTACTGAAAGGATTCTACCCAAGTCTGTCTTGAGGTTGCTTTCAGGGGCATGAGAGACTCTGAAGCAGCTGCATCACTGAAAAGTCCCAACCATCCCAGCGTGTATGTCAACAGGAGAGCTGCATCCCTGGAGCTCCCTGCCCAGCTTGCAGGAAGCTCCACTGAGTAATCTCCTGTCTTGTATAACCTTGGAATGGGGCCTTCAATGGTCTGACCTTCCTGAGTCCTATAAGTCTTCGTCTTCCATTTTTCTCTCCTGGAAGGGGAAAAGTAACTATATTGGCCCTCAACCCCCACCTTTTAAAATTTGGTTTTGGGCAATTTCACATATGTTTATATAATGCATTCTGACTGCTGTCATCTCCCCTGCCCTTTCCCATCTCCCAATTACTCCTATCTGCCCCTCTTCCAGATAGATCCCTGCATCCTGTTCATGTCTTTTCATTTTGTTTTGTAACCTGCTGAGTTTAACAAGAATAATCTCTGTGACTATGGACTTGGAGATTTCCAGTGGAGCCTGGTTGGTCCAAGAGTGCAAACCCCCTTTTACTACATGGTATTCAGTACGGGGTCCTGAGGAAGATCTGCCAGACCCTACCTAATAGATACTAAGCTGTCTAGGAGCCTTAATCTTCACAGGAAGCATGTGTATGTATGTATTAAACTCTGATCTATTGTTTTAAACTTTATTATAACCTAAAGTTGGGGGTTTTTTTTCTCTGCCACTTTTCCCAAATGGATGTGAAATCCTTCCTGGAAGACTTCTGAGGAATAAAATATAAAGTGTTGCAAGTCCATCGCTCAGTGCAGAACTTAGCAGATATTGGGACCTAGATAGGGTGTGGAAGAGAGAAGAAGAAAGCAAAAAGAATACCCAACTGGATATTATGATATCTAGTCATAGATGAATAAACTATGAAATTTTTATTCTGGATTTTTATGTAGGGAAATCTTGAGTGCTTTTTTAATTGTGTTGCTAGAAAATATGCACAGTTGAAATAAGTATTTTTAATACTTCTGAGATTGTGATAGAATGAGTCAAGGAATGAGACTAGTCCAATAAAGTCAGCCATCTCCTAAGTGTGCAAAACAGTTGGTTTATGACTCAGAGTCAGAGCCTGTAGAGGAGCTCATTTACATTTCAAGCCTAAGTCACTGTTCCAGATTCTTGATCCTACTGTTGCTGGTGTTAAAGATGTCAGACTCCTTCAAAATAATTATATGTCCACTTATTTTATCCCAGATTCCCATGGGCATCCTGTTAATAGCATAGCTCTTAGGCTTCATTCCACTGCGTGTTAGACTGTTTAGTATTGTTCTGTATCTTCTGAGCATTTTCAGGTTTAAATTTGTCATTGACATGCAGACTTTATGGTTTGTGCAGACCTGACATTACAGCTCAGCTATCAGCAACACGTTACTTCCAAGTCACATTTTGTTACTTGATTAGCTTTTTCACAGCCTTTCTTATTGCCAGATACATCTGTTTTTGCAAATGGTGGGTTGGTTTTACAGCTGGGTTCTGTGCCTTTAGAGGAAGTTCACTGGCTTTCATGGCAGGGATCTCTAAGAACCATAGATGTCAATAATGGACAGTCATTCCACAGAGGACTAGTTTGTTTTTTACCCACCTTCACTCTATCCAGAATCATCACTGCTTTCAGAAGCCTGTACAAAATAGCTCATTTGAGGGGAAGATAATTCTTACAGAAACCACAACATTGAGAAGGAAGTAAATGTATTAACAGTTTTGATAGATATACTCTCTTAAGCATCTATTACTAATACATACATCCCTTCCAGAAAGATGTAAAATATGTTTAGTAGGAAAATGTTATGATAAATGAAAGTAATTTGGAATGGTCCTGTTGCCATATTTTACACATACACATGTATACAATGAGTATTGGTTTCATGAAAAGGAAATATGATTAATCCTTTCCAATTTTTACAATGCTTTTGAAGGTTCTTCTTTAAATCAGGTTAGTTCAGTGTTTGTTTTACATATGTTTATATATGAGAATGTTTAAAAACAGAATATGGGGTTATTTAAAAGAAAATATAAGCAAAATGCTTGCATGTATTTAAAAAAAATCAGTGAAAGAACTACTTCATTTGTACAGAGCGTTGTGGTTTCGCTGTTGAGATTGAGCCACATACTTCAATGGGAAAAACAGAAAATTGGACATTTGGGGTTTTTTTGTTGTTGTTGTTTGTTGTTTTGTTTTGTTTTTTCTAGACATGGTTTTTCTGTGTAGCCCTGGATGTCTTGGACTTGCTTTGTAGACCAGGCTGGCCTCAAACTCACAGAGGTCCACCTGCCTCTGCCTTCGCAAGTGCTGGGATTAAAGACACGTACCACTGCGCCTGGCTGACATTTGGAAGTTTTGTTTGTTTGGTTAAGTCTTTCATAAGATACTCAGTAAGAAATTACATTTAAAATGAAAGGCCATTTTGCCCTTTTTCTTTAGTATTCCTTAAGTAACTTGTTCATTTTGTAAACCCAGGACAAGATAAGGAGGGCCTCTTACCGCCTGTTGTTACCAAAACATTTTCCCTGGCACTGTAATGAAAGCTGATGAGAGGAGTGGAGGAGTTACAATCTCGCTCAATCCCTGAGTGAAGTTGATATGGTTTAACAGTAGTATTAGAAGACTAATTAAAACAAGTAACAAACAGCACAGTAGGATTTGTAAGTAGGATAAATGGAAGCTCAACATTTCACTCTGAGAGCTGTTACCATGTTACCTGCCACATGCCCTCTGTCGTGCTGCGGTATGGCTTGGTATTTTAACAAGCAGGCCAGTTAGGCAGGAAAAGGTACGTGCAGTTTCCATGCCCAGTCACCAGTGCCAACCAGGCTGCTGAGTAAGATACTCTCTTTGTGAAGTGGGCATCTGTTAAATAGGAACTGGACTGTGACTACCAATTCATTTTACAGAAGCCACCATACAGCTCTCTGATGGTGACAGGCCTTAGCTGTTTTGAGAGTGCAGTATGAGGGTTTTGTTTTGTTTTGTTTTTTGTTTTTTGTTTTTTTACTCCAGAAGTGGAAGGCATTCTTTCCACAAGCCTATGACTCCTCAAAGAAAATGTTTCCAGAAGTCAAAGCTTTGCTCTGATCTGTGTGGAGGAAGAAAAAGATGTAAGAAAAAGTAGCAAATATACTGTGTCTTAAAACTGTCTCTTAGGTTTTTCTTTTTACCTAATTGTACTCTAATCTGTGTTCAGGAGTACTGCTTTTAACCCAGGCATGTCAGGCTTTTATACCACAGGTCAAGTTGCAAGGCACAGAAGTTTGTGACGCTGTAAAAAGCAAAAGAAGAGTATCAAATGGCAGAAGCGAGTTGTTTAACCCAGGCTAATCATGTCAGTGGGCCTGCCACATTAGGTCGGGGGCGCTGGGGAGATAACGAAGGGCCTATGGCTCTGTAGCTTCCTTTTCTGTGCATCAACTGAAGAGCTGCATGAGAGTGAATAAAACTATGATGGAGCTGCCCTAGCAACAGAGTGCTGTGCTGATGATGCTCCATCACATGTCTGTAATGAGAAAGCTGTATTTTTAGAATACTTCAAAGCCAGGAAACCGTTAAACCATACTGCATCCTCCTTTACCCTCCAGCCACTCCCCCGCCCCCCACACACACCCTCAGGAAAATTTACCCTATTTTATAGAACAGGAACTTGAAACAAAGATTAAGTGGTGTATTTGAGCAAAGGTTCTAATCCCAGGAAAAATTGGTCATCTGGTATTAAAATCTAACACATCCTGCAGAGTAATTTTTAATATTCCTACTTCTTTTACCTACTTCCATATGACCTTGATCTAAACCTTTATACTGTGTACAAAGTTCGAAAGGCAGCTTAATCTCCATTTTTTGTTCCAGGCACTTTTTTTTTCAAATAAAAATAGGCATATAATATTATACTGTTAAAAATCAAAGCTTCATGAACACTTTGAAAATTTCTTTGAGTTTCTAATACTTATCTTCCCAAATACTCTTCATAGAGCTCCCTTACATTACTCGTTAGAAAAATGTCTTTATATCCCCAAATTCCCATGCCTAGATCACTGCCTAGAATGAAGGAGACATTCAAATTTCTCTGAAGATAGAATGAATGAGGTAAGCTGTACTTTGTGATTTGGCACTAGCTCATTCATTTTTAGTTATTCTCAACAAGCAGGCACATGCTTTTGTGTATACTGTACACTTTCTTTGCTAGCCTTGTATGATAGTCAGTGTGCAGTATCCCAGGGATACAAGGACAAAAGGTATGGTCCAGGTCCACAGGGCCCTCAAAAATCTTTCAGACATAGGAGGTAAGTCTAGATGAATTTGTGTGTTTGTGTATGCATGCACATGTATGTATGTATTATAAAAAAGAAACTATAACATCCTTTTTTTTTTAAAGCTCTGTGACCCAGGAAATCATAAAAAAAAATAGTAATGTACAAATCAGAAGAAAGAACATTAGAACTCTTCTGTATTCAGCATATATTCAGTATGTACAGTATCTTACCAGATATATACTAAATACCATATTTTTAATAGTAGAACTTACTAGATTTCAGAGAAGGCTGCACCTAACCTCCACTCTCAGCACAGCTACAAAAGAAAAAGTGTTCACTTTGGGGCTGGCAAGATGACTCAGTGGCTACGTATATTTGCTGTACAAGCCTCATGATCTGAATTTGATCTCTAGAAGCCCTGTAAAAGTGGAAGGAGAGAACCAACTCCACAGAGTTGTCCTATGACATCATCATGCATCCCATGGTACACATGCCACACACAATTTTTGAAGGATGTTTGCTCTATCCCCAGTCCTGTTGTGGTGTCTGTCAGCACTCCCAAATATACAGACCTGAGGTATTTCTTATGTATGGTTCTATGTATTGGCCTCTTCATAGCCGTAAGTTACTTGAGGCCAGAAGGAGCAGACCAACAGTACATTTTATAATATATATTATACATATTATATATATATACAAAATAATATATATATTGAACATCATACACATTTGATATTTGGGTATATGCTCTTTACTAGTTTCGGTTCATCTCTGTGCTATGTTTGGTTTCTGTTTCTTCTTTGCCTGTCAAATAAAATACTAACCTCATGTAAAAGGTAAATATTTGATTGAAGGTATAGCTAAAAAATGTACTGGTCACGATTGATAAAACAGGATGTCTAAAATAATATATTAAGTGAATTCCAATCTCTGATCAGTCACTTCTCTGTGACTTAGAATAAGCTACTTGAGTGTTCCTTGCCTTGGGTTCCTAATCCCAAAAACAAAGCCACACACAATTGTTATACAGATTAAGGGAGGTCCTAATTTAGAGCGCTCAGTGATGTCTGCTGTACAGATGGCTGTTACTCCAGATGAGGAAGCTAAAGTACAGGGTAGACTAGAATAGCCTTTGTTCAAAGCAAATTGGCCTTTCAGTAAGAACACTCTTCAGTGTCATAACAGTAATGACAGCACCGGTACTTAGACTGCTTATGTGCCAGGTCCATACCTGGATAGTGACAAGGGCCTACTATCCATTTTCTTTTTTTTTTTTATTATTTATTTATTTATTTATTTATTTATTTATTTATTTATTTATTTATTATGTATACGGTGCTCTGTCTGCATGCACACCTGCAGACAAGAAGAGGGTACCAGATCACAGTATAGATGGTTGTGAGCCACCATATGGTTGCTGGGAATTGAACTCATTACATATTCTCACAGAAATATCTAGGATACTTTGTACCTCTCATTGTACCTAGTGTTTTCTGTTTTACACTACAGTTGCGAGTATACTTTTATTGAACTTGAAATTTCTTTAATTTGGAGGCTGATTTTTTTATATTTGTTCATTCTTTTTGTTTCCTAAAGCAGAGTCCTATATCCCAGATGGGCATTGAACTCAGAATCCTCCTGCTTAGGCTCTTGAGCACAGAAATTGCAGATGTGCATCACCACACCCAGCTGGGGCTATTCTAGTCCGTCAGTACATTTAGAACTTAATGCAGTGCCTTCAAACAGCTATAAACATTTGTAGATTAGCCAAATGTAAATCACTCAGCAAAAGAAGTATTTTATCACACCTGCTTATTTTTTTTCTTTTCAGT
The DNA here is from genome assembly GCA_907169655.1 of Acomys percivali. Taxonomy (NCBI): domain Eukaryota; kingdom Metazoa; phylum Chordata; class Mammalia; order Rodentia; family Muridae; genus Acomys; species Acomys percivali. The sequence goes on from OU015749.1 coordinate 11,745,873, forward strand.
TTGAAATACAGTACCCATTGTATTCCTGGTTTGAGTCAACTGGTGGGCACTCTATGGAGCATGAAATAATATTGTTTCAACTGAAACAACAAAAGTAAGAGAATCATTTTAGGGTGTCACCGTAGTGTGAAGAGCTTTGACATTTAAAATGAAAGAAGGAAGAAGAAAAACAATTGACTGTGTAGGCCATATCTCTTCCCATCATAGGCTCTGGGCCCTCTCAACAGCACGCTCCCCTGAAATCTTGCCAGGCTTACAGATGTTTCCCTTGTCTGCGGTGTAAAGAGCCACATTGCACTTCTCCGAACAATTCTGTTCTGGCAGGGACTGATGTAAAAGGGAGGTGACCACAACCAGAAATGACCTCGTAGGTGTTACCCGTTTCTAGGTTCTGCTCTCTTAGTGCCAACACAAGTAACATTTTTTCTTTTTTTTTAAATTTATTTATTCTTCTTACATCTCAATGGTTATCCCATCCCTTGTATCCTCCCATTCTCCCCTCCCTCCCATTTTCCCCTTATTCCCCTCCCCTATGACTGTTCCTGAGGGGGATTACCTTCCCCTGTATATGCTCATAGGGTATCAAGTCTCTTCTCGGTGACCTGCTGTCCTTCCTCTGAGTGCCACCAGGTCTCCCCCTCCAGGGGACATAGTCAAATGTGAGGCACCAGAGTACGTGAGAAAGTCATATCCCACTCTCCACTCAAGTGTGGAGACTGTTCTGACCACTGAAATGGTATATACTCACTTATATCTGCATACTAGCCCAAGGGCCATGCCCCATGAAAGCCTTCACTTACCAGGAAACTGGGTCAGAGGGGAGGACATCGTATTGGGACTCTAGATGAGAGAACCATGGGAGAATAGCAATGTAGAAGGATCCAGTGGGTCCTAGAAACCTACAAGTAGAACATTATGATAGGCAGATTTGGGCCCAGGGGTCCCGCTCAAACTAAGGCACCAGCCAAGGACAATACAGGCGGTAAACTTTAAACCACAGGTAACATTTTTATGAGGCTGTGAAAACCCCGCTTTGCTGAGAGTACTTTTCGACTGTAAGATGGTGATGTACTCTGCCTCGGCGTGTGATCCCAGAAGTTCCCTGAAGGTTATGTGTAGGAAAAATGGAACTTTTCCAGACTTCAGGGTTGTTTTTCCTGTTTGCTTGTCCATCTGTTTTCCTTTCCAAACTTGGATTGTGACACACAGAAAAAAATTACTTTTAGGGACAAGAGATAAAAGACACTCAGCAAAGACTGGAAAGTATGAAGTTGAAATAAGCGTCCAGAGTCCCAGCGCTGTAATCTCTAGCCTGTCATGTCTCATTGCAAGTGTTAGCTGTCCCTAGGAATTAGGTGTTCTATGAGTAGTGGCTTTACACACACTTCTTTACAGTGTCCTTGTTATAGTAATGCTCACGCTACTTCATGTCAGCTCCTCAACAAAAAAGCAACATTGAAGTCTGGAGGAGTTCCACTTCCCCACACATGACCCTGAGAGGGCGGCTGCCGTCGGTATGAGTTCTGCCTACACTGATCACTACCACTGCTCACTCCAGTTCCCTGTAATAGTTCAGTAATCTTTTCAGTGTCCTTTTCTAAACAATTTTTGAGACATAATTGATAAGCAGTAAGTTTTTCATACTTTTATTATAAAATGTGATTCATTGTAACATGTATATGCCTGTGAGGTTCAAACTACATTCTAAATAATGTACATATTTCTCAGTTCCCAAAAGCCTTCTCAGGTAATTGGTAATTACCACTGCCACATGCATGCATACACAGGACATTAATTTGTTTTCTGTTGCTATTACTGATTCTTATTTCCTCAAATTTATTATAACAATAATAGTACATAATGTACTCATTTTGGATCTGGACATTTCACTTAATATTCTCATTTAAGTCCGTAATCGTAGTCAGTGGTTCTTTTGAATCAATACTTCTTTCCTTTTCCTTGCTAAGCAGTATTCCATTGAATGGATATACTAAACGTGTACTGTTGAGATGGCGTCTCACTATGTAGCTTGGCTAAGCTCAGACTTACAGAGAGCTGTCCGTGAAGCCTCCTGAGTGCTGGAATTAATGGTGCACACCGCCGTGTCCAGGAACACATGTGTTCATTTTTATCAGATGTCCTCTTTCTTATAGCTTGTGACCATATTTTTAAAGCTGTTCAAGTACTAATAAAGTACTGAAGTATTCAAGTACCTGGAAGGACCTGTAAGGTGCATATCTCCAAATAGAGTGACCATATAGTAGGTTTATGTTTCGCTTTTCAAGAAACTAAGGTAGTTGTATACTTTTACGCTTTTACAAGCTCTGAGTGTTTCAGTTTCCACATTCTTGTCAACACCTGGTTATAATCAGTATTCTTAATTTTAGTTCTAGTGTGGGTAGAGTGGTATATGCTATTGTGGCTGTAATTTTCATTTGCATCATGACTAATGATGCTAGGAATGTTTTTCATGTTTTGGGAACCAGTATACTATCTTTGGGATGATGTGATTCAGACCTTTGCTTATTTTTAGTTGCATTGTTTCTTTGTTTTGAGAGCTGTGGATATATTCTGTCTGCAGTGTGTGTGTGTGTGTGTGTGTGTGTGTGTGTGTGTGTGCGCGCGCGCGCGCCACTATTGCACCCTTAGGGTACTGTGCCATGCTGATCATTGTTGAAGTTCACAGGTGTCACCGCCAGGTAAGACTGTTGATCACTTCCCTCCTTTGAATGCTTGTATTGTGCCTTTTGCGAAGCATTCAGGTCATTTCCAGCTCAGGGGCCCCTGGGCCTGTGTCTCAAGTGCATGGTGTTTTCAGTAGTAAGAACTTACCTTCCACCTCTGGGGAGCAACCAACAGGCAATGGGATAGCTCTAACCAACACCTCCAAAGAGGGCTTCTAGCGTCTGGTGTTGGGGTTTTTATTAGGTGATCTTTGGCCCGTGAAAGAAGCCTTCTTAGCATAGATGAGAAAATTTCATTTAAGATGTGTGTGTGTGTGTGTGTGTGTGTGTGTGTGTGTGTGTGGTGTGTGTATTATAGGGGTCTTTAGGGAAATAGTTAACAACATCATTCCTTTTGACTTATTCTAACATCCTTACTGTTATTTACCTCCCCCCTTCTAAATTTACCTCCCTCTCCTCCCT
>OU015749.1:11749028-11766451 GCA_907169655.1 Acomys percivali
AGAAATCGTTACTGGGAATGTGGGCAAAGACAGAATTGTTCATTCTGCATACATGAGAAGACAGATGGACTGAAAAAGTGTGGTCCAAACGTCCTGGAGGGCTTCTGAAAAAAAAAAAATCTGCTTTATTAGTACTTGACCAGTTCACAGCACATATTAGCAAAACAACAAAAAACAGATTTAAAGAGGTCAAGACTCATCTAGCTGTAACTCCTGGGAGTCTTACCAAACAGTTGCAACCTCTTGTTGTTTCAATCAACAAACCATCTAAAGTCTTTATGAGAGAAGAGTGGAACAAATGGCTGGCTGCTGGCAACCATGACCTGACTCTAACAGGATGAATGAAGATGCCTGCTATCACTCAAGTGTGTGACTAGGTTAAAACATCATGGCAGTCAGTGAAGGAGGAAATCGTTATACAATCATTCTAAAAATGTGGCATTAGCAAAAATGCCTTAGATGGAACTGAAGATAATATCATATATGAAGATTGTGTGGAAAGTGATACAAGTGATTGTCAGCAACTGAGCTTCCTAAATTCTGACACTAGCAATGATGAGTGTTTGGGGTCTCCAGAAAACTAGAAAAGTGCTTGAGTCTCTAAGTCTTTCCTCTTGTTGAGTTAACACTATTTAATATTAATGTATTTTGTTATATTTTAATAAATATTTTATTATACTAGTATTAATTTGGCTCAGAATATTTTTTTTGTTTTACTGCTCTAAAAACTGTGTGTGTCTTATGGTAAGGTGCGTCTTATGGTCCAAAAAATATGGAGGTTTGGAGCTAGGAGCATCTGAAGAGAGAGAACATAGAATATATGTCTTTTTGGGTCTGTGTTACCCAAGTCAGTATGATATTTTCTAAATCCATCCAATTTCCTGAATAGTCTATAATTTCATTTTTCTTTACAGCTGAAGAGTATTCCATAGTGTTTATGTGCTACATGGTATGGTAGGGTCTTTTGTTTGTTTTTGTTTTGTTTTTATAATTTTCATAGTTCTCCACACTTATTTCCATAGTAGCTGTACCAATTTGTAATCTTAACCATAATGTCTGATTTTGAGTTATACTGTGTCTCATGTTCATTTCTTCATTTCTTATATTGGCATTCATTGAACTTTTTAGATCTTTGAGTTTGTAGTAAATATCAAATTTGGCAAGACATCAGCACTCTTAGGACTTTGAACTTCCTCTTTCTCTCCTTGGAGATTCCATTCTCATATATCCTGTAACTCAGTAATTTGCTTTTGTTCTGATGTTTGTTTTTTACGACCTTGTTTTCTCTGTTTGATTTTCAGATGCAGATAATTAATCTTTTCTGGGCAATATTTAATATGTCTGTAATCCCATTCACTGTCCTTGTCATGTCAACATAGTTTTAATCTTTAAAAATCCATTTTGAAGCCTTTTAAAAGTTCTTTTGTCTTATTTTTAGAATGCCCTGAATATATGGCTAATAGCTACTTTTGAAAGTCTTTGCTATTTCTCACATAATTTTTAATTTAATTTAATTTGGTTTTTTTGAAACATGGTTTCTTCTCTGTGTAGCCCTGGCTGTCCAGGAACTCACTTCGTCATCCAGGCTGGCCTCAAGCTCAGAGATCCACCTGCCTCTGCCTCCCAAGTGCAGGGATTAAAGGCGTGCGCCTCCACACCTGGCTTATTCCTCACATTTTTATTCCTTTTCTCCACTCTAAAGTTAAGTCTTCCTGAGTTCTCTTCTCAATATGCTATGAATTATAAGTTTTTCTAAACTGGTAGGAAGCTACTATTCTAAGCTTTTAAACCTTTTCATTTTTTATTTTTTAATCCTCACCTCTTGAGACAAGACCTCCAACTCAATCCTCTTGTATTTGCCTCCTAAATTGCACATTACAGGCATTTCCCAGTGAGCCTTTACTTGGTTTGAGTGACTCTTTTCCTCGCCTTTGGTAGTCTTTCATGCAGTCATTGATCAGAACTCTCTGAATACCAGAGGGGACCTTCTAGGGATCTTTGGAGTTCCATTCATGCATCTTGATCCTCTCCACTGACTGTTCTTTCAAGTCTAACTCTCACCACATTCAGCTCTAAATCCTCAAGTCTGGGAGTCTGGAGGGTTCTGCTCGGCTTCTAGCTTGCTCTGTGTGACCTGGTAAGTTCAGAGCGGTAAGCTTTGTTCAGTCTGGAATCAGAGTCTGCTCGAACTATCTTTCTTACCTTTGGTTCTTCTCTGACAAGTTCTGCCGGTGTATCCAGAGGATTCAAAATGCTGATTATGGTGCATGAACTGCTGTGGCACCTCATTGCCTAGTAAGCACAGCCCAGATTCCTTAGCTGTACTTTCCAGGCCACTCATAAGCCAGTTTGTTTTCTTTAATTCCCCTCGTCATACTGATCCCCCTTTGTACAGCTCTATTAGATAGAATCCCTGCACTTAAGCTCTGTTGACAGCTCACCCTCCTTCGGGATTTAACCATTTCCTACTAAATTTTAGCACATCTCCAACCTGAAAATAACTCCATCTTTATCCAAACTTCTGGCAAGTTTCATGTATAGCTAATTTTATTTAGCCTGTCTTAACTTGCTTATGCACATGTCTCATTTCCTTTCTCTGTAAATCTCACATGGATGTGATTTACATCTCATTTACATGTTGTTAAAAATAAACAATGTGAATGTAATAGTGAATCCCTACTGGTCCACCTAGTACACTCGCTCCAATGTGAAAGTAGACAGTTGAATAGATATTGCTTAAATCCTAATCCAATGATAACCAATGGCTTAGACTTGAAGTCAGTGGGAAGATAGAGCTGACTTTGTAGGATGTTTGGACCCCACTCCTTTCTTCTCTGGATAAATCTCTCCTGTTTTCATGTAATATTGCCCCTTTCCCTTTGAAGAAATGAACCTTGAAGGCAAAGACCTTTGTTTGATATTTTTGTATTCCTTCAATCCAGAATCATTCCAGTCAAGAAATGTCTGTTTAATCACAGCAGTAGCTCTCAGTGGGAGGTATTGGCAAAAGAATAAGGCTTTCTTTCATTTTTTTTAAATCCACAAAGTAAGCAATACCCAGGAAGCAGTTAGGATCTCTTTCCTCTTCTAAAGATTTTTTGAAATGCTCAAAGTACCCAAAGAAGGAGAAAGCATGAAACTAAATTCTGACCTGCAATCAACCCTGAGTAAGTGATCTCATTTTGAAAAATTTATTTGGAGTGATTCCATTTATAGGACATACCTAGATGCATTAGTCAGCTTTTTGTTATTGTGACATAAACCCAAGATAATCAACTTATTAGGAGAAAAGATTTATTTTTGTTCACAGTTTTGGCAGTGTCAGTCCGTGATTGGTTGGCATCATTGATATTGGGCCTGTGGAAGAGGCATTGCATGTGTATTGGCATCAAGTGACAGAAGGACTCACACGCTTCCTGTGTAACGTGACGAGGCAGAGGAGACAAACTCATCAAGAACACGCATTCATGGTGTAACTTCCTATCTCACCGAGTCACACTTTTAAAGGTCCCACTGTTACCCTATTGTGCCATGGGCTGTATAGCACTAAGTAGTAAAATTCAGAGATAGAAAGTAAAGTGGGAGTAGCCAGAGAGAGGAATCCAGAAGGAGCTTTAGTGTGAGCTCATTACGAGAACATGTACAAGGGCTGAAATGGATAGAGGTTATGGCTGCACGGCAGTGCCACCCTCAGTAGTGACACTAAACTGTGCCCTTAAAATGGTTCTGCCTTGCGTGTTTCAGCAATAGAAAAAAGAATACACTCAAGTCCTAGCCATGCTTTTCGAAGAATTTTAAGTAAGTCTGGGTTTAAATTCCAGTCATCCAAGATTGGACAATCCATTTACCCTCCAACTCATTTTCGTCATCAACAAATGTGGCCTAATGTATTGAAAACTACACTGTGACACAGTATATGTTCATAAGTACTCAATGAGTTTTCCTTTGACAGCTTTGTAGAAAAAGTTCTGTTACTAAAACAGTTCTGTCCAGGTATGGACTTAAAGACTAAAAGAGCAAGGATGCTGGCCTATAAATGGGTAGTGATTAGCTCATTGGAATCTATCCCACCACAGAACCCTACATCTAGTCTTAGGAGATACTCTGACCTAGAGGAGTCTCTGAGTTGTCTCCCGGTGTAGTGGCAGGGACCAGGATGTACACTGAGAGGTGATCTGTCAGTATGGCGATGTGCAGGAGTACAAAATCAGGATGCTCTCTTGAAATCTAAGTGTGGCCTCCTCAGGTACATACTCCATAGCTTCTTTTTGACAAAGGTTAGGCTCTATGTCATTAGATTTAACTTCTCCTGTAAGTGAAAAAAAAAATGGTTATTTAGGGTTGTTTTGTTTTTCAAGACAGGATTTCTGTGTATAGCTCTGACTGTCCTGGAACTCACTCTGTAGGCTTGGCTGGCCTCAAACTCATAGAGATATGCCTGCCTCTGCCTCCCGAGTGCTGGGATTAAAGGCGTGCGCCACCACTGCCTCGCTAATGGTTATTTAGTTGTTCCATTTGTGTTTATATTTCTGACCCTGATGGTTATCTGAAGTCTGGATGTAGAAGAGGGAGGGAACGTGCGGGAATATCTGCATAGAAATACAACTTTTGGATTTGTATTCTCCCTCTGCATCCCTCTGTCAGTTTCCCTTGACAATAACCTGACAACACAGAGAATTTTCCTAGGTTGCTGCAGTTTGCCCAGAAGATCCAATTAGCAGTGAGGGAGTGTCACCTGCTCATCTCCAGCTTTTCATCAGTTTTAAGGAGCCAGCTGTTCCACCTGTGCAGCTGTGCAGCCCCTCAGGCTGGAGTCTTGTCAAACTCTACTCACTAAGTAGTGTTTAGTCACGGTTGAGAGGCAGCTCCTCCAGTGTAATCTCACAGTACTCCAGCAAGGGCGCTGAGGAAGCCTCCCGAAGTCCTGTCTGGCTTTGTCCCTGTGAGGCTGGCGTTAGAGAAAGTGATGTGGTCGCTTGAAAATGGCTACACTGCTTCTTCACTCTAGTAGCAGTTAAAGCACTGTTGTTGTGATTCCCAAGAAGCCACTTCTCACGTGCTAAGTAGCCTTCTGGCAAAAATGTGCCGCCATGCAACTGGCCATTTGAGGGGAGACTGGGGTGGCAGTTGCTAATACTACCTTGTACTATATTGCACAAGAGTTGCTTTCCATGGAAGTCAGTTACTTTACCCCCTCCCCCTTGTAACTACTGCCCTGTGTCCAGCTGTCATAACAATAACAAGTGAGCCTGTTATTTTGAAAGTGAGCCAGGGACTTCGAGATGGGATCCAGACAGCATCAGCCTACTGTGTGGTCTGCAGTATGTGGCCCACCCTCTCAGAGATCTCTTATCACACACTTGATACGAAATTTCAACTTAGATGCTTGAAACAGGAGTTTCAATCCTTCCTGTGTTTTAGAATCACTTAAAGAAATTTCAGACAAAAACTCTGGCATTGACCTTCATGAATGCTGATGTAATTCCTCAGCAAAAGGACACAGGTGCATTTTAAGGTTTTTCAGGTGATTCTAAAGTACAGCTAGAGTTGAGCAGGAACAAGGTAGAAAAAAATGCTTGGCTACAAAGGAACAGTGTTTTCTGGACATCGTATGGCAGTTGTACACAACTTACACAAGACCTGTGCAAACTCAGCCAGACAACAGTCTAGTGTAGAAAGGGAAAGGGGGTATGACGTCGCACCCCAGCTCAGGTCTTATTACTAGTTCACAGCTGCTAGAAGAAGTGTCAGCTATCCGTGGTCCCTGATTGGTTGACCACCCACAAGTGAAAGCTATGCATCTAAGAAGATACAGACTGTAGTCAGCATACATTGTACTTTATGGAGAAGGGGGGAGTAAGGGGAAAGAGGCACAGTAGGGGACAGTGTGTAGGGAGCAGGGAATGAATCTAGGAGGGGTCAGTCAGTAGGGAGTGAGTATGATCAAAATGCATTGGACAAAATTCTCAAAGAACTGAAAGCAAGAGAAATGGGAGCATGACTGCAATTAGTTTGACCAGTTTGACAGTCAGATCAGACTAATACATTTTTAGTGAGACTTCACCAGCTCACTTCTACAGACTTGAAAGCAGACACCCACAAATTCTCAGCCTTTCCTCGGGCTTCCATGAACATCTCTGCAGGACATATTCTTGTCGCTGGGAGAAAGAAAGGGCTGTTGTGGGCTATTGCTCCCCACCAGTTACTTTCAGGCTGTAAATTCTTCTTAGATGGAAAACCTTTAAGGGCTCCTCCAGAGAGGAAGATGCCAAACAGAAGGCTGCGGGGTGGGGTTCCATGGATGAGATAATCTCAGTATTACAGCTCAGTATGTGTAGGAAATCGTGGATTATGTGAAGGGAACAACTCAAAAGTTTCATGGTGACAAGATAAGTGCAGTAATTATATTTAAATGAGTATAGAGGAAAATTTCACCACAAACTGCTTTAACTAAAAAGGTTCCCTGCAACGGGAGGTAAATGCATTAATGGTACATTCTGTATGCCAGTACCCTGCCAATTCTGTCTGTGCTAACGCAACCTTCAGCTGAAGAGACCTGTGTTTCATGTGGAGGAGGGAGGAAAAGGAGGGAGCCAAGCCTGTCTCCTGTTGCATGTTGTAGTATAATCGATGGTACCCCTTAAGGGCCCACAGTAGTCTTCACTGTAAGAAAGAAGGAATGCGCTTAACTAGAAGAATGGATACTTTACAGCCACTGATTTTCTGAAATGTTTTGTTAATAAGGTTTAACACATGTGCTTTACGGGTCTTTCATCTATAGATATAGAAAGAATTTTTTGTAGAATTGGAAAAGTGCTGACCATCTCATAATTGAGTTTATAAGCTAGAGCTAAGATTCTCACAGGTTAAATAGTGGTCATAACTAGGAATTTCATGGATCAGGACTTAAGTGATTTTAAAATATTCACTTTGGTACTTTTTCTTTTTTATAATTTTCATACTATGTGAATTTGGGCTTTTGTTTGCTTTTTTGTTTTGTTTACTAAGTGGTTAGAAATAAATTTTTTTTAATTGGGTTTTCATTTTCAAGTGAATAATAGAATACTTGAAATGAAAATTTAGCCTTTGCTCAATAAGCAAAATACTGGTTTGCCTATACATTGATCTAGCCCTATGGAAAAATCACCTTTCCTTCAGGTGTCTTAAAACATGTAGGACCCAAATATTAACACTGAACTGTAAGAAGAGTAAAGCAGACTCCATATGGAGATGACTCCTTTCTCTTTAAATAGCTGAGGCTCCTAATAGCCTCACCACTGGTATTATTAGTAAATTAGTATCCGTGCATGTTATAACTGCTATTTTATTCTAACTGTAGTTAGTAATTTGTGACAGAAATTCTGTTAGGAATTTGTGAATACGAAAGAAGGTGACAGTGACCTCTGACATTGATGGAGAGGCTCAACTCCACTTTCAAGTGCTATCTGTTTCATGGGAAGTAGCTAACCGCTCTGTTTTATAGATGCATCTGGATTATCAAGATACTCATGGCTCTTTGTTTGATAGGCTATAGTCAGGAAGGGATGGACGTAAACTTGTACCTCACTGGATCCTACTCAAAATTAAATTTTTCAATGAGCCAATTTTGGCCATTCTCTGGTATGCCAGGTCACCTTAATGGGACTAGCAGGGACGTTCCCAGCATAGATAAGCTCTTGAAGTGCCTCTTTGGAAACAGATATTTGTCAGTGTTCAACTGTGAACTTAAACTCACATCTTATTTTGCTTCTAGATGTGACAATATTTCCTGTTAAACAGATTAATGTCACGGTTGGCACATTTATTGTCCCTTCCTTAGACTGTCCCCAAAGTGCTTTCTGGGTGTGTTAATTGATCTTTGGCTCATTTTCCTGTGCAGTAGATGACAGAAACACATGACCCATCAGATGGGGGAGACTTTGTGTACAGTGGATCATTCCCAAAGGCGCAGTGAGTTCAGTTTGTTATTTACTGACTCCCTACTTTTGCGGCTTTGCTACAGCAGGTCATATATCTCCTTAAGTCATGCTTAGGTTCCCTTTCTCTTAATTCCCTAATTATCACACTTAAGCTGCCACACCTCTCCATGCCAAAAAGCAACGCCTGTAGAAAGAAGTGTCACTAATAGAAACGCAGGTGAGAGACAAATTATGCTTGAAGTTTAGGATGGTATCTGACTGGAATAACAGAAATTAATTTACCATCGTCTTGGTACCCTAAGACAAGCTCTATTGGCAGGCCTGAACTCCTAAGCTGCATGCTTCCTGAAGGGGGAGGGGAGGGATTGCAGTTAAGCAGTGACCACCAGCCTAATAATATTTTATGTGAACTGGCATCGGTGTACTGTTCATCATTTATCTTCTGGTACTTTGATCCACATTGCTTTACATTACAGCAGTGCCAAGGAGTAGGTGGAAAAATAACCTTTTTATTAACCTAAGTTGAAAACATAATAGCCTTTTGAATGTCTTTATTCACAAATGATGTCACACAAAGCACTAATACTCTTTCCTGGACATTGCAAAATAGTCTTTATAAACTGCCTTTATTCATATCCCTGATGATAGAACAACTCACAGGGAAAAATATTAGCCCCTTAAGGATTATTTTATCAGTTATATTTGCATATAGTTTACATCCATAATTGTGATCCTTTCATTTTTTTGACAACTGTCTATTATCATCTATCAGTGTAATTTTGAGCATTTAGACCAGTCACCACACAGTAGCTCTAGGAAGCACATGAGAGTTGCCAGCTCTTTTTCAGGAAGACAAAAATGAACCATCGAGAAAAACCGCCTGTTGAAAACTGTCTTCATAGGTTTTCTGCCTAGAGAGCTTGGATGCCCAGTTAATAAACCCATTCATCTGAAGGGAATCCATCTGTGAATAGGACGTTTTCACATCATTCTGGCCCAGAGAAAAAGCAGAATAGGGCTTAGTATCCTCATTTCTCACAGGAAAGGCCCTGTAGTTCAAAGGAATTGGTGATTTGACTCACCTGTAAGAACTGAAACTAAGGCCTCAATAGCTCTGAGACCTACACTCTTTCTGCTACCCCTGGGGAACAGGGGGATCTGAGACCCTTCCATTCTAATGCGCAATACCCTCATGAATAAAAAGGCAGCCTAAGTAGATTTCATTTTACCTCAAGTTTCAGTTCCCATACAATAAACAGATTCTACAGTAGCAAATGATCTCTTATCAAATGTCACAGGGGGAAGAAAACAGTCATTTTCTCTGCTCTCAGAATACAGTGCAGTCGCCAGGTTTTCTAATACCTCTAATGAAACCAGTGGCCACCACATTCACTGTCCAGCTCTCAATGAACTACTTTTATTTTAAACAATACACAGTGTGGAAGTAACACAGACTGCCCTTTGGGATCCTGTGCTTCATTGATGCAATAGACCTTTGCTTCTGTTTGACTTGCAGAGTCAGTGGCAAGAATAAGGGAGAGCACACTCACATCTTTATTCTGGGATTTAGGTGCATATAGATAAAATCTGGTCCATTTCCTTCATGCCTAGCTTACTGTTACCGTTTATTGGGTAGTTTTTACTTCATTTCCTTATTTCCTCTATGTCTTTTTGATGATGACATTTTTATAAGGATAATTCTGTTTGTTTGTTTGTTTGTTTGTTTGTTTAATTACTCCTTAAAAATGTTTTCTTATAGCAGCTTTAAGGCAGTTGCAAAATACTTCTTTTTCAGTGTAGAAGTTAGATTAACACTTGTTACCAGGTGTAGCCATCACCTGGTAACCAGACAACAGCTTTCACGAGTGACTTATTACTTTGACTTAGAATCATCTCATCTATGGCTGCACAGTTTTTAACACTGCAGGATTAATCTGGCACCTGCTGGCACACATGAAATAGTTGTTTTATCTCCTGCTTTGAGACTGATGAAATGTTTAAGAGACCGCTATGTAATCAGGCCATTATCTTCTAGTGTTTCTGTTTATTCTGTTCTATGTTGCAGTGTACAATCTCAAAACTAATTATTCGCCGTAGTTAACATGAGAGCAAAAGGAAGCGACTGATAAAGTGAATCTAGCAATTCCTCTTCCAAATTGATAGCTCTATTTTGTTATCTTCTTCCAGGAAAAGCATAGGGTTATGATCATTGGACCTCCTGGAAGTCCATAAGCTTAGGGCAAGCCCTAGGAGACATAATACTTAATCTATTGCCAGTGTAGTTTTGTAACTTTGCTCTTTTGTTTTTAAATAAGTGTGATTAGGCTAGACTATTGTTCATTCGGTTACACATAGTTAGCCCCCTGGAATTAAGAATGTTGTTGCTTATAGTTTTCTTTTGTTCCAAAAGCAATCAAGATACTAGATGCAGAATAGGGACTTCTAGGCCAAATAGAGGCCAGTGTTCATTTTTAAATATTCTACTTTCACAGTCAGCTATGACTGTAAAGGAGACTGTAAGTGAAGGGTCACATGGTTTGCTTAAGATCTACCATGTTCTGCAAAGCTTATCTTTTAAAAGCATCCAAGATAACATTCCTGTTGGTAGAAATGTTAGCAGTAATCTGTTACTGTTTTTAAAATACTCTTAGTGGGCTGGAGAGAGCACTGATTGCTCCTCCAGAGGTCTTGAGTTCAATTCCCAGCAACTATATGGTGGCTCACAACCATCAATAATGAGGTCTGGTGCCCTCTTCTGGTCTGCAGCTGTACTGGCAGGCAGAGCACTATATACATAATAAATTAAATAAATAAATCTTTAAAATGCTTTTACTAATCTTTGAGAAGTTTGTACAATGTATTTCTTTGATCATATTCATTCCCATTCACTCCTGTAATTACCTCCCAGGTAATCTTTAGACCATTACTGATTTTGTTTTTATTGTTTTTCAAGACAGGATTTCTAGGTGTGGCCCTAGCTATCCTGGACTAGTTTTGTAGAGTAGGATGGCCTCAAATGCACAGAGATCTGCCTGCATCTGACTCCCTAAGTACCAGGATTACAGGTTTGTAACACTGTGCCCAGCTATACTTGGGCCATTTTTATTTTTCAAGCAATAAGAAAATACAGTGAATTATGCTGTGGTGTAGTTCTGTTCTTATAGCCACAGTGAGTTTGCTTGTTTTAAAAAAAAAGAACTAGGACTTTTTTTGGTTTTTGTTTTTTCAAGACAGAGTTATAGATTTTCTCTGTGTAGCCTTGGCTGTCCTGGACTTGCTTTGTAGACCAGGCTGGCCTGGAACTCACAGCGATCCACTTGCCTGCGCCTCCTGAGTGCTGGGATTAAAGGTGTGCGCCACCACGCCTGGCAGGACTTTCTTATAGAAGAGAGGTTTGTGGAAGCTAAGAGGAGGGGGATATGGAGATGCATGCCTGTTCTTTTATAGGTGAAAATTACCACGGTAGAAAATGTCTTATTAAAACTCAAAAAATATGACTTGCAGCACCAAAAACTTTCATTGGAAACTAGTTAGAAGCCATTGGTTAAGAAGATCGAAGATGTTTCTATTTTTTTCTAGGATTCAGTTGCCAGTCATATCTTGGCTCCTTCTCTTTTCTACTTGAATATATAGCTAATTCCTTCCAAACAGACTTAGTCCTGCAGCCAGACACCTCTTATGTCACAGTTTGAGTGTGACCCATGCTTGCTATTGCAGCCTGAACAAAAGTACCAAGAGAACATAGCAAGCTAAGGAGAAGGCACACTCAGCACACACTGTCTGAACTTTCTCTTCCATGTGGCTAACCTAAAAAGAAATGTACATATTACTTCACACACCCCCCCCACCTTCCCAAGTATATCTTCTGGAAAAGATGATTGATTACAAGGAGTTTACTTCTAGTATGTCACCAGCAGACCCTCCAGATTCCATTTTAAGGAGAAAACCATCGGGAATATAAATGCTGTTAGCAGACAAAGTTAGCCTAAAATGGAGTTTAGACATTTTTTTAATGCCAACAAACTCTTTTCATTGTTTCCCCAAAGCAGTATAACTTAAAGAAGTCTTAGCATCAAATGAGGAGGGTGAAAAAGACTAATGAGGTAAAAGCCAATCTGAGTGTTTAGGCTCTAGGTAACTTAGAAGTGCCCTAATTGGATGGCCTGAATTTCCTATCTGGGGACTTTCCAGAGCAGCCAACACCCAGATATTCCCTGGCATTGGTGTCACAAAACTAGGTCATGAGAGTATGTTCCGGATAATACCTTTTAAAGTAATCTTCTGGGTACAGTTTTTAAGAGTCTGGATTTGCAGTTTGGGTTGAGAATAAATTATGTTAAAACTCACCCAGACTTTATAAATACAACCTCTGTGGTAAGAAAATGGGCTAGGGAGAGTGGACTCTTTGGGGTCACTGGAGGAATTATACCAGTATTTTCCAAGAAACAGATTGTCATGGTGATTTCTATTCTTTTTATTTTAAGGATCAAATTTATATATGGATATCTTTTTATGCTTCTCTTTGATTTTCATTGAAAATATTTTTCTTTGTAATGGAATATCATATTGGTGAAAGCTAAGGATAATTCTCATAGCAGCAATACTTTGTATCTTAAGTAACATGTTTATTTGTGGTATAAGCACAGGTATGTCACAGCATGTAAGAGGAAGTGAGAAGACAATTTACACGAGTGTGTTTTCTCCTTCCACCATGTGGAACCAGATATCAAATCCAGGTCATCATCAGGTTTGGTAGCAAACACCACTATCAAGTGAGCCATCTCTGCCTCACCAGCTCTGTACTTTGTATTCTTTATCCTTTTTATAATTACATGAACTCCTAAACCATGAGAATAAAGAAACGTGATGATATTTATTTGATAGTTCTATTACTCTGACATATGTGGACATATGTGGGTGTGTACTTACATTCATGAATACTTTACAGGACTTTCAGAACTCCATCCACTAGCTCATAAGTTACCAGAAAAATCCCATGGGATCCTGCTTCTTTTCTTTGCCAGATCGTCCCAGTGTTCCCTAGATGTTTGTAGCTCATCGTCCATTACATCACCCCACACACTGGCCGTACATCTGCCTCCCAGGTCTCTAGGACCACTTCAGACAACTAGTAGTTTAGGGAAGCAGTGGAGGAAGGGGAGTGGAGTTTAGTGTGACCACTGCGCCAGCCTGTCTAAAAGTACTACAAGGAGCGGAGGAGATGGCATAATAGCCAAAAGTACTTGACGCTCTTCCAGAGGCCCCGAGTTTCATTCCCGGCACCCACATGGCACTTATAACCATCTATAACTCCAGTTCTAGAGGACCCGACACCCTCTTCTGTCCTCCAGGGTCACCAGGCATGCATATGATGCAAAAATAAACATCCAGGCACTCTTTGCTGTGGTTAATTTAAAGGTATGGCCTAATAAATGTTTAGTATTAGACTAAAATTACTACGGCGGTATTTTCTAACCCGCCATCAATCAATAAAAACGCAGACACCTGTTATATTTTAAAATAGCCTTGGTTCACCTGCTGCAAGGCAGATATTAATCTCCTAAACTATGTCCCATATCCTGCCTCAATCCCATGCCATCTGCTTCTAATAATTCTAAACTGCCTCCCATCCATAATCCCAAATACTTGCTAATGTTCTTCATCTGAGCCAAATCCTCCATCGGTGCTGGCCTTGTGCTTCCTACTCCACTTAACCCATGGTAATGGCCTCCTTCCTTGTCCTCGTTCTCTCTCGTCTCCTTCCAAGAGCCTCTTCCAGTAGCTCAGTGCTTTGCTTTCCAAGAGCCTCTTTTTCCCAAAAACCTGGGAACTTTCACCACACCTACCTTCCTCTGGCCCTGCCCAGGTAACAGCTTACTTTATTAGTCCACCACGGAGGCAAGGTTAAATGCCAATACTTGGGGTATATGACAGTCTGCAGTAAGAATCTCAGGGGCAAGCAATTAACAAATACAAAGCATTAGACCATACTCCAACAACCCTTACTGGTTAAAAACTTATGATAAAAATACTTTTTAAAATTAAAAGTACTAACAAAGGAGAGAATAACTTGAGAAGAAAGGACAGAAACAAGTTTTTGTCTTTTTTTTTTTTTTTTTTTTTTTAGCTAAATCTTGACATGCACCAGTTTTTTTCCTATGAGCAAACAAAATTTAAGAGTATTAACAATGATAAAATGTTGGACATAATTATCAGAAAGTAAATTTTTCTCTCCTGTAAATTTTACAGTGTGGTTTATTATTTTTAATGGATGATCATACCAAGATAAAGTAAATGTAGGTTAGACATATTAGTTTCTTTGCCCACACAACTTCTGTGCACTTGATTAATATTCTAAACTCAAATTTAATCCTAATGTATATTTGAAATAGTAACTATTTAGAATAGTCACTTGAAAATAGGCCAAAGGTGTAAGTGAGGTGAATACAGCATGTCATGACCTATTCTGAATTGTCATTACTTTACCATATAGTTTTTTTCAACCTCTGAGTATTACATTAATGAGGATAAGCTAAACTATAACAAAGTAGATTACTTTTTTTTTTTTAGTGACAAGAATCCTGCATAGGGTGGGCATAATGATGCACTCCCCTTATCCCAGACGACAGGAGTCAGCTGCAAGTGGATCTCTGTGAGTTCAAGGTCAGCCTTGTCTACATAGTTGAGTTTCAGGACAGGCAGGACTATACAAAGAGACTCTGTCTTAAAACAGTAACAAAGAATCCAGCGTGGATGCTTCTCCCTGAAAGACAGCTTGCCTCCCAATGGGGCTCCAAGGGTCTAGACATCTTTGTCGTTCAGCTACACCATCTCCATTCATGCGAGGTGCTCTGTCATGTCTGTTCTATCAAAAGCCAGGTCCTGGGGCAGCAAATGTCACTTCTACTTGCATCCTTCTAGATGTACATGGCCTCATGCAAGGGACTAAGAAGTGTGACCTTTTTTTTTTAAGCATGTACTCTACTGTAGCAGTGACACTGTGGGAAAGAGAATGGGTTTTGGTGGAGATCCAGTATTCTCTTGACACACATACTTTTTTGTTTTTTGTTGTTTGTTTTGCTTTGTTTTTCCTTTTATTTAAAATATATTTTTCTCACGTAATATATCCTTATTATCTCACGTGATGTACCCTGATTATGGTTCCCCTTCCTCTTACCTTCCCAGTTCTTCCCTCCCCCGTTGCCATCCAAATCCACTCCCTTTCTGTCGCTCTTCAAACAGGCTTCGAAGGAGTAATAATAAATCAAAATATAAGATAGTAAGATAAAACAAAAACTAACTCATCAGAATTAGACAAGAAAAGCAGAGGGAAAGGGACACAAGAGAAATCACAAAGATCCAAGACCCACTAGTTTGCAGAGTCAGGAAACACATACAAATCAGTAACTGGAAGCCATGATGTGTATGCAGAAGACCTGGTGCAGACATGTGCAGGCCCTGTGCATGCTGCTTCAGTCTCTGTGAATTCAAAGGAGCTTTGATAATGCTGATTTAGAGGGCCTTGTTTCTTGGTGTCCTCCATCCCCTCTGGGTTTTAAATTCTTTCTGCCCGCTGTTCGCTGAGGTTCCCTAAGGCCTAAGGGAAGAAATTCAATAGAGACATCACATTTAGGATTGAGTGTTCTAAGGTCTCTAACTCTCTGCATAGTTTCTCTGTTGGAGTCTTGATAGAGATTGCATTGACTCTTTATATTGCTTTTGGTAGGATGGCTATTTTCACTCTATTAATCCTACCAATTCATGAACATGGGAGGTCTTTCCATCTTCTAATGTCCTCTTCAATTTTTGTCTTCATTGTCTTAAAATTTTTATCATACAAGTCTTTTGCTTGTTTAGAGATACGCCAAGATATCTTATAGTATTTGAGGCTATTTTGAAGGGTGTTGTTTTCCCTATTTCTTTCTCAGTCTCTATGTTATCTGTATATAGGAGGGCTATATACAGATGAGCCCTCTGGGTTTTGTGAGTTAATTTTGTATCCAATTACTTTGCAGAAAGTGGATATAAGCTGTAAGAGTTTCCAAGTGGAACTCTTAGGATCACTTACATATACTATCACATCATCTTCAAATGACGATACTTTGACTTCCGCCTTTCCAGTCCGTAGCCCCTTGATCTCCTTATGTTGTCTTACTGTTCTAGCTTAAACTTCAAGTACTCCATTGAAGAGAGATGGGGAGAGTGGGCAACCTTGTCTTGTCCCAGAATTTAGTGGAATTGCTTTGAGTATCTCTCCATTTAACTTGATGGTGGCTTTGGGCTTGCTGTGAACTGTCTTTATTGTGTTCCTTTTATCCCTGGTCTCTTCAGGACTTTTATCATGAAAGAGTCTTGGATTTGGTCAAAGGCCTTTTCTGTGTATAATGAGATGGTAATGTGTTTTTTTTTCTCTTATGGTTTGTTTATGTTGTGGATTACATTTATCAATTTATGTACGTTGTACCATCCCTGCGTATCTGGAATGAAGTCAGCTTGATCATGGTGGATGATTTTTTTATCAGATTTTATCAGATTCAGTTTTCAGGTGTTTAGAATTTTTGCATCTATGTTCATAAGGGAAATTGGTCTGTATTTCTCTTTGCTTGATTGATCTTTCTGTGTTGTGGTTATCATAGTAATTATGGCCTCCTAAAATGAATTGTCCAATGCTCCTTCTATTTCTATATTGTGAAATATTATGAGGAGTATTGACATTAAGTCTCCATTGAAAGTCTGGTAGAATTCTGATCTAAAAGCACCTGGCCTGGGTTTTTTATTTTGTTTTGGTTTGGTTTTTTGTTGTTTGCTTTTTTTTTTTTTTCTAGTTAGAAAACTTTTTCAGTTACTGCTTCTATCCCACTAGGGGCTATAGCTCTGTTTTGGGAGGTTGTTTTGTTTTTTGGTTTTAGTTTTTGGCTGTCCTGAACTCAGTTTGTAGACCAGGCAAGCCTCAACCTCACAGAGATTCACCTGCCTCTGCTTCCCAAGTGCTGGTATTAAAGGGGTGTGCCGCCACCTCCCAGCAGCTATGGGTCTGTTTAAATGACTTATCTGATCTTGACTTAACATTGGTAAGTGTTGTGTATGAAGAAAATTATCCACTTTTAGGTTTTCCACTTTGGTGGAGTGCAGGTTTTTAAAGTATGTCCTTTTGATCCTGAGGATTTCCTTGGTGTCTGTTATTTCCCCCTTTTCTAATTTTTTAAAATTTGTTCCCTCTCTTCCCCCCTCCAACCACCTTTTAGTAAATTTGGATAAGGGTTTGTCAGTCTTTACTGGCTTTCTCAGTGAATGAACTTTTCATCTCATTCTTTGTAATTTTTGTTTATGTTGTTAATTATTTCAGCCCTGAGTTTGATTATATCTTGCTATCTGCTCCTTTGAGAGTGGTTTCTTCTTTTTTGTTCTAGAACTATTAAATGCACTGTTAAGTTACTAGTATGAGTTCTCTCCAAAGTTTTGTTTTTTTTCGTTTTATGGTTTTTTGGTTTTTTTTTTTTTTTT
>OU015749.1:11766551-11795735 GCA_907169655.1 Acomys percivali
TTTTTTTTTTTTTTTTTTTTTTTTTTTTTTGGTTTTTTGAGACAAGGTTTCTCTGTATTAGCCTTGGATGTCCTGGACTCACTTTGTAGACCAGGCTGGCCTCGAACTCACAGCGATCCGCCTGCCTCTGCCTCCCGAGTGCTGGGATTAAAGGCGTGCGCCACCACACCCTGCTAAATATTTATTTATTTATCTATCATTCATACAGTATTTTGACTGCATGTGTGCCAGCAGGTGAGAAGAGGACACCAGATCTCATTATAGATGGTTGTGAGCCACCATGTTCTTGATGGGACTTGAACTCAGGACCTTTGGAAGAGCAGGCAGTACTTTTAACTTCTGAGCCATCTCTCCAGCCCTCTCTCCAAAGTTTTATATAGGTATTTAGTGCTGCGAACTTGCCTTTTAGAAACAGCTTCATCATGTCCCATAAGTTTGGGTATGTTGTGTATTCATTTTCATTCAGGTCTATAAAGTGTTTAATTTCCATCTCGATCCATTTTTTATTTAGCAGTGAATCTTTCAGTTTTTATGAGCTTGTAAGCTTTCTGTGGTTTCAGTTGTTGACATTCAGCTTTAATTGATAGTGGTCTGATAGGCTGTAGGGTATTTTCTGCAGTTTTCTAGTATCTGTTGAGACTTGTTTTGTGTCTGAGAATGTGGTCAGTTTGGGAGTAAGTTCCATGAGGTGCTAAGAAGAAGGTATATTCTTTCGTGTCTGCGTGAAATGCTCTGTAAATATCTGCTAGGTCCATTTGCTTTATAAAGTCAGTTAGCTCCATCATTTCTTTTAAGAACTTGGGTGGCCTTGTGTACATAAATGTTAAGAACTGTGATGTCCTCTTGGTAGGTGTTTTCTCTTTTAGTATGTACTGTCCTTCAGTATCTCTTCTGATTAGTTTTGGTTTAAAGTCTGTTTAGTCAGATATCAAAATGGCTACACCGTTTTGCTTCTTAAACCCATTTGCTTGCAATACCTTTTTCCATCCTTTGACCCCGGGTGGTATCTATCCTTGATGTTAAGGTGTGTTTCTTGGATGGAGCAGAAGGATGGAGCCTGCTTTTTGCCTCTATTCTGTTAGTCTGTGTCTTTTCAATGGAGAATTGAGACTGTTGTTGAGAGAGAGCAATGAGCAGCCTTTGTTGGCTCTTGTTATTTTGCTGGTGTGTGTGTGTGTGTGTGTGTGTGTGTGTGTGTGTGTTCTGTATGATTTTCTGGTCTGGAATTATTTAATCACTGTGTTTTGGGGGTGTAGCTAACCTCTTGTGCTTGCAGTCTTCCTTCTAGTGCCTGCTATAGGACTAGATAAATATTGATTTAATTTTGTTTTATCATGGAATGTCTTGATTTTTCCCTATTGTAACTGAAAATTTTTCTGGATATAGTAATCTGGTGTAGCATCTGTGGTCTCAGATCTATAGACCATCTGTCCAAGCCCTTGTGGCTTTCAGAGTGTACATTGAGAAGTCAGCTGTTATTCTAACAGGTCCACCTTTATATGATACTTGGTCTTTTCTTTAATTTTCTTTCTTTGCTTTGTATCTTTAGTGGTTGGATTGTTATGTGACAAGGGGGCATTCTTTTCAGGTCCAGTCTATTTGGTCTTCTTAGTGTTTCTTGGACCTTGATAGGTATTCCTTCTTTTGGATATGTAAATGTTCTTTTGTGATTTTTGTTGAAACTATTTTCTGTGTCCTTAACCAGGATTTCTTCTTCTTCCTCTATTCTTATTTTTCTTAGATTTTTGTCTCTTTATAGTGTTCCAGATTTCCTGGATGTTTTGTGCTAGGAGTTTTTTTTAGATTTAACATTTTTTTGACCAAGGTATCCATTTCTTCCAGTGTATCTTTAATGCCTGAAATTCACTTAACCATTACTTGTATTCTGTTGGTGAGGCTTGTATCTAAGGTTCCTAGTCAAGAGAAATTTTTCAGTCCCATATTTCACTCAGTTTTGGTTTTTGTTATTGATTCTATTTCCACTTTCAGGTCTTGAACTCTTTTATTCATTTTCTACCACTCTTTGCTTATGTTTTCATGTATTTTTTCAAGGGATTTATTCATTTCCTCTTTAAGGATCTCTGTTCATCATATTCATAAAGGCTATTTTTAGGTTTTTCCTGTGCTTCAGCTATGTTGGAATGTCCTTGAGCCTGCTGTGGTAGGGCTGCTAGGCTCTCGCTGTTACTGGTTGTCTCTGTCAGCTGGCATCTGGGCATCTGAGTTTGGGAAGCTTGTAATTCTAGGTGCTGATCTATCTGGTGTTGTCTTTGTTGTGTGGATGTTTTGGTCCTTGTTTTCTGTTACACTCATGTTGTCAGGAGAGTGTAGTCACTATGTATTGCCTGGTAGGAAATTCGTCTGTGATCCTGATAAGGTCATGGGAGTTCTTTCTTTTATTTTTTTCATGGACTTCCTAGAGAGAGATTTTCAGGGTCCTGAGGCAGCACTTCTACTTGCATCCTCCTAGATGTATGTGGTCCTGTGCAAGGAACTAGCACACGTTGATTTTTAGTACTCTACTATACTACACATGTACTCTACTGTACCCTGACACTGTGGGGAAGAAAGAATGAGTTTGGGTGAAGAGCCAGTATTCTCTGCCACTGGATTCTTTATTTTATTGTATCTCAGCTTCCGAGAGAGCCAGTATCCCAGGAGTCAGCATCACACAGACTTCAGTCTTGGCCCCAGAAAAGGCAAGCTCAGAGGTCTCACTCATGTGGCTCCAACCATCTATGGTTTGCAAGCACCACAAAGTGATTATTATAGTCAGAAATGTCTGGGAAATAGTATTTTAAAAAGTAACTAGGTTTTGGAAAGGTGTTACATACATCTATTGCTAAAAATGCTGTTTATCAGCAGTCTTGGAATTCAGCTCCTCCATGCCTCATTGTATAGGTATAAAACGTTGATACATCTGTTCAAGTCTGCATTTTGGTTGGATAAGTTGATTACTTCATTTAGTTGACCAAGTTTACCAATCATTTTGAAATAAGATTTTTCTATGGCTTATATCAAGTACTTATAATATATCACCTTATGACAGCTCTTAAACATAGCTCAGTGGATAAAGATGACTAGTAATGAAATCTTAGGATAGTTTTCCCCATGTCTATCATAATGTTGAAGCTCTCATGGTATCATCCTGAAAGGTAAAATCATAAATATACTGAATGAACAGTGACTTGAATTTTTAAAACTGGAGGGCCTTTCTGTTCAGCCTTCCAGATAACCTAGAAGAATGACACATGTTTAGGGTACTACTTCTGTATGTAAGCTTTCACAGAATCCTTGGCCCTCTGTGCTGTGCTGCTCACCAGTCTACGTGAGCAAAGACTCTTTGACAAACTGGAATTTCTTCAGGGAATTCCATCCAGCTTCAATATTAGCCTTAGACAGTTATATTCATTAAAGTAAGTGTTCCTGTCACTAACATCCAAAGTATTCCAGGATTTTGTGAAAATGTTTGGAATTTTCACAGTTTTGAATTGCTTGAGCTATTGATGGTCTTGTTACAGGATATAAGTAGAACCGTGAGACTCGTAGTGGTGGAGAAATCTCTTCTAATCACAAGTGTTATTATAATTTGTCTTCTTCACAATTATAAGCTAATAGAGTAGCATTGGCTTTTCTATGCAAATAAATCATACACACACACACACACACACACACACACACACACACACAGATAAAGAACTGGGAGCCTGTGAGATATTTCTTTTCCCCTTTTTCTAAAATTTTAATAGATGATAGTGTCATTGGCCGTGGTTGCAAAAAAGAAGAATTTTAGATCAAATACTACTTGGATATGCATGCAGTGTGGAGAAAGGTGATAGATGGCATACCCATCCTCATATGGACTCAGTGGCACTAGCACACGGTTTGTGGCATTAAAAGTTTTTGGAAACCCTGAAATCAAGGATGTTTTTACTTTTCTGAGGTCTTCTAAGGAGAGATTGTGTTTCATCAACATGAATCTCTTTTTGTCTGCTAATGAATGATAAGTGAACCGCAGCTAAATTGGGGTATGGGGCATCAAGTACAGAAACCATATCTTTTTTTTCTATATAAAATTAGTTGCACCTTATTTTATTTTCTCAAAAATGGAAGGCCATACTTAGCATGTGTCTACTTAGAGATTTAGAACAATAAGAAAGTAGCAATCTCTGAAAAGTGTAAATCTGCCTGCCTGTCTAGCTTTTTCACTAACCAGTGTGTATGCTCTCAAAATAACACCTTTTTACGCTTCTGTTTCTTTTATTGGAAATAAAGATTAAATGGCTGTTTCTAAGATGTGCTTCTTTCCTTAATTCACCATTAGAAGTCGTCAATCACAAGGAAAGCAGAAGTGTTACTTGTTCAGAATCACAGTGTGACTAAAGTTTGTCACTTTGCCCCAACCATGTGATTTTGGGGGTCATTTTTCCTCTTTCACAACTCTCTCAGCGCTGGCTCAGCAACCCCATTCTCACTATACAGGCACTTATCAAAGCCTGTCATCACAGATTGTTTACAATGCAGTTAGGTCATTGTGAAAGTACATCAAAGGGCCGTTTCTTACTAGAATTTTTTTAAACTGTCAATCTAAACTATAAAGTAAAAGTACAAATCTCAAAAAATTGAGAGGAATGATTGGCACAGAAGATAGAATCACTTTTAACATTACACCTTCCACTTTCAGAGATGCCATCACCTTGGTGGTCTTCTTGGCACTGCTAAAACAAGGTACTGAAAGGAAGAAAAGAACCAACCTCTGTTTCCTGTGTTTTGTGTCCAGATTCTGGATTTAGCACTGTGTGAACATTAGATGACTAAATAGATCAAACCAAATGTGTTTGCCTAAGCCACACTGTCTTGGATCAGGAATTGGAAAATTATATCCAGTCCATTCTCATAAAATGGAATGTTGTGTGGACAGTACTTACCACTGTGGCCCAGACTGGAAAGGCTTATCGAACATAAAGCACAAAAGAAAATATAATGCTGTATGTTGGCTAGATGTGGAAAGGCCCTTGGATGGGTTAAACACTTATTTCAAAAACTAGTGTCTTAGAGTTGGAGAGTTGGCTCAGTGGTTAAGATCACTGAATGCTCTTGCGGAGGACCTGGCTTCTCTTCCCAGCATCCACATGGAAGCTCAACAACCATTTGTTTCTGCAGGCCAAAGGGAAACAATGCCCTATTTCTGGCCTCTGATGGCACCAGGGCATGTGCATAGTATATGGACATGCATGTAAGCAATACCCACATACATTTTAAAAAATTGGTTGGTTGAAAAAAAATTTTTAAACCTGCTGTTCTGAGATACCATACCTGACAGCATACTATGCCCCAAGTAGTAGCAGGAAGCGATGCAAGCTCCCAGAGCTGTGGTGATGAGGAAAGTAGCATGGGATTAAAATCACCACAGAGTCACAGCAAGAAGCAGAAGTTTATCAGGCAGTGAGGGAATCCTCTCAATGCATCTTCTTATTTGATGGGAAACAGGAGTGAAGCCCAGCATCTGGGGACTCCCTCTCATGGAGGCGCCTAATAGTCCTTGCAGTGTGCGCCCAAACTTCTGCATGACACTTTCCCCCTTCCTCTCTGTCCTTGGCACCTAGGACATTTTTGCATCTCCGTGCAAAGCCCAGGGGTGGCTGCTTTTTTCTTTCTCTGTTGTTGAATTACAATAAGATGACAAAACTAGGTTTAAAGTCTTTTTATGAGTACACATGAATGTTCTCACTGGATAGCAAATGAACTGTTTTAGGGAATTTCTGCCTCATGGAGGCATACCGTAAAATGTACAACTGGGGAAAATTTTGTTGGACCCTAAATGAGAAAGTCAATCAAAATGATTCCCTTAAAATTGATTTTCTCTTTAGAGGCCATTCAAATGGATGTTCGGTGTATTCAGAGGCCATGCAGATGTTGAACTTGGATGATTCTGAGTAATTACTTCAGAAAGCCAGTCAAGACAATTAATTCCAAACCCTATTAAAGAGTTCATGGTCACCTCCTTAAAACACGTCTTTTATCCCTCCCTCCTAAGCAGAGATCCATTGAGGCGGCTCAGTATGTCACGAGCCTGTCAATGCTGCCTTCCCTTCTCTCAGTGTCACTTGTTAAAAGATGGAGTAATACCATATCACCCCCACCTGCCTCAAAAGGGAACCTATTTAGAGTGTGTTTATTAATCATAGACTTTCTAGGGTTCGTAGAGAAACACAATAAGTTAAAATAGATAACAATCTCAACATTCGAGAAGAACTTTTCATGTATTTCCTCTTTTTAACCATATTATTAACCCTACATTACAAATAAGAATGAGAGGTTTAAAGTGGTAAAATAATTTGTCAAACATGCCATCAAACTGAGACATTAATAGGGAACAAGTACCTGATACAGTCTAGGGGTCTTGATTGGGTTTATTTTCTCTACCAATTAAAAAATTAAAAGGCAAGAAAAGTCTTAAGTAGGACAGGTAGCAGTGGAGAAATCGGGAACACCACAAACAGAAGCAGACAGAATCAGCAGTTGAGGAAAGGCATTTATTGGGAATAGAGACCCATAAAGCAGGGGGAGCAGGGAGACTCATGAAAATCAAAATCCATCTTCTCTCGACTGCTGGATTTTTTAAAGTCTGTAAATAAAGAGTTTTCCTCCCCTAATTTAGAATTGGTCTCACTGAACAAATATAGAATGGCTGATTGGCTCACAATTGTGGCATGACAGTTGAGCCTGCTGATGGAAATCAAAACCTACAAGGCCCTTGTTTTGCTGGCCTGGCTTTTGCCTCAAGTCCCAACAGTGATAAAGAAGCTAGCCATCTTGGAATTTCACCACCTTTATTACCTAGACCCATCTCCTTGTCTTGCTACCTGGTAATCCAGCTAACTCCTTCTAGTCCCTCATTCCCCACTCTTAGAAGGTACCTTGAGGAATTAAGGAATGCCAGCCACTCTCAATTGCTTCTAGCTGATCAAAGGGATGACGAGGGTCAGGGAACAGCAATCAGAGTGCCTCAGAGAGAGGTTATCTAAGGGACCATGATGGCTGTGATCCAGAACATAAGATAGCCATGTGGTAGTAGTGTGTATCTTTGGAACTTGCCCATGGAGGGTGGCAACATCTGTAACACATAAAAAGTGAAATTGTTATTAACTCCACAATTCCTGCTAGGAGCATAGTTTAAAAAACAAAAACAAAAAAGACAGCTAGGGCAGTTTTGCCCTTATTAGAGGAAGAAGACAGGCAAGAAACCCATCCAAAGAATCCTCAGCAGGCTTTGTCTTAGGTATCAATATATATGCAGGCAAGATACCCATACACACGCAAAATAAAGTAAAATAATTATTGTTTTAAAAAAAGATGTACTCCATGGAGGACTTCTTTTTTTCCAATAAAATTGATTTATTTATTTTTTTGTTTTGTTTTTTAACATATACATTTATATTATTATACATGAATAAAATAAACTACATACATCAGGAAGAACCATGAGACAATCAGGAATTATATAAATGTTACATTCATAGTGATTTGGCTTTTTGTGTTTGGCAAACTTGAAGTAAACATCTTTTTTATCTTGTTGGGTCTAAATTTCTGAATGAAGATCAATATCTATCATATCTCATCTCTATTAACTTAAAACATCTATCTTGATCTAAAAAACATCTTAACTCCTAACCTACTAAGCTTAATTGAAAGACTAAACAAATAATGGTCATGTCAAAAACTATTCTAATTTTATCACAAGGATGTATATTCTAGGTCTAATAGATAGATATGATTCTATAGATATATAAGGTAAAATAGTTAAATAAGGTCTAGGACCCTTCTTAAGTTTAGCCAGTTTAAGTTCAGAAGTTAGCCATTGAGTTTCATGTGCTCCAACCTCATAGGGAGTGTCAAGACATGGGTTAATGAGGAAAATTCTTCCACGTTATGATTAATGGAAGCCCTATTGTGACATTGACAGAACTGTGCACCAGAAATTTCTAACCAGAATCCTGTTGAAGGATGAAGTCAGAGAAATGGTCTTCTATGTAGCCAGATTTGACCTCAGTTCTGTTTGACAGATCAAAATGTAACTGTGCAATCAGCTGTTTGCTACTAGGTTTCCTGCATAAGGAACAAATACCTGGAAACACTGTGAGATAAGTTAGTTAAAGGAATTGTCTTATTGTGGTGTCTGCCCAGAAATATGTGTCTTTGCTGGAGTAACAGCTGTATTGTCCAGCGGAGGTGGACATTTGTGACCAAACCTGAGTAAAATCAGGGTTCTATTTGTTCATGCCACAGTTAGACGCAGACATCTGTATCTAATTCATAATCTAAAGCGAGTATTTTTTTTTTTTAGATTGCCTAATAGTGTCCAATGGGCACCATTTTGGCATCTTGAATTGATTTCCCAGACCTATGACTTTGACAACAGGGTATCTGACAGCATCCTTTAAGCAAGGAACATGGGTGATTAGGACACAGGATGTCACATAACTACATGAGATTTCCTGAAAAGATCATAAATGAAATAGAGAAATAACCAGTATTAGTTAGAAAACTGTCACAGTGTCATGATAATTCAGAGAAATTTTCTACATGGCTCCAAAATTTATATATTACATGATTTCCAACATCTCAATTGGCTTACTTTTTTTTTTAATGAAGTGGAAACACAATAAAGTTGTGTTTATAAATATTAGCTCTCAAGAGTTCATAGATGGCAATAAAAAGTCCTAAGTAGGTAGTGTTTACTTGAGGTTAATATTATGGTTTCCATAACCAAAGGATTTCTCCCTCGATTTTATTAATGAAAAGACCAGAGTATGAAAATAAGAGTAACATCTTCTTTACAGAGCCTTAAGACAAAAACAGCCTTGTAAAGCTTAGACTACCAGTATACAAGAGACCACTCATTAAAAATTGTAATAAAAGAACACTGGTATTCCTAATAATGAATTGAGGCATGTGGCTAGGTTGTAGTTTAGCCAGACTAACATTAGCGATCCTATGTTCTTAAGAAAGTAAATTGACATACTAACTGAACAAAACCACAAGATTGAGACTGAAGGAAGTGTCCTGACCTACAAGCATCTAATAATCCAATATGCTAAAATTGAGATTCATATGAAAATGGATAGCAATTTAACTTATTCTCTCTGTCACTGAACTCCCAATCAAAATGTAATTCTGTCCTTAAGAGAATCTATATTATGAAATAACCTTATATTAGAAACTTTGTTTTAATGAGATCTCTCGTTGCTTAGAAGCTAATTGGTTTTAAGACAGAACTACCCTATATATCATATAGTGCTGTGGTGTCTTCCTTGGCACTGTCCCCTGAGTACTGAACACGCATGCACCTCCACAGTGAGCTTACCTTTCTAGTCCTGGGAATGGGGCAAGAGAGTGGAAGAAAAGCTAATGTAGCAGTTGTCCCATGAGGGGGAGATGACATCAGAATTCTTTAGATATTTTTACACGTGTCAGATAATTTAAAGTATTTAGCATAAGTAGATTATTCCAGAGAACCCAGAAGCAGGTCCTTGCAGTTTCATTGTTGATCTTTGCCGTCAGTTGAGAGCCATACTTGGAATTTACAGAATGATGGGTTAGGAAGGATTACAATACACACTACAGGCTCCTTTGCCAGAAGGCTAGAAAATGCAGATTTAATGGAGGTTTTTAAAAAATCAACAACAATAAAAAAAATCTGCTTTTTCCTGGCAGAAGATTCAAAAACAAGACTTTCTTTAGAAAGCTTTGAGACTTAAAGTGGGTGGCTCCTCCAAGGGAGGGACAGGAAGAAGCAGGCGTCAGCCTGATCTCCTGGGTAGTTGATAGAAGTGTGTTCATACTTCTCAGGTGGAATCTGAGGGGAACTGTAGGGTTGCCACTTGGCTGGGTAGCAGCAGTGCTCCTATCCCAGAGCAGCTGAGAAGTTAGTTCTGATTGGCTTGTAGGACTGGTTCTGTCTGAGGCAGTGCAGGCTTGTTAGAAAGCAGCCAGAGGAACAAGTGTGGCCTTTAGTATTTCAGATCATTGTGCCCACACGATTCAGGTCCTAAAAGCAAATAGCATAGCTTTGTGTTCTGGATAGTGGCCATATGGTAGTACTTAGTATATCAGGGTGCCAGTAATATAGAACCTTAAAAACCTAAGCTAATGGGCTAAGGTTTCATTAAAAAAATGATTTATGTAGGATGGAGCATTGGGGGGGCAGCTGCTATTTTAGCTATGAAAATCCCACTTTTAAAAAGGAAAAGTGTTTTGGGTAACTGAGAGATATGTAGGTTTAGCTTATAAAATGACATTTTTACACAAAATGCGATACAAAATCAGCCTCAAGCATCTCTCAGGTCTTTTAAGATAAGGTAAAGCCATTCAGATGTTTTGAGGGATGGTGTTCCTGTGCTGTGTATGGAAAGCAGTGCCTTGGAAGGATGCTCCCCTGCCAGCAAGCCTCTGGACGCTTCCTGAGTCTTTTGTTTGTTTGCTTTTGAGACAAGATTTTGCTGTGCCCTGTCTGGCCTGAACTAACCGAGATTCCTTGTCTCAGCCTGCTTGAGCTGGAATTATAGGTGTCACTATACCTGGGATTCTAAGTAGGTGATTGGAAGAGGTCTGTATAATGGGACTGTTGGAAGGCTAGGCTAGAAGACAGCTTTTAGAACCATGTGATCTTACAGAAAGGATGTAAAAGCCACAGAATGCAAGGCTGCCTCTCATTTACTGCAGTTTCCTTCTTTAGCTAGTAAGGTTTGCTTTATTTGCCACAGTTTCATGTGTTCTATTCCTTTCTCTTTGCTTATGCCACTGCAGCCCTCCCAGTTCCCTAAGTACAGAAAAGCCACAGTAATTAAGTCATAAGCAAGAGCACATGAATGCTTAGAAGATAGGAGGGCAAGTTTTAAATACTAGCTTGTGAAATCAATAGTATCACTTTTAACACCATATCTCTCATCTTTCACAGGGAACACTGATGTTAAAAACAGAGTAGAATAAATGAATACACAGGGCACTTAACCCCCGAGGTCACAAGTTAGTAACAGAGCGTCTGAAGTATTTTCATTGGTAAGGGCAAGTCTTCTTGGTACATAGATTTGGCTGGGGAAGGGCTGCATTTTTGACTCTTCAGAGTACCAAATAGCTTCCTGAAGCATCTCTGTACTTTCTAAGAATAGCATTTTGTCCTTGTGTTTTCACCTTGAAACAAAAGTATAATCACATTCTATACCATTGGGCAACACGCTTAGTTTGTTTTGGTTTGTTCTCTTGAGTTGTTTGTTTGTTTGTTTGGTGTTTGTTTTAAGATTAATCTTAACATTGCTTTTAAAAATTAATCTGGATTTTCTGAGGTTTTCTTGAAACCCTTCTTTCACTGCTTTGTAGAAAGTGAAATATAGATGGTCTTGGCAAGGGCAAAGCAAGAAAAACTTCAGTGTATGGGGGGTTTTCATTGAGCAGAAAATGAACCACTTAGACCAACAACCTTCTGGTTCTTTAAAAAATATATTATCTACATAGTAGCTAAAATGTGGGGAGAAAATAGATGACTAGAGAGATTGAGTATGTAGATAGAGTATGTCCTCTTTTGGCTAAAACTAGGTTGCATGCAAGATCCAATTTAAATCCTACCTCAATAAAATAGTCGCCTGATTTGCTCATCAATGTGGATTTTTAAAAAACCTTCATTTATAGTAAGAAAAACATATTAGGTTTCCTGATTTAGCCTTTCCAGCCTTCTGTTGTCCCTTGATCTCACAGCCCTTTGGAATTCAAAGGTATCTTGTAAATAAAAGTTTTGTTAACATGATAACTTGACACCTGGAATTCCAATAATTTGAATTTATCTGGCAGAACTATTACTTTGAGGGGGGTGGAAACAAGTGTAGGCTTTAGCCATTAAATGATACTTCTGTAGCTGTTTTTAAATATACATTTACTTTTATTTAGAAAACAAAATAGATTTTCTATGGTTATGTCAAATAACCTTAAAGATGTGGATAAGCCTCTTGAGTTCATGTATGGTAGATGCCTAACTAATAAACAATGCAGTAAGATTCAGATCTGAAATATTTGTTTTCAAAACTACTTTAGACACAGAAAAATTATTTTTCCATTTCTCAGTCCTCAAGTTGCATAGTTATCTATAGCTTTTAAAAGGTAGCACATTCTGCCCATAATTTTATTAGTTATTTCAGTCATTTGAATGTAAGTTTTAGAGGTCACACATCACATCTCATTGATGAACATTTAGGTATGGGACTGGTGAGATGGCTCACTAAGTAAAGAAGTACCTGCTGCCAAGCTTGACGACCTGAGTTCAATCCCCAAGACCACCATGGCAGAAGGAGAAGACTTGATTCTTGCAGGTTGTTCTTGGACCTCCACACCTGTGACATGACATACATGAGCTTGTGCCAAATAAATAAACATAATAAAAACCATCAAAAAATAAAATAAAATAAAAGGTAGCACAATTTTCCATATTAAAGTATTGGCTTAAGAATATGGACATTCCAAATAGACCAGTTTTTTTTTTTTTTTTTTTTTTTTTTTTCCATTTAAGGAACACTTTACTATAGGAGGGTTTGTCTTCGGACCAGGATGGAAACTGCAGGAAATATTATGAGACCTGTTTCTTTGATACAAACAGCACATGGGACTGGCTCCAGCTACTGAAAATGGATAATGTTAACATGTGACCCGAGATTTCTTCCTGCCCTTAATAAGTTACTATTTCAATAATTAAAAACAATTCAAGTTGTGACCTACTGTCTTTGTACTTGGATTCTTTAAATACAGACACAAATGTAATTTTTAAAAATACTTACCTTTTGTCCATATTTTGGAGTCAAAGGTTTAAGGAAATTGGCCTTCTAAAATAAAAATGTCACTTCAAGAGCATCAGCTCACAGTGGTAACCCTCTCCAATGCAATAGGTTTAGAAATCACAGGGGAACATTCTTTAACAAGTTTGCTGTCACTTTCCTTAAGGGAAGGATTAGTTTTACAGTCTGATATGTTAGTATCATCTTCTTAAGCTGTGTTGACACTACCTTTCGCACTGAAGACTATAACTGCAGCATGAATCAGGGCAAGCCAGGATATAAACTGGTTATCTCTACACAAGCAGTACTTCCCCACCCTGTGGTGTTATTACCAAGAATATCCAAGTACAGATTTTCTAGAGAAACATCTGTGGTTTGAAAAGATTTATAATCCAGATGGTTTCTTTGAGAATAAATGTACTTGATAATTTAAAATTAAAGTCTTTCAGTAAAATTGAGTGTTTTCTTTATGGGTTTTTTAAAAATTGTGTGTGAGAGTGTGGCGGGGGGAAGAGGGAGAGAGAGAGTGTGTGTGTGTACATTCCATTGGCTTGTCTGTTAGGGTCTTTATCTTTGGAAACAGAAAAAAAACCTTAACAGTGTCTCAAATTATTCAGCAATTAAGATGGAAAAATGCCTAAGGGAACTCTTTATGACAGCAGAAAGTGTTACTGAAAATATAATAGACACTGACTATCCTATTTAGACCATGTGGTTCTGGGCTTGTCTGGGAATTACTACTCTGAACTTCTGACACATGATAGTATAGTTAAATCTCATAGTTACAATAGTTATTACAGAGTGCTTAACCAACAAAACATATATAATTACAGTGCTAGACTTACCCATTTCTGGGAATCTGAGCAGTAAAAGGCTCCAACTGCCCCTGCCAGTACTGTGAGAAGGTAGATGGAATGGCAGGTGTGAAGTTGGAAATATGTGGGTTTTCTGTGCTTCTCCATGTCCTTCGGTGGCCAGTATTGCCTCGCTGTCTCCTGACACTCAGAGATGTTCTTACTGAAGCTGCACACAAGACACCTTCATATAACATGCACCTCCATATCTCTTCCATGCTCATGGCTATGTTCCTTTCCTACATGGATTCATAGATGGGTATTTAAAAGTTTAACAGCACAATGAATTCTTAGTGAGTTGCTAGTGGTCTGTTAAAAAAAACTCAAAATGTTAACACACACAAACACACATGCCCTAGCTGTACGCAGCATCACCAGAAGAGAGCAATCAGAAATATTAGACTTGACATAGAGACTAAGATATTGGGTTGTGGGATCCCCTCTCATAATTTACTGTTATATAAGTTGCTGTGACTGTCAGAGCTGAGGTGAAGGCCATCTTATGGAAAGGCTGCTAAATGGACACATGAAGGATGGTTCCATGTTTTTTTCTGTTCTGACTTTTCTTAACTCAATGGGTTGCTGATGTTGCTGCAGCAAGGGTGCTATAAGGTGACCAGGGTATTGTGTTTGTCTTTTCTACATTTGAGGTGTGTTAAAAGGCCAGAATTGGATGCTATCACTGGCAGAAACTCTTGAATGAGTGGATAAGTGTGAGATAAATCATAAAGTGTAAAGTGCTCATTAGACAGTGTCAAGTGAGCAAATGAAAAAAAAAAAATGTGAAGCCTCAAAACAACAACAACAAGGTAAAGCAGAAATAGAAGAGCTGGAACTTGCTGAAGCACATGACTCAAACTGTGTTCCTCTCTGGTGATCCTAAGAGTCCCTGGGATACTTGGTGCTCTTCTTTAAAGGGGAGCAAAGCTTTTCTTGATACCCCTCATGAAAGAGTAGTTCCAGGAATGAACACACCACAAGAGGGCTAACCCTTCTGATGTGTGTTGCAGCCATGGCCACGGAGGACCATCTGGGTATTGTAGGTGCTTAACCACCCACCTTGAAAAACTGGTATTGAAGCAGAACACGCATACGGAAGGAGGGTTGTCCCCTGACTCTGGTGGCTGAGCCATATGGTGTTACGTCTGACCTCAAAATGAATTCAGTGCATTTCAGACCTGAGGTACAGCTGGTGTGGGGAAATCTAAGAGCAGGTGGTTCCCTTAACAGCTGTACTTACAGTTAGGGACAGCAAGAAAGACAATTTTATGCTTATTTAAGCCTTCATTGGTTATCTGAAATGTACATTTGTTCCCTTGCCTTTTGCCATAATTCTTTTTTAAAAATCCCAGAAAATGATATTTTTCTCTTCCTTTTTAGATATATTCTCAATTGATAAATTAATCTAAGATTTTAAGTTAATAATTAAACAATAGTAGGTAAACTAAAAGAGTACTAAAAAACAATCTTAAAATAGATTCTAATTCTGGAAATATGCAAAACACACTGGGAAGGACTAATGCTGTACCCCACTAAATGCTGTATCTATGGTGACCCTTGAACGTGAATATCTGTAT
The DNA here is from genome assembly GCA_907169655.1 of Acomys percivali. Taxonomy (NCBI): domain Eukaryota; kingdom Metazoa; phylum Chordata; class Mammalia; order Rodentia; family Muridae; genus Acomys; species Acomys percivali. Next base: position 11,781,804 of record OU015749.1, read on the forward strand.
TTGTTCTGCAAATGTTAAGGCAATCATTTGCATGTGTGAAATAAAAAGTAAACCACTTTTAGCACAATAAAGGAAAAGATTTAATTTTTTAAAATTTTGGCAAGGTTTTCTTCACTGATTTAGAAGTAATTTTTAAAAAAGGAACTATGATGCAAAGAAAGAAATGTATTTTCTCATAAATAATTTAAGAACCAAGGTATGAAACCAAAAGAAAATACAGGATAATATTCCTAGTTTTATTGTCTGTCCTTTGACACCCCTCCCTCCCACATTACTAAGATGTAATCACTGTGACAGGCTACCCAACTGAGGCTGTGATTAGGGGTAGAGATATAGTCTGGAACATTAATGAACTGTGGTAAGAGACTGTATCCACTTGGAGGTAGGATGACTTTTTTAATTTACATGAAAAGCTCCAAATTTGCTTTCTAGGATGGAATTACTGGAGCTGAGTTGCTGGGCTCAGCAAACAGTCAAGTAGCAAAAGAAGTGTGTTACCCAGGTACCCAGGATGCTCTCTCTGGGGCTAGAGTAAGCCAGAGCTATCTTGGTATAGTCTTAAAGAGTCTCTGTTTAAATGGATATACAGTAAAAGAGTTAAATGAGCTATGTATGTTTTGAAATGATGTGTAGTGGTCTGCCCCTGATTTCACTGTGGTGATTGCTCAGGTAGAGTGGATGGACCCTAGGTGAGCTTAGAAAGATTGGGGGATTTGGGATCACTTTCCATTTTCTCTTCTGTACACCAGTCACCTTCCTCCATTCCTTTCTCCTCTTCACCTAGTTTGCCATACCTGCTCAAATGCCAACTTCAGACTTTACTTTTCTGAGAAACATTTTAAAAGGTAAAAACACAACCCACCTACCTTGTGTTCACCAAAAGAAAAATTTTCAAGATGGAAGCATCAGCCAAAATCACACTGAAAATAGCTAGGACAGTTACATGCCTCCTTCCTTGAGGTTGGCAAAGGGGATGCAAGGACCTCAGTGGCTCCAGGGAGTAAGGAGCCCAAAGTGATAGAGTTTCTTTACCTTGCAATGACTGAGTGCTGGGATTAAAGGCGAGCACATGCCTGGCTTGAGCTAATTTTAAAATGGTTTAAATTAATTAGCTAATCATTTTTAACAAACAAGGACTGAGTGGTCCTATGCTCAGAACTTGGCTTTATGCACTCTATGGTAGAGATAAGAGACTAAGGCACTAACCCAGCTTTTAACAATCTTCCCGTCTTCCTATCCATCCAGTTTCTAAGCTTACACAGTATTTTGTAAGTGTGGCATTCTAGAGATATGCTAAGAAAATTATACATAAGTCTATGCTAATGTTACTGTGCTTAAGTACTTCTCTTTATTGTAGTTGCTATAGTCCAAGTCCCATTAATACCTTGCTCTCCCTCTTCTACCTCCTACCTTCGTTTCTAAATAGTTGTATCCCAGGTAGTTAGCACAGGAAAGTATGAATTGATCTCCAATGCAGGTAAAGCTAATAAATGTGATTTAGGATGAAAGCCACCGTGTAAGTGCTTGAGATGTTGTTATTGCTGCTCTCATGTGCTTTAGTATTTTTAAATTGTGCATCCTTTTAAGTAGATTATTTGTTCACCACAGTCTCCATTATATCTAAGCAAAGCCTTCAAAGAAATTTCTAAAACCTTTTCATTTCTCTCTGTAGGTTGTTGTTTCGTAACATTTTATACAAGAAAAGCTGCACTTGAGGCCCAGAATGCACTGCACAATATTAAAACTTTACCTGGGGTGAGTCGGTTTACTTTTATATCAAAATCACTTTATTGCTTGAAAATGGTTCTTTCAACTAACGGTTCTAGCTATGAGTTCTTAGTGCCAAAAATGGCTTTGGTTTTTTGAGGAGTCCGTGCTGACCCCTCTGTTCCCCGCAGTAGCCGGACTAGCTGGCCAGCCCACGGAGAAGGGCTGGCATTACCACTGATGGGAACAACTCTCAGATAGCACACCCCCTGGTTAGAAAATCAGAGGTCCCCTGCTGGGTCAGCAGCTGCCAAGGAGGACTGGGCAGGTTAAGATTTTAAAGGTGGGGGTGACCACGCACACACAAGCAAAGCAAATGGAAAAGGGAAAGCTCTTACTCTGCAGGATCCCCCTTTCAATTTCAGGCTTTAGATTTTCATTTGAAAGGACAAAATGTACTCTGTATAGACATAATATTAGAGCTCTAATGACTTCTAAACAGTCAGTGGTGGTTAACAAAGTCAGTGTTTAATGGCAAGCGTGTGCCTCCGTGTTGGTGCAGAGCAGAACACAGAAAGCTCACAATGCTTGCTTTCATTTCCTTCCTGGTAATAGCTGACAAATTAGTACAGTGCATTAGAAATGAACTGATGTTGTATATATTTCATCAGGGTGTATCAGATTTTGGTGGGATTTTCATATATTGCATGGTACTACAAATTGTCCTTTGCTGTTTATTTGGTATATTTTCTCCATTTACCTAAATTTCAGTGGTGAGTTAATTTAATAACATAATGATGTGTGTTAGTTATAACAAAGGATTTGCGGTAAACACTCCAGGTACCATGATGTTATTGAAATGTGTTTTGCTAAGAAGAAAAGAAGGGTAAAATGCTTCTACTGTTTCAGGGCATAATTTCAATGTTTGGCACCTTGCCTTTACCTGTGCATGTACACAAACCATGTATAGTATATGAATACTGATATGAGCACCGGCACACATAAGTATTTTAGCCTCCTACTTCCCCAAAGATAGAATTCATGTAATCAACTTAGGCCTTCTGAAAACCTTACAAGTCTGTAGTAGAATGATGCTAAATACAGCTGGATCTAGGGCCCCTACACATACGTAGCAGATGTGCAGCATGGTCATCATGTGGGTTTCCTAACAGTGGGAGTAGGGGCGGTCTCTGACGCTTTTGCCTGCTTTTGATCCCTTTCACCTAGCTGGGCTGTTTTGTCTGGCCTTGTTGGGGAGGATTCACCTGGTACTGCTGCAACTTGATGTGCCAGTGGCTTGATACCCATGGGGGCAGGGAGGGGGGCGAGGGGGTAATTCTTCCCTTCTCTGAGGAGAAAGGGAAGGGGAGAGGAGGAAGGTAAAAGGGTGGGACTGGGAGGAAAGGAGGAAAGGGCTGCAGTTAGACTGTAAAGTGATTAAATAAATTAATTAATGGAAAAAAAACAAGAAAGATGCTTAGCAAAAGATTTTCAAAATATAAGCTTCTTTGAGGTCGATAGATTTTTGAGACAGAATCTTGCTACCCTTGCTGACATCTAAGTAAAGTGCTGGGATTACAGGCAAGTGATGCCACATTTAGTCAAAGTATTAACTTCTTAATCACCAAGGATAATAAATTAGTGAACTCAGGTATTCAGCCATCCCATGTTGGTGTTCCTCTTTTTCATTTGAGCAAGTGAAACTGTAGAAAAGCAAGCGTGTAGCAATAGAGTGATCCCTCTGCGGAACTACTTCCTAAAACTTCCAAAGTGATTCTTAGTAAGATGGCTTTTGTTAAATATTCTTTTATCATTAACTTAAAAACTTAGTATTTAAGCTCCATTCTTGATGTAAGTGAAAATCTTCCCAATATAATTCTAGAAAGGTATAGGCAAATATTTATTGCCTTGGACCAAAAAAAAAAAAAATCTTTTTAATTAACTTTTTCATGTCCAGATTTTAATCCAGACGACTTTGTGTTCCTGTTCATTAAAAATAAATTATTTACAATAATTAACATACAGAACCCCTTCTTGATGCATTCAAAATTATTTTTAGTCATGAACTGCTCTGTACTGTATAACGTATCATGTAGTTCGGTACCACATAGTTTGGTTCGTTTGATTACATGCCTTGAGGAGAAGCTCAGTTCTCGCTATGATGTCTTCCTGTGCAAAGGTGTTTTCCAGAAACCCAGAGTTCGGTGATAAAGCCAGCTGACCACAGGTCAATATTTTATTGCCCAGTTTAAAGCTTTGTATTAACACAGAACAGAAAATAGAAAGCTGGTGGTATTTTTTCCCATTTCCATGCCAATAATATTTGATGATTAGTACAATTTACTAGAAACCTGGGGTGAATGTGAATGAGATACATTGAAATGCACAGAAGTACTGATAACTGCACTTGGGGTTGAGAGATGTCTTAATTCTGATCATACGCACAAACAGATCTTCTATATGTTTCCCAAATATTGCATGTTCTTTTCTTCTAAAATTTAAGAATAGAGACTTTAGAAACCTGTGATTGCGGACAGTTATTTGGGAGTTGGTGCGCGGACTAGAGAAATGGCTCAGCAGTTAAGAACACTGGCTACTTTCCCAAAGGACACAGATGCAATTCCTAGCACCCACATAGTGGCTTTCCCAGGGGATCTGATGCTGTTTTCTGGTCTTGTTGGGCACTAAGCACATGGTACACAAACATACTTGCAGGCAAAACACCCATACACTAAAATAAAGAATATATTTTTTAATTTTAAAATAAATAAACTGGGAATTGAAAAATACAATTGATGGAATATTTTTCCATCTTAGTTTTATAGGCTGAGTTACTTGAAGCAGATTAAACAAAATTTTGAGAGGCCAGATATGACTGGTAAGATTCAAAGCTTTCCACAGTACATACACTGCTACATTTGCCTTCTCACTCGTGGCTGGTGGGGATAGAATCTCACATCTTGCATTTATGTGTAGCTTTGTCTTACAAACATCACACTTAACAGCTGCAGGGAAGACATGAAAGTGGTTGCCTTTCAGATGTGAGCCTTTGGTAGACAGTAAGAAATGCGACCAGACATAAAAGATTAATGCATATTCTTGAAGAAAAAATATTACAGGGTACCTTGCTGTTTGATTACAAGCCTTAGAATTAGTCAACATTTCCATAATTCTGAACCAATATACACCTGTTTTCCCACTGTGAAGTGAAGGCAGGACTTAATTTAGCAGAAACCCTGCTGTGCTAAATCTCTCATTAAATACCCAGTGAGTTCAGTAATTTAAAGTTGTAGCAGTACTATTTTAACTGGTTGCCTTTATATTATAAAATTATTAAGAAATTAATGATACGCTTTGCCATATGCCTTCAGTTTCTTTATGAATATAAATAAAAGGGACAAAGAAAAGCTCATCGTCCGCTGACACTTTAAATCTTCTCTCGTTGCCGTCATGTTTTTTGGATAAAGTCCATTGCTTGCTGCCTCTTTTCTGAAATGGCCAAATTTTTCAATTTATAATAAGACCAAATAGTATGGTTTTTTTTTTTCTTTCTTGTACAGTTCATGTTTTGTATCCTAAGGAATTTTTGTTGTATAGTAGAACTTGATTAATGCTTCGGGTTTCCTTCTGGTCTTGTGCAACGTTTTTGCCATCTTGAAAGAAACAAAGAACTTGAGTAGTAGTAGAGGAAGGGACTGCCCTGGTAGGACCGTCTGTCAAGGCATGCCATGTGTCTGCCCTTCAGCTGTGCTTGAAGCGCTCTCCTGTTCATTAAGTAGGATGTGACTGAGGTGAAGACATGGAGACCTTTTTGGTAACCCTAATGAATATAAGCCTGTTCTGAGAAATGTGTAACGAAGAAAACCCCTGTGTTCAACACACACCCCTAGAAAGAGAGCAGTAGAAACAAGGGGAGTTAACCCAGCAGGTCCATACTGAGAGGAAGGAGTGAGAGTCTGTGTGTCTTTTTTCTTTTTCCATTTGATTAACTCTCTTCTAGAAGGGTCTGCTTAATGCTCCAGCAGCAGATCAATCATAGTGTTTGATTATTGCTAATTCTTCATGAGGTTAACAACCCACAAGTAGTTACTCAGCAGCTGCTGTGTCCCAGGAACTATCTGGTCACTTGGTCTAGCTGAAGGACAGTAGACAGTTAAATGCACTTGATCTATACATTAGTGCCTTTCTACTTCTGACAAAATAGGGAAATTATGTGTGCGCACACTCCTCACCCCCTCTCTCCCTCCCTCCCTCCCTAGTAAGTAGTACACTTAGAGTTTGAAGGGGAATATTGTATCCCTCTGTGCACAGGCTAGATTTCCTATTGAGCCATTGCATTTCCTGCAACAATTTTTGACTGACTTTTCTATTCCTATACCATTTATGTTCTTGGAAAAACTATGGTTGCCTCTGATCTGAAGGCATGTCACAGTAGAGTTAAAGGATGTCTCCTTTTGAGATAAGAATATAATATATCCCAATCACAGAGTTCTAGACTCATATATGCAAAGCTTTAGGTTCAATCCCCAGTACCATGTGCATAGAAAATATATATATATATATATATATATATGATAATGCATATATATATTAATTAAAAATAGTGTCTCAAGGAGAGCAGAAAGAGGTATATGGGGAACTTTGGAAAGAGGAGAGAAAGATTGTAATTAAATTACAATCTCAAAAATACACAAGAACAAAAGATAGTCTCCTTTTTTTCTTTGTTGAGGCAAAAAAAAAAAAAAAAATGATGCAGCCCAAGCTTGTCCCAAACTTGCCTTCACCTCCCCAGAGCTTGCATCACAGCTGTGTGCAGCCACTCTTAGCTGTAGTCTCCTTTCAGACAGCTACAACTTAGCAAACAGGACAGCATCATCCTGTCAGGATCTGCCATTGTGTGTTCCAGAGAAGATATTCTCATGATGGCAGCCTGGATTATGTATTTTGTTTTCACTTATCTAGTTTATTTTGTTCAATTAAAAACAAAATAAGTATAAGGCACAGAAAGACTTGTAAGACCTTTCAGTGATCAGATGTTGGAGCCACATATTCTTATCCAAGAATAGCACGAGGCCATGTGCCACTTGGCCCAAGGTCTTAACACACACGGTCTGTAGCAGTAAGATTTGGGACTGAGATCTACAGCATTATCAATGCAACATTCTCTGTATAAATTAATTCAATAAAGGATGTAATATCAAAGAATACAATTTGGAGAAAGCTCTTAAGCTTTAACAGCAAAGAGGAATCTGAAATCTAGACCTCTTGTAAAATATTAATCACAAATTTCTTTCAGACATTTTTTATGAGTATGTCTTATCCTTTTCTTTTTAGAATCGCTACCAGTTTTATTAAGTGCAGTTTATATTAAGGAGATACTGCCTAGTGAAGGCATACTGAAATGTGTTTTATAGTAACATATGCAGTGTGAGCAAGGACTACATATAGATTTGAGTTATGAAAATAAATGGTCCTGGTACAGTAGGAAGTAGGTCCTGGTACAGAAGCTGAAAAAACAATGGTCTCCTAGGACAAGTATGCTCACTCATAGGATGTGAATGGGGCCCCTTTCCTGGCTGCCCTGAAGGGATAATTTACCCATGGGGTAGACACCTTCCTCTCAAGTGGAATTTGAGACTAAGCTAACTATAGAACAGTTTTCATGTCCTTAACAGTAGAATGCAAGGGTTTATTATTTTCTGCAGAATAACCAGACTCTCCCTGGGACCAAATTCAATGTATCCATTGTAATGTATTTTGAGTCACTCATTCTCTTTGAAGCACCTCCTCTAATTATTAATGTGTATTTAATGCCTTTGTTTTCAGAGCCATGATTATTATTTTACCTTTATCATTATTAATTCTGTCATAAAAATCTCTCAACTCTTTCATCTCCATATCATGAAAAAAAACAAAATAAATAAGCCATGCTATTTGAATTAATTTCTAACTAGACCAACTTGAGTAAATTTCTTCTCAGATGTCCTTTATTTAAATTTATGAAAAGAATAACCAAAACATCTGTTTAAGTAGGTTTGCATATCCAAAATTTTGTGTCAAGTGTAATACAAAATTTGTGTTCACTCATTCAACTAATATTTAGTATAGTTTTATTGCTTTCCAGGTACTTTTCTGGATACTAGGGAACACAGAATAGTAGCATTGCCTTTCGTAACTGAATCAAGAGGAAAATGATTGGGCCATGTTTTTATAAGTAAATTTTCAATAAGTAGCTATAGGAAATTTAATTTACAGTTAATAGGCTAATCTTACTTATTCCAGTATTTCCAAAGTAGTCAAATTTTACTTTGAAGAGAAGTATAATTCTTCTTGTATCATAAATGTTCTAAAACAAGATGAATATAGATTTGTTAATATATACATATGTATATGTATTTCTATGTGAATGGTGATCTGATTCATTCTACCTATTTAGAAATCTGTATGTTTGTGCACATCTTTATACAGTCATAAAGAGATGAGTCAAGTAAATGCAGGAACAAAAAATGCACAGTCTTACTCTCTTATTTTGCCTGTCCAATATATTCTTAATTACGTCACTATAGTCACCTGTCTCAGGTCCTCAGTGCAATAGCAGTTGTTATATTTCAATGAGAGTCTTAGCATTGTAAGAGAATATTGAAGAGTTGCTATGAAATACTGATGTCCACTGCCTTTTACCTTAATAGCAGACTTGAGGACTGTGTAGCATGTTGCCTGTGAAGCTCCTGGAATCTGGAAAGAGATGTACCGTACAAGTTATTGTTTCTACTTGATAGCTCCTGTAGGCATGACCTCTTCTAGGCAACCATCCACAAAAAAAGTATACTTTCTATGGAATATATGAGCCAGAGCATCCATTTTTGTTTGCCTTCTTTAAGGTTTTCAGCGTCAAAGATGGGAATGTTGAAGTAAAGCTAGATAATCATCAAACTCTGTCACTGCAGTATGAGATTTCCATAAGAATCCATCACCTGGCCTGTGGCAGCACATTAATTCTTCATGGGGAACTGGACATGGCTCAGATATACTTATGTCCAGTTGAAGCAGGCTGTCCAGTTTGCAGCCTCAGACTTGAGTCTCCCAAAGTAAAAGTGCATGACAAGGGAACGCGGGGAGAATGCTCTCCTGAGAACACCAAAGTTCTTCCTCACCTACCAGGAAGTAGAGAACGGAAGAGCCTGGGGTCAGAGTCAAAAGAAGACTGAGAGCCCAACTGCCCAGCCGGGTCTGCTTAGGACAGAAGAGGCCATCGGTCACTTAACAGGGGAGACGGAAAAGAGCTCCACATACTCTGTTTGCTTTTGCTGTAAATTGTAGTGTACACAGGATGCTCAGGAATCTCACTAGTATTATGACATAAACTATCAAAATTGTTTTCATAATAAAACAGTATTTCAAATGCTGTTACAGCTATCACAGTCACTGAGATGAAAAGAAAAACAGTGAACAGTATATGTAGGAAATTGCAAAAAAAGGACGACGTGTCAAATTCTGTTACCTTCCTCATTGTTCCTATCCCTGATTCCTACGAGGACTCGAGACACATATACCTCCTGCCGTCCCTTCCTCCGTAAATGCTTTAAAGCATTTGAAACCGCTTCCTTCTTCACCTGCAAAATCAAGCTTCTAGACTAGCTGGTTTGGGTCCAGGGGCTTTTCTGTGTCTGTATGCACACAGCTTGTCGCCAGCCCATCATCTGCATTCTGAGGCCTGTCTCTATCCAGCTGGTCTCCTGCCCTTACCCATTGGTCGGCTTCTCTGTTCTAAAGGGCAGACATGACAGGGCCAGAGGGAAATCTTAAAAGACTAAGCGAAACCTCTAAGCGAGAAGCAACAGGGAAAAAAGAATCATGAGCAATGACTTAAAAATGAGGAAACAACTACAAATTTCAACCTACCCACCATCACCACACTCTACTGCGCTAGATACATTTGGAGCAATTCAGAAAGCAGAGGGGTTTACACTGTGGATTTACTGATGAGGAAGCTTCCATTTGTGCAGTGGTCTTCATAACCATATAAGAGGCTGCTGCTGCTCCACTGCCCCTGCCTGTAAAGGACTGAACTCCACCACAGGTGAGGGGCCTGAGAAACAGAACCAGGAAGCAGATTCTTTTTTTTTTTTTCCTCGAGACAGTGTTTCTCTGTGTATCCTTGGGTGTCCTGAATTCACTTTATAGACCAGGCTGGCCTTGAACTCACAGAGATCTGCCTGCCTCTGCCTCTGCCTCCTGAGTGCTGGGATCACAGGTGTATACCACCATTCCCACCTAGGAAGCAGATTCTTTAGACACAGTGTGAAGAGACTGATTACAGCCCCCACCCAGCCAGGGAAACCCCTGACTGCTGCCCTGGGGCAGATAACCAGTCTGCAGAGGTCTTCATGCCTGCTCTCCCTGTTGCCATCTTCTTCTCTCCTGTCCCGCTGAACCACTGTTTTCATCGAGAGGAGAGCTAGTATAAAAAGATGACTCAGTGGAATATTAATCTTTCTGTTCACTGTGGTCTCTTGTTTTCATATGAAGTTAAGGGAGCAGTCGTGTTTAGATACAGATGACTTTTTGCCACCCCTTTAGGCCCGCACTTTCCGTGGCACTGTCACACTACAGAGACAGGCAGTACAGAATGACAAGAAACCCATCTTTACCTCTTGAAGCTTAACTCAGTGACTTCAGCCATGTTGTATATTCTACTCTGTGAGCTGAGAAGCTTATGAGCTTGCCCAAACACAGTATTCTTGTTTCTCCAGAAGAGTACCTTTTTAAGTTACATACCAAGGAACTATATGAGGTACTTTGTACCAAGTAGTCTGTGATGTCCAGTGTACAGAAGTATTGTCAGCAAGTCATAGTGATCAGGAAACTGTAAGTAAATTACTATCATTTCGTATATTTTATTTGCTGGCTGTGTAGCAGAGAAATAGTTACAGAACATCCAGATAAGTACGTTTCTATTAATTTTGATTCTATAAATGTTTTTATAAATGATTTCTGTTTTTCAGGGGCTTTCAAAATTTAAATAATTTAATAAAATAATAGTAAATATTCAATCAATAAAAGTTACAGTTAGGGCCTGGAGAGATGGCTTAGCAGTAAGAGCACTGGCTTTTCATCCAGAGGATCCAGGTTCAGTTCCCTGTACTGACATGTCATAACCATAATCACATGTCATAGCATATAACCATCTGTAACTACACTTCCACATGATCCAACACCCTTTTCTGTCCTCTAGGCACTGTACATATGTACCATGTAGATATACTTGCAAGCAGAACACTAATACATATAAAGTCAAAAACAAAGCTTAAAGATAAAGAAAAACTTTAAAAAATAATAATATTTATGATTACTATGTACTAGAACTGGGCCAAGAGTGCTATCTATCTATGTACCTACCTACCTATATATGATTATGTATCATATATAAAAAATATAAAGTACTGGCGGTTTATGTTTTGTTTCTGGTTGCCTTTGCAACCAGAGGTCTGTTAAGATTAAGAGAACTAAAGTTATTATACTGCATAAATAATTTTTTAAATAACAAAAATCAATGAATGACTAGCTTGTAAGTAAAAAGTATACTTATCCAGGGGAGATAGATTCCATTACCCCCAGTTTAGACTCAAAGCCTTGTAGCAATGAACCCTGTCTTTAGGTCATTGCAATCATACTTAGTTCATTGCAAACATACTTTCAAATGCGTAGAGTATAGTATTGGTATGCCAGACAAAGGGATGGTTCACATTCAAGGGAGAACTAAACAAGTATCACTGAATTACTTGCTCATGAATCTCTGTCATAAAGTGACTTTTGTCATTTCTGAGTCACAGTTATACCAATGTAAAACCTTCATAGGTTGTTAACAAAAATTAAGTATCAGTGCAGAAAATAGGAGTTAAAAATCTTGGGAAATCCTGTAGCTGATTAAAATAGTTTTTTCTTTGTTTCTGTTTCTTATGTGGGTCAACGGAAGAATAGAAGACATGGAGTGAAAAAGTAGGCTAAATAATTCATATCCTGTAGGAGCTTACCTTAGCCAACCTCCCTACGTTAGAGATGAAGAGGCTGAAACCCAGAAAGATCAGCTGATAGTGTGCTAAAGATAACACAACCAAGTATTGGTGGAGTTAGGGCAACAAGCCATGCCATGGTCTCATAATTTCCCTATAAAATTATGCCAGATACATCATTTTAAAAAATCGGAAATTTAGATCCAAATTACCAGTAGGATTTTTCTCCTACATAGGAGGTTGTTAGTGTTTTGCTTCCTCATTTTCATTTCTGAGGAAATCCTAAATGAATAGTAATCATCTCTCTGGCCATATGAAGCAGATGAGTTTTGAACAAACTGAAGAAGAAACTCAGGAGCCCTTAGTGTTCATCTGTCTGTACCTACAACTAGGGCAGTGATTCCTAATTTCATCTCTAAGGTAAGACTTTGGGAATCACGGGAAGATCTTAAAACTACCTGTGCCAAAGCTGTACCGTGGGTAGACTACATAAGAATCTTTCTTGATGCGAACCTGGAATCAGTACTTTTACAACGTCCTGGGTAGTTCCAGTGTCAGGCAAGTTTCAGAACTGCTAGTTCAAGAAGTGGCCAATATCAGCTCCAAGAACTGGAAATTGATGAGCAAAAACCAAGTCTTCTTTCTCTGTAACTGTGGTTTTAGTGCAGAAGCCCTGACTCCCGCAAACCCAAAAGGCTAGACTTAGCCCACCATCAAAGTTAATTAAAGAAATGGATGATATTAATAGTGAAAAGCAGACAAAGGAGATTCAGTCAGAATTCACTGGGAAGATAAACTGATAAAGGGTCCAGTGACCCCAATTTTATCTTCACATACTGACATTAGCTTTAGGTTTAAACAGAGGAACAGCTGTGGCAGAGGGTTAGAGATCCGCATAATTAAGCTTGGCCAGAGTGCGGTCCGTGACCCTCCTCTCAGCTGTGGTTCTGTAAGGTAGTCCAAAGAGTCCTTACTACTTGAAGGGAAAAGCTGTTTCTCATGCTTAACATGTAGCTCTGCCATCATGAACAATTGCTTCATGGCGTTTGTCCTATGCGGATCTGCTGTTTCTGAAATCTGTGGTGACTGCAGGGTTAGGAAGATTTGGCTGAAGACATGTGGGCACATTTTGGAGAACGAGAATATGTTGGTCATTGTGGTATGCTCACAATAAGATGCCTCAGTTATTCTTACTTTAGTTTTGAGGAAGAATGAGATCAGTTAGATATTGTACTTTTTAGATAGGTGCACCTTGACAGGTTAATGGGCATATTAGTTACCTCCTTGTTATGACAGAATGCTTAACAAAAGCAGCTTGAAAAAGGAAAGGTTTATTTTGACTCACAGTTCAAGAATACAGTCTATTGTGACAAGAATATTGTGGTAGCAAGAGTATGAGGCAGCTGGCCACGTTGCATCCACAGCTAGGAACAGAGAACAGATGAGGACTGGTGCTCAGGTCATTTTCTCCTTTTTATGAGTACAGCATCCTAACCCATCGAATGGTACCATCAACACTTAGTGTGGGCCTCCCCACCTCAAACCCAGCTAAGCAGCTCCCCACAGACATTCCCAGATGTGTGGCTTCTAGGTGATACTAGATCCTGTCAGTTTGACAACGTTGACTATAGGTAAGCAGATGGTCCCAAAGAAAAGTAGATGGACACAGTAAAGACAGAGCTATCATGAGTTTGTCCTGTTTATTAGTTTTATTAGTTATTTCTTAGACCCAAGTAAGGAGCCATTTCTTTTTAGTGCCAGCAGTTTCTACATCCCTTTCCTTGGTTCATCTGGCTTCACCTCAATGGCTCCTCATTGGTGATTATCTGCCTCCAAGTGTAGCATGCTCTTGCTCAAGGTGTGGTCTGCAGACGATCAGCATTAGCATCACCTGAGACTGGGTGTGAAATGAGGCTCCTGGGCTCTATTTGAGAGCTGCTGTTAACTGGGAGCCCTAGTTCACACCACACATACACACAGACCCTAGCTCACACCACACACACACACACACACACACACACACACACACACACAGACCCTAGCTCACACCACACACACACACGGACCCTAGCTCACACCACACACACACACGGACCCTAGCTCACACCACACACACACACAGACCCTAGCTCACACCACACATACACACAGACCCTAGCTCACACCACACACACACACACAGACCCTAGCTCACAACACACACACACACACA
>OU015749.1:11795745-11830016 GCA_907169655.1 Acomys percivali
CACACACACACACACAGACCCTAGCTCACAACACACACACACACACAGACCCTAGCTCACAACACACACACAGACCCTAGCTCACAACACACACACACACACACACACACACACACACACACACAGATAAGGCTTTTTGGCTTGGTGCTTTATGTGATACTCATTCCACGGTGCTTCTTGTCTACGGGATAAAATATCATTGTATGTACAGTACACAGTTTTCAAAATTAAACTGAGTTATGGGTCCTACGTACAGTAACATTAGAGTTGCGTTTTGATAGGACTGTCACTGCTGCTGTATTGCTGGGTTTATCTTGACGTACAACATAAGGCAACTCTAAATATATATGAAGATGTTCCTTTTGCAATTGCTGAATTCTTTTTTTTTTTTTAATTTCCTAAGTCATCATGTAACTTTTTTTTTGTTTTTTTTCCTTTTTTTTTAAAATTTATTTATTCTTGTTACATCTCAATGATTATCCCATCCCTTGTATCCTCCCATTCTTCCCTCCCTCCCAGTTTCCCCTTATTCCCCTCCCCTATGACTGTTCCTCAGAGGGATTACCTCTCCCTGTATATGCTCATAGGGTATCAAGTCTCTTCTTGGCAACCTGCTGTCCTTCCTCTGAGTGCCACCAGGTCTCCCCCTCCAGGGGACATAGTCAAATATGAGGCACCAGAGTACGTGAGAAATTCATATCCCACTCTCCACTCAAGTGTGGAAAATGTTCTGTCCATTGGCTAGATCTAGGTAGGGGTTTAAAGTTTACCGCCTGTATTGTCAAAAATTCAAGTGACACCATATGCTGGCAAGGATGTGGGGAGAGAGGAACACTCCTTCATTGCTGGTGGGAATGCAAACTAGTACAGCCACTTTGGAAATCTATCTGGTGCTATCTCAGAAAACTGAGAATGGGGCTTTCTCAAGACCCAGCTATTCCACTCCTTGGAATATACCCAGAAGATGCTCTAGCACACAATAAGAAAATTTGCTCAACCATGTTCATAGCAGCCTTATTCATAATAGCCAGATCATGGAAACAGCCTAAGTATCCATCAGTAGAAGAATGGATAAAGAAATAGTGGTATATATATATACTATGGAATACTACTCAGCTATTAAAAACAAGGAATTCCCAAAATTTGTGGATAAATGGATCATAATGAGTGAGTTAACCCAGAAGCAGAAAGACTCAGATGGTATATACTCACTTATATCTGCATACTAGCCCAAGGGGCATGTCCCATGAAAGCCTTCACTTACCAGGAAACTGGGACAGAGGGGAGGACATCCTATTGGGACTCTAGATGAGAGAATAGCAAAGTAGAAGGATCCAGAGGGTCCTAGAAACCTACAAGTAGAACATTATGTTAGGCAGATTTGGGCACCGGGGTCCCGCTCAAACTAAGGCACCAGCCAAGGACAATTGCTGAATTCTTATACCCCCTCACCTGACAACTAAAAAAAAGCAAAATCTTCTGTGGCACAAAAAGACTCATTTTGATAATTTTGGTTTTTCAGAAGCTCAAAAAGAAATTAAGTTGGCCTGACCATCTAGATACACAAAGCTGACTTGTGTTTTCTAGGATCTTTTAGTACATGGTTCCATTTTCTCCTCTCATTGGTGCTTTAAACCTGCTGGGGAAATCTTTGAATAGGACTGCATAGAATTAATACATCCTAGACTATGAGAAGATGAATGGAACAGGTGCTATTTCAGCAGTTTTCCTCTGTATTGTTTTTGTTCTTCCTGAGCAGAGTAGGCCACTCCTAAGGCATGAGGAACAGTTGCTGCCCACAAGTTAACCAGTAATACTCGGCGGCCCATCTCCACTGTACAGAAGCCAGAAGAATGTAGGCTTCCTTCTGCTTCATCCTTCATGAGTCTGAAATTACTTGCTAGGAAACCAAAGCATTTATTATGCTGTTTTTCTTGATACCTGCAACTTAAAAGACTTGCTGAGTGCTAGGGTAGACCTACTACTGCATAATAAGGGATGCTGTGTATATGCATATCTTTCTATAGTTTAGAGGACTTTTAAAAAAATATCATCTGCCCTGGACAGTTATAACATTTCTTTTTGAGTTAATGTTTGAGCTCTTATTTCTTATAGATCAGGAGTTTCTCACAGTTGGTGTTTTTTGTGAGTCCTTACAGTCCAGCAAGCATCCTTAATAGCGTTCTGTTAGTACATTCATTTGTTACAGCATGAGAATGGAGTTTACCACTTGTGTAAATAATGGTTGTGCTTATAGGGTGAGCTGCAGTAGCTGACCTGATACAAAGCAGGTCGTGGACAGAGGATCCCAGTAGCAGCGTGGGGATGAAACCTGCAGCAGGAGGGAAACAATCTCAGGGACCACAGCCAGGTGGTGTGTGAGACCTGAGCAGAAATGGCACCCAGAAAGGGGTGTGGGGATGGAAGATAAAAATCAGACTTCTCTTAAACAAAAACACATAAATTGTCTTTATTTTTCTCATAATAGACACATATCTAACTCTTGAGGTAGAAATCCTATCAACTGAGCTTGTATATATGTTTTTCCACATATTCTTTTACCTTCTTTTATATTTTAGTATCTCTTTGGGGTGGAACTGATAGATTGGGAATGCAGAAATAGCTGCTTCTTACTGATGCGTTTTTGAAGATTTAAATCCTTTGTGCTTTCTCATCAGTGTCTATGCCTCTTAAGACTGATGAAGTAAGTCTCCTTGACCCTTCGCCTTGGGAAAAAAACATCTGAAGTCAGTAGCTTACACAGAAGTAAAATCACATGGTCACAATCACATTTCAGCTCACTAGTAAAATTAAGTCTGGACTCGGAGCCCACTTGACTAATCTTGTTGCTTAGAAAGGAAGAAAAGAACAGAATTAAAGATGCTTTCATCCTAGTGGAAATCTATGGTAGTGCCACTAAGATGATCTTGATGACTAAGAGGGCCTTACTGATTTTAAGGACACATCCATGCTATATTATTTTAAATAATTTGCTTTAAAGGAGATAACCACATTCTCAGATGTGAAAAGAAAGATGAAAGAACACGTTGGATCCTCAGCTGAGCTCTAATGAAGGCAGCTCTGTCAAAGTGAAGTCCTAAGTGTATAACTCCCCAAAATAGCATCCTGTATGCTTACACAATTGTCTTCATCCTCTCCTGGGTGCACTCCTTGAGTAGATGCTACTGAATAATTTTGGCATGGTCTCTGGTATTCCATCTTGACTTTTTATCTAAATATGATATTTGACTCTTCATTTTTATTGTAATGCAGTTATTGTTTTTATGGTAACTTTTATAAGTTTTTTTTCTGAGAAAGATCATGTTTAGTTTAGACTTTGATAAAATACTAAACAATGAGAATAACTTTTTGAGCTGGTCAGACTTGACATCGGATTTTATTTTAAAAGGAACCGTTGGGTCTGTCCTACGTTAGAAGATAGAAGGAGCTGGATTGGAGCACACTTGGATATAAAAGAGAGCACAGGGGAGCATGTTAAGATCCATGTGCTGTGCCTTCACACACTGTATCTTTATCACAGTGAAGAAAATATTAATATTTCTCCAAATAATTGAATTTTTATGTTTTTATAGCGATGACAAAAGGTATGATTTTTTTAAGCTCCTAAAATACTGATTTGCCCTAGGCATCTCAAAATAATTCTCATGGGTTCTAAAATCTGTATAGGCTACAAAATTCCAAATCTCAAAATTGCATTTTCTGCCAAGCCCTAAATAAAGTAGTCATTTAGTAGTCATTTTCCTACCATGAACCAGGGCCTCTTCCTGTGTTACTTTAGTCAACTTTAGCCAACCAAGACATAGACCATTCATCTCCACCTCTTCCTATAAGTCTTTTTGTCAGCCATTTCCAGGCAGTGAGGAAATTCCATATTTTACCTTAGTACCATCTCTAGGTTTCTTCCCTCTTTATCAATTGAAGGCTTCAGTTACCACAACTAATAAAAGCATAGAAGGGATTGGTAGCCTTTTCAGGTTATCTCTATGAAAACCATTCTCTTTGTCTGCCAACTGTACCCTTGAATGAGTAAAGCTAGGCTGAAATTAGGTAGTGCTCTAGAATTGTACATTGCCCTTGGCATGCTCACAATAGTGTGTAAACATTGATGTGTGCCCATCTTGTAGCAGAAAACACAAAAGCAGCAAAAAAAGAAAAAAAATCAGGTGACTGCTGAGTCTAAAAGGTGGAAAGCTCTCTTCTCCTTTAGCCTCCAGAACACTCTTGCCCCCCACACTGTGCTGCATCTGTACTCCAGCACTCAAAGGCTATCTCATAATCTTAGAAGGATAAGAATCTAAACACTTTCTTGCAATCTGTTGAACTAAGTGCTCCAATTCATCATGTCAGCTACTGTACTTTATTCCTCACTGCTAGCATTTCAGTAATTCTCATGTTGAGGTCCAAATCCCTTGTAGTGAAGAAACGTTCTCAGAGCCTTACACCATCCATAGTATCCACATACTCCAAGAACTTTCAATAGTAGCTTTTGGTCATAGACATTCTCTCAGTAAATAAATAATTACATAGTTGGATGGATGGACCAACTAACATAAAACTTCAAGCATCCTTCATGAGCTGGTGGGGCAGGAATGGGAGGTGATCTCAGTCCTGAACTACACCACTGAACTCCTTTGCAGGGAGAGGTGGAATGCTGCCTACAGACTAGAAGCACACAGTGAGACTTGAGCGTGTCCAGAGTCACAAAGCAATTTCACTCTAGTGCTTCACAGTTTCCCATACACTTTTATTTATATTATGTAATGTCCTCACAGTCAGTGCACTGACTTTTCTGATATGATCCTTGCGTCAAGCTTGAGTTTAACTAATTCTTGGGTATTAAGAGATTTTATTGTAAATATCTGAAATTGGCAAAGCCTGTCTTCTGATCAAACCTAGACCTTATGATTCTAATTATGATCTTCCTTTTACTACAAAATAAAGTGCCCAAACATGATAAGCCCCAATTAAATGTCTCATGCATAATAAGTTCGGAAAGTAGATTTGCTTTTACAGGTAAGTGCTGTCCCTCCATCCTTTCCAGCCTCATTTCTAAGTTGGTCTTATATCCTTCTCCAAATCTGCTTTTGCCTTAAGTTTTGATTACATGCTTTCTATTTGAAAACTTATTCTTTGAATGTAGTGTTTAGAAAACTGAGCTTAAATATAAAGTATTTTAATAGAATAGTTTAGCTGTCATCATAATTTCTCTAAGCTCTGCCAACAGGTGATTTCTAAAGCTTGTCAATGATGTCCCATATTAGAGTAGAAAGTGGAAATCAAGATGAGACAGTTAAATGAAAGTCAACTCATAAAGATGCTGCAGCACTGGGAAGGAGATCGTCACTTGGAAAATTTTCAACCAAAATTAGTATTACAATAAGAAATGAGATGGATAGAGCTTCTCATGGACAGAGTCACATGTCTTGTTCAGATGTGTAATGGATAAGTTTTATATGAAATTGCCCATAAGGCATTTTTTTCCTCAATTGTCATCTCTTTTTACTAGGATTTAGGGGTGCAAGGAAGAAGAGAGTAGAGACACACAGAAAGAGAATATGGATCGCTTTGTCTCAGACGTAATTTAGAAAGAAAAATTACTTTTGTGTTTGCTTTTATTCAGTTCATGTCCCTCCTACCTGCTCCACTCCCCTCCCTTAGCAGTGTGATCACTGAAATCCAGACAGGTGACCTGAGAGGGAGAGCAAGGCAGGCATGGCCTGGGATGAGGAGACCTGAGGTGCTGAATCAGGCTTCATTGGTTTAACTGGGGGGAACAACAGCTATTTAAACCTTTGGACAGTGGAGAGAGGCTTTTGGGGTGAGTGTAAATCATTGGCTGGGGCTAAGGTGCTGGGAATGTCTTATTCACATGAAGAGGATTTCCATGTGCTTGCTGGACAAGACCTTATAAGGAGAGGAGAAGCTTACCCTGTAACCTGGCTGCCTGGCTATGTGACCACCTCAGGGGTGGCAGAGACAGGAACCGAAGGCTGCGTGCACAGGACAGAACAGGGAGGAAACTCTCTGGTCTCAAGATGAGACTTTTCAGGGCCTTGGACACACCTTGACCTCACTCTTGCTCTAGGCAAGCTCCTGTTGTGGGACAGCTCCTCTGCCCCAGAAGTTAGTGAGAATCCCAAACATAGAGAGGCAGTTAAATAAATAAATAGAAAAATATTGTTGACTAAGGTATGGAATTTACTTTTCTGTTGTAAACCAATCCAGTAATTTGGGGGGGGGGGGGCGTGAGACAGGGTTTCTCTCTGTAGCCTTGACTGTCCTGGACTCACTTTGTAGACCAGGCTGGCCTCGAACTCACAGAGATCCATCTGCCTCTGCCTCCCAAGCGCTGGGATTAAAGGCATGCACCACCACTGCCCGGCCACTCATTTATTTTTTAATGAGAGGTTGCAACTTACAGACAGGTACATATTTTAGGCATTAATATAGCTTTCAGGACTCAGAAACTAAGCTCTGGAAGGCTCATTGGAATATAGAATTTGGTCATTGTAATGATTAAAAAATACGATGCCAGGCAACAGATACGATATTAGGAAGTTCTATTATATGAGCGTGGGAGAGCAGGGAAGTGAGAGGGGTATCCCAGAGAGAAGGAGAGATAGGGAGATAGAGACAGCAAGAGAGGAAGAGGAGAATGTGAGAACAAGAGAGTAAGAGAGACAGGAAGAGAAGCAAGGAGGGAAAGCAAGATAGAGGTAGATGGGTTTGTTGTTGTTGTTGTTGTTGTTGTTGTTGTTGTTGTTGTTGTTGTTGTTTTTGGCCAGGGGAACACCCAGTGGCCATCACAGGTTGCTAGGCTGACTGAGGCAGTATCCTAACAGTGATACTTTTCCATTGTGTTGATAAAAACCTGTATCCCGTCAGATTCAAGATAAAATACAGTTGGCTTAAATTTTGCAAATTAGTTTTGAGACAGAGGTTTTAATGATTTGCTTGTTTGTAATATGTCTGTGGTGAACTTAGATCATCTTAAAGCTGAAAGGAAGCTATAAATTACTAAATAAAACCAGTAATAATACGACATTGAAGTTGTTAGAAATAGATGAAGAAAGCTTTGTGTTGGGTGGAAATACTAACCAATGAGTCATGGTAGACTCGTGGTGTTTTCTTGATTAAAATAGTAATTTTTCTTGATTAAAAATAGTAAATATAGGGCTAGAGAATGTCTCAGTGGTTAAGAATACACAGTCCTCAGTATTAACTTTGATCTTCAAGCTGTCACACCAAGCTTCTGTGGTCTTTTGCTCTAGTAGTAGCTATTGTGGGTTTAATTTCAGCAGCACTGTAATTCTTTAGTGCTTTTCTAATGTGGAATGCTCCCATTTAGTTCCATTTTCAAATTGCTTCATGCCTATAAGTTTATTTTTCTTTGGGGGGTTGTTTGTTTTTGTCTTTAATAAATGTAGATCTTAAGAAACATAGGCACAATCTTAGCAAATTTTGCCTTTTAATTAGTACAGTTGTCTAGACCAGATATTTATAATACAAAGGCAGAGTGACAAATTGGGAAGGACTAAAATGTTACCCAAGAAATTTTCACAAAGTAAGTGCTAAGCAAAGTAACAGCACTGCCTTTTACTGACAAAATCACCACTTATGTAACAGATCTGTTAAGAGCACTAAAAGTAAACAGAAATAATTTTATTCCTTCTCAAGTGTCTAATAGGGTTGAAGACCAGATAGTTTAGTCTTAGTCTTCAGCGGTTAAGGAGTCTTTAGGTCTTGATAGATGTTTTAAGTTGATTGAGATGAAATATGATAGATATTGATGTACATTCAGAATTTTATTTTTTTAATATTTTTTATTTAATTTTAATTTATATGTGTTGGTGTGAGGGTGTCAGATCTTGGAGTTACAGACAGTTGTGAGCTGCCATGTGGGTGCTGGGAATTGAACCCGGGTCATTTGGAAGAGCAGGCAGTGCTCTTAACCACTGAGCCATCTCTCCAGAATTTCAGACTCACCAAGATAGGAAAGACGTTTTCTTCAAGGTTGCCAAACACAAATAGCCAAAACATTATGAATGTAACGTTTATATAATTCCTGATTGTTTCGTGGTTCTTCTTGTTATATATAGTTTATTTTATTTATGTGTAGTAATATAAATGTATATAAAATATTTTTTTAATTTAACAAGAGCATTAAAAGTGGCATGGGGGTTATAGAGCTGTCTCAGTGGTTAAGAGCACTTGCTACTCTTACAAAAGATCCGGGTTTGGTTCCTAGTACCTACATAGCGATTCATAATTATCCATAACTCCAGTTTCAGGGAATTGATGCCCTCTGTTGGTTTCTAAGGGCCTCAGGCATAAATGTGGTATGTATACATAAATACAGACAAATTCTCATATATATAGAAGTAAAATAAACCATGTTTTTTAATGACATGGGTTTGCCTTTATCAGTAATTTATCAAAGAAACTAAAAAGATTACTCTTCTTAAATAGCACTATTTCTAAAAGGTTTGTATTTCTTTTTATTATAGTTACTTTTTTATTTATGGCCTGTGCTTCCTATTTTAAAACTCTTCATTTTTCTCCTAATTTTAGAAATAAATAAAGCAAAGTGGAAGCTTGTGTTTTTGCTTAGTATGAAAACAGAAGCTAATCAGAGTTAATGAGTATAATAAATGCTAGTCTGTACCTCTCTTGTTTGGTGTGTGTTTTATACGCGGAAGGTAACATGGACTGAATAAGTAGGATGCCGAGTTACAGATGGGGTTGGAAATGTTATTTGACAGCCGATTAGAGTAATCTGTCAGAAATGATGACTTAATCACCATAACAGACTCCAAATTCCCTCATAGAATTCTACCTAGAGTAATCTAATTTTCTTGCCATATTTTATTTTATATTTTGCCAGGACTAAATAGTTATATTGCTTGTTTTATCCCCTTTAGTACACTGCATTATTTTAGCAGAAATATAAATAGGCCATGTCATTGTGATTTTAAAAGGTTGAATTGGAGCACATTAAGCCCAAAGCAGAGAGAGAATTCTCAGTTCTCCGAATTTTCCATCACTATATTATATTATTATGTATCAAAAAGCTGGGAGTTGAACACTGATTCCCAAGGACCAGAAAAGGCCATTCTTTACAGTGTATTCTCTTAGCTTTCAAGTGGACCTTTACTAACCTCCTCAGGGCAAGTTCTGTATAAAACCGATCATAGTAACTGTAGTGGACACTTTACATAGCTCAATGACTCTGAGAAAGAAATCGTGATTTCTTTCACTAAGTTTTTCTCAGGTTGTGATTTGCCATGGGAAGAAAATTATATATCATATTTCTTGTTGCTTCTCCATTCAAATCTCATATTATATTCCTGACTTAGAGCACATATATAACAACGTGCCAGCAAACAGTGCTTGAAAATTCTGTATGTGCCTACGATGGTACCCCAGTCATAATGCTCCAAAAGAGCCATTATGAATGGTCACGTGACCAAATGTAGGTGACTCTTGTACACTCTGCTTCTCCCATGAGTGTATATGTTCAGGAGGTAACAGCTTTCTCCAGAATTTATAAGGACGGTTGACATGACTGTGACAACAAGTAATCTAAGTAGTTAACACAACTTTTGGAGAGATGATGGCTTAGCAAACAGTAAGTTGCCCTTACATTGATTGATCTTAAATATTTCCACAACTGGAGAGCATCATATCAAGTGAATTAAGGCAGTCTCAGAAAGACATAGATATTTTTTATTTGTATTTCCTAGATCTTATGTAGATACATAAAACTATGTATGTGTGGGATAGAATCTATGGGCTTATGCTCTTGCCACAGACAGACATGATTTAGATCCTGTCTCCTGATTATTTGCTACGTGACTCGGCCAAGGTATTTTGCTCTGCCCTCTTGATTCTTCTAAGTACCAACTTAATAACGCCATTGTGAGAAATAACTGACTAACTTACAAAAAGCCTTTGAAATGCCTGGAAAATTAAGAGTGAAGGGGTGATTTCCTCTGTTTTCTTAATTGACAAATATAGATTAACTTTGGCTTTGAGTGATTCAAGAAATAATTTTTGTCATCTGTGTTCCTGCTTAGCTGTTCTCATTACCACATCTTAGCTGGATACAAAAGCAAGTACAGAGGATCTTGCTCAGTACTTACAGGTGTCTGGCCCCAAAGTCACCCTTGTTTCTTCCATATCTTCTGATGAGAGCATAATGTAACAATAACTGGGATAACGGAAGTATTTAAAGTGGCAAAGCTTTGTAAATATGGGGTGTCCTACTGTAAAAAGAGAACAGAGGCCTTGGTGAGTAGGTAGGACTCACCTACCTACAGGTAGTGGCAACTCTTTTACAATTTATCATTCACAAAATTGTTTTTATAAAAACTTTAAAAATTTAGTATAGTTGCATTTGATGTCTCATAGTTATTAGGCAAGCAAGATACCAAGTATCCGGCACGAGTATTTTTGTGTTATTGTGAAATGAAGAAAAATACTAGGGTTGTTGTTGTTGTTTGTTTTGTTTTTGTTTCTTTTTGTTTTCTGTTTTTGTTTTTTACAAACTGGGACTCTTTAATTCTCTTATTTGGCATGGTGTTCAATCATAGATTTTCCTGTTTCACTCCCCTCCTTCTCTCTTTTTAAGTATTTTACTGCTGCAGACTTATAATATGTGCCAGCACAGCTGTTCTATTAAGGGCTGGGTTAGCTTTAATAATGAGATATGTAACAGCGACGTTATAAAACCTATTTAAGGTTTAAAATGGCATTTTTTCTATTAATTTATTTATTTCATCACTTTATAGCCTGATCACAGCCTACTCCCTCCTTTCCTCCCAGTCCTACCCTCAAACACCTCCTTCCCCCATCCCCTTTTCCCTTCTTAGAGAAGGGGAGACCATCCCCCATGGGTACCAACCCACCCTGGCACATCAAATCACAGCAGCATTAAATGCATCCTCTCTCACTGAGGCCAGGCAAGGCAGCCCAGCTAGGAGAAAGTGATCCAAAGGCAGGCAACAATCTCCTGTGAAAGTTGATTAATTCATCCACTGGTGATGGCAAGGGTTAAGTTTCACATGAGTTCTCATTTGTGTAAGAACTCATCCAAGCTATCCTCTTACCATCCACTGCCTTGCCCCATGACATGTGGTAACTCCTATTCTTCCTGAGGCATCATGGACTGAGCATAGAAGTTAGGAGAAGTCAGCCTAGGCTCCTCTACAATGGGCTCTATAAATAGTGCTCAGTTGCTGTGGCCCAGCTTCGTACCTGTCGCTGTGGCATAATGCTTGGAGTCTAGGCGGTGACAGCTGCTGCCAGAGCTAGGTGCGGACTCTATTACCCTCACAGACCTTCAATATTGGCTTTGTTCCAACATTCTATACTCATTTCTGTCAGCCACAGCTGGCCTCTTCTGTGATGAACCTAAGACACTTTCCAGGGTGAAGCATATCTGCTCCAATCAGCAACAGTGGTGAACAGATCAGTACTAGGAGAGAGAGAGAGAGAGAGAGAGAGAGAGAGAGAGAGTGTGTGTGTGTGTGTGTGTGTGTGTGTAGGGAAAAGAGGACGATAAACCTTATGCTACTTACCCATTAAGAGGATGTGTCAAAGTGGGGAGGCTTTATGCAGAATCTTGTATACTGCAGCATCAATCAGGATGCATCACAATCATAGCTTTGGGGTACATAAATTTGTCCTGGCTGAAAGCTGAGCAGCTCCACAGAAGCATTACTTAGTATGCTGAAGTAAGATCGGTTGCTCAGCGTGGTTGTGCTTAACTATACATATGACGCCAGTCGTTGATTAAGCAGTCCTTGTATTAGAGACCACACTTAGAACTACCCAACCCCAGTGAAGAAGGGAGGTAGGGAGCTATTAAGATTTTCCTTTTCATTATGTTTCATTTGATTCAAAACAAATAAGGCTAAATAGAGACTAAGAAACTAGCCAGCACCGTGATGTGTGACCGTGGGCAAAATGTGATTCCATAAAGAATTAAAAGAAGATTCCTAAGAGTCAAAAAAATCTGTAGGAACACAAATTCAGAAAACTTTCTTCATAGACCTGCCAGCCTGAAGTATCTGAGGTCAGCTGCACACCTATGAGTGGGGTCTCTGTGTAAAACTGGCACCAGTCTTTCTCTCATGAAACATGCTACCCACAGGGAGTAGGAATATATGGGTTGTGGATTTTTTTTTCCAGTTTGATATCAGCACAACTGAGCTAAACACAAGTAGTGCACTTGTTCTCATGTTTCATCATGACTCAGGAAAACTACCGTCTACGTGACAGAAGCTGGTGTTTATGAACTACCTAGATTCATCAGAAATTTCAGGCACATTATGACAGTACAGACAGATCACTGAATATTGTTTTCAGACATGGCCAATTCTGTATGATTGTAAAGACACAGCCTTAATTTAACTAACACATTTAAATAACACAATTCTCTAGGGAAACTCTCACCAAAAAAAAAAAAAAAAAGTCTTGATAATCATGTGCTCACTTGCCACACAGAACTAGGCTCAATTCTGACTCTGGAATTCTCTTACAGCTGCTGAGACATTAGACACTGAAATGGAGACTACCACATTCCCTGAGCCTTTTCTGCTCTGTTGCCATTACTTAGAGCCTCTAGGTGCAGCACACAACATGGAAACCTGTCCTTGAGCCACATCCTAGTCACGTTGGAAGGTGTTAGAAGCAGCCATGCTGACATCATTGGTTCCAGTTTCAGTTCTTGAGAAAGATGCTGAGGGTGTGACTGTAGGCTGTCAGTCCTGGTGACTAGAACAGTTTTAGTTCACGATTAAGTAGTTTTGCATCACTTGCTTCTGTGAAGGGACTCATGAATATAGTCCTCCTTTCCTGGTCTTAGATGGCTTCAGCTACATTGTTCACAGTAAATGCTCTTCCTTAAGAACTCCTGTTGCTTTGATCAGAAAGTCACAGCCACATTCTATAATAACATGCTTTAGTTAGAATGTCATAGCATCACTCTATAATAATAATACATCCTGTTTTCATTTGTCTTGTACCTTTGAATATGTGTTCTCTTCCTTGAGATGGCATTCCGCAGCTCTTTTTACAGTACTAGGAGTTCAGGGCCTCATGCATGCTACATAAATGCTCTACCACAAACCTGTATCACTAGTCTTCTTTGACTTTTAAGACATGGTACTCACTCTGTAGCTTAGGCAGACTTTAATGTCACAATCCTTGTGCCATAGACTCAGCAAGGATTTACTCAAGAAGGAACACCGTGAATCATCTGAGACACTGTGGTCTGTTTGACCTTAGTCTGTATTGGGCATTCGGGAGTTACCATGTTGCCTTGGCTCAGCACACACTGTACTCTGGAAAAGTGTTGGTGGATCTATCTCAGTGTCCTCTACATAGCCCACCATGATGACAGCTCTTCTTTTCACTTCCTTTATCGAACAGGATGTATGAAAAACAGAAACAAACAAATGAATGAACAGTCCCAGGGTCCTGCTGGATCAACCTTTAAAACTCTCTCAATGCAGAAACCTTTTGTTTATTATATTCTGAACCTTTGAATTAGAGTGCCCATTCTCTCATAGTGACCTCCCTATTCCACTCACGAAACCTCTCAAAGTTCTTTGAATCAGGAGGCTTTGAGAAAGTAAAACAACATGATGAGAATCACTCCTCCATTCTGCTTTTGCCCTTTTTGACACTTACGTCTTGTATGTGATCAGAAATTTATACTCAAATGAACAATGTTCATGATAATGAGCCATTCTTAATGCAGTACTGATTGAACACCTTTCTCGAAGGTTACAGTGCTTTACATACATTATCCAAATCATCTTCAGAATGTACCTGCAGTAGACCACCCACTCAGAGTTCACCATAGTCTGTCAAGCCAGATTCCTGTGAACTGGATTTTAACACCCCCGCCCACCCCCACTCATACCTAGGCCCAATAAAGAACAAAACAGAGTTCCTGGCAGTAGCTGCTTTACTACAGCTGCCATTACTTCTAGATGGCTGTAGGTCAGATACTGGAGCAACTACAGGAAGATGAAGGAGAAAGGATAACTGTAGACTAGTCATAAAGCTACAGAGATCAAGTGTTGTGGGAGTTTAGAGGAAGAAGAGAATACTGTCACCTCAGAGTGTGTTACAGGTGCCTTTGAATGAGTGCTTGCCAGACTCCAGTGAGTGAAGCCTGGAGTTCTTAATTAAAGGCCCATATGTCCAAGTCCCATGTTAGACATTTAGTGGAGAAGCAGTGTGGTCTAGGAGAGTCATCACTGGATTAAAAGCAAGGATATTAGACTTTTGGTCCCAGTGTTGTCATTAGCCAGCTGCGTGTCCCTAGTAAAGGCACTTGCTCCCTTCATAACTGCAACTGAGAGCAGCTTAGGGTGGAAAGATGCTGCCCACGTGGCTCCTAGCTCTCCTCTGGTGGCCTCTATGCATCACAGATCGGCCTAGATGGCCTGATGCTCACAGTACCTGCTCTTTTTCTGCTGTTTGTCACCTCCTTTGTGACATGATGGATAGTAGGCTTTCTGAGGGCAAGAGCCACGTTCATTTCATCCTTACATCCCATACAATATGGATACGCTTACCTCCATCTCTTTTGTCTTTAACCTTTGGATGCCATCTGACTCTCTGCAGTGTACTAACCCGTATAGTTCTTTATTATCATGTAATAAAAAATCATCAAGATTCATATATTCATCCCTTTGCCACTGATGGAAGAAGCATGGTCTTCATTTGTCAGAGACAGTTGCCCTCTCCATTTCTCACTCCTCTACTTCCTATAATCTGGAGTTGGCCCAACTACTCCACAGATACTGGTTTTAATTAAAAAAAAAAAAACCCTAGATAAGGATTTCTTTACTTTTCTTGTATGTGTATGAATACTTTGCCTGTATGTGTACATGTGTACCATGTCGTGTAGTGCCCCAAAGGTCAGAAGAGTTCTCCTAGAACTAGAGTTCAGCCAGTTGTGGTGCTGTAAACTGAAGCCAGGTCCTCTGCAAGAGCAGTAGTGCTCTTAGCCACAGAGCCATCTCTCCAGCCCCAACTTCCTTATATTTGGAATTCTCCTGTCATGGCTCCCTGGCCTTCTGCCAGCTCCTTGTTCTAGCCTCTCAAGACGTTGTCTTCCTGATGTATGCCCTCCATGGTTCTGTCCTTGCTCCTGGCTCTTTTCACTCCATTGGTTCCTATGGCTTCTGCTCTGCCTCCCACACTGGATTCTTTCTCAAGCTTGATCCCCGGATTTCCAACTTTTGGTCACGTCAAATTCAGCATGTTCAGAGTGACATTCATTATTTTTCCTCTCATTTTCCCTAATTGAGAAATGGCTCCCTAATCTGGCTGTCTAGGCCTGGAGTTTTTCTCACTCATCCCCAGAAGAAACAGTTAGCCCTCATGTTATATCTTTGTAGTGTTACTGGGGCTGTTTGCTGGCTGACATCCTGGCTCCTGTGTCTTGTATATAATCCATCCTTTATGGTATCACCAAAACTCACTTTTTTTCTAAACTCAAAATTCTGCCCAATTGACTTTACTGCTAAAATCTTCTATCCTCACCATATACTTGACAATTTCTCAGTGTACAAACCCTCTAAGACCTGGATGCTGACCACCCTCACAGCTTTATGATGCCCTCTTTGCTGGCCTACTAAATTTTTGGAAAGGAACTGTACTCACTTTTTTTAATTGAATATAGTTTTTTTCCATACAACATATTCTGATTACGGTTTCCAATTCCTTCAAGTTCCTCCTTGCCTTCCATCCAGATCCACATCATTTCTATGCCTCCTTAGAAAAAAGTATGGGAAAGGGCATCTAAGGGATAATAATATAAAATAATATAATAATTATAATATTAATTAAATTATATTAATTAAATTATTATTTAACTAAATTATATTAATTAAAATATAATAATATAAAATAAAATAAGACAAAACAAAAACAGACAAGAAAAAAGCCAAAAAAAAAAAAAAAAAGCACAAGATACACATATAGAATCAGAGAGACACATGTTAGTAGACACAAGAATCTCATAAAAACACAAAACCGGAAGCCATAATATATACACAAATGATCTGTAACTTTTTTTAATGCCATGATTTAAAACATTAGGAGACAAAGAATATCTAAAGGTGCCATTGACCTTTGTGTTGGGCATCTACTGCTGGACATGGGCCCTACCCTTAAATGTGGTTTGTATCCCAGACACTAATATTGTTTAAGAAAAAAACAAACAAAAAAGCCCACTAGGAATAAAATGGCTCCTGACAGCCCCTAATGACATTTTATACTCACACGTCAGTGCCTTTCTCAGCCATCATCAGAGACGCTCCCTCCTGCTGTACTAGGGAGCAAATACAGAGACCCACAGCCTGATATTATACACAAAGAGAGACCTTGAGCAATCAGCCCTGTGTGGATGTCTCCTTCAAATAAGAGGAGACATAAAGAGCGTAAGATCGCGAGGGAATGGAGACACCAAGAAAACAAGGCCCTCTAAATCAACATGATAGATGCACATACGAACTCACAGCGACTGAAGTAGCATGTGCAGGGCCTGCACGTGTCCTCACCAGAGGGAGCCATGAAACGGAAAGGACAAGTAGACCCAGGCCTCCCTCACTCACTCAGAAGCCATCTCCAATTGAGAACCACTTGCAAATGAAAATGTAGTTTCTTCCCAGGAGTCTAACTGGGGAAATAAAATCCCTCTGCTCCTGCTCCTTCCTTCCCTCCTTCTTCTTTTAATTTTACATCCCAACCACGGTTTCTCCCATCACACTCCATCTATTCCTCCTCCATTTCTCTTCAGAAAAGAGCAGGCCTCTTTTGGCTGTCAGCCAGCCCTAGCATATCAAGTTGCAGTAAGACTGGGCACCCTCACCTATTAAGTCTAGAAGAGGCAGCTCAGTCACAGAAAAGGGTCCCAAAGGCAGACAACAGTCAGAGACAGCCCCTGCATCCACTGTTAGTAACATATGTGTGGAGTACCTACATCAGTCCCATGTAGGCTCCCTGGTTGGCTGTTCAGTCTCCCTGTGAGCACAGGTTAGTTGTTTCTGTAGGATTTCTTGTGGTGTCGTTGATCCCTCTGGATCCTACAATCCATCCTCCCTTTCTTCCACAGGAGTCCCTAAGTTCCACCTAATAGTGTTTGGCTGAGTCTCTGTACCTGGTGTTTTTTTTTTTTTCATACTTTAATTTATTTTTTAAATGTTATTTTTCTCTTCTCTTTATACCCTATGGTTTTATATATATATATATATATATATATATATATATGCATATGCATGTATCATAGCTTCCAGTTTAGTGTTTTATGGGATTCCTGAGGATGTGACTGAGTGGTCTCTGGTTTTGTGCCTTCTCTTGGGCTCTTTTCCTTCATTTTCTCCCAGTTCCAACGTGTTACTTTGTTTTTATTTTATTATATTATATTATCCCTTAGAAGACTGTTTTCTAATGAGACAGAAAGGGAGTAGAGCCAGGTGGGAGGGGAGGAACTGGGAGGAGCAGAGGGATGTAGAAACATAATCAGGATATATTATATGAGAAAAAAAATACTCTATTTTCAAAAAAAGGGTTGTTTGGTTTGTATACCATTGAGACTCCATTGGAGAAAACAAACTTTTAATCTGCAAGTGGTCTTCAGTTGGCTATAGCTTCT
The DNA here is from genome assembly GCA_907169655.1 of Acomys percivali. NCBI lineage: Eukaryota > Metazoa > Chordata > Mammalia > Rodentia > Muridae > Acomys > Acomys percivali. Next base: position 11,813,444 of record OU015749.1, read on the forward strand.
GAATTAGGGGTGGGAGCTTGTGTCCACGTCTCCTCTCAGCACTGGGACCCCATGTGGTGCAGACCAGAGCAGGCCCTGTGCCTGCTCCCACAGTCTCTGTGAGTTCCTATGCATTGGTTCTGCTGTCTTTAAAAGGCCTTCTTTCTTTGATGTCCTTTATCCACTCTGGCTCTCACACTCTTTCTGCCTCCTCTTCCAAATAGCTCCCTGAGTTCTGAGAGGATGGATTTGCTGGAGACATCCCACTTGGGACTGAGGATTCCAAGGTCTCTCACTCCCTACAAATTTTATGGCTGTAGTTTTCTATCTCTGTTCTCTGCTACAACAGAAAGAAGCCTCTCTGATGACGGCCAGGCAAGGCACTGATCTATGAGTATGGCAGATCATTAGGAATCATCTTGCTGCTATGGTCCTTTAGTAGAACAACAGTATTTTGTTTTCCCCTAGGTCCCTGACCCATCTTGTCTCAGGTTCTTGGCCACCTGAACTTTTACCATTGGGTCTTTACTAGGACATCCATAGGTTTGACAAGCCATCTTCTCTTGTCTGATAACAAGTCTAAGAACTGGAACTAGACACTGTGCTTGCTAGGAAGGCTTTTCCTTCTTTACAAAGTTCCTTTGTCCCTTGGTTCCTAGAAACTGTGTTCCCTCTGCTCCAGCACTTAGCATGTGTCTCTGCTAGCTATTTGCACCAGTGTTTGCCAACCACACAGCACCTGAGGAAAACTTCTTAAACAGCCTTTGCTAGCTAGCTGGCCATAGCCTAGAGCCTGGCACAAGACCTCGCTTGCTAAATGGGTGGGCACGTGGAACAAAAGGATAAGCTAGTCACTGCTGATCTTCCTTAGACTTTGTTCACTCCCTATTCCTCAGCCAAATCAGAACTTAACACAGTTTGTTTCTGTGGTGTTTTTCATGACTGTTTAGGACTCCTAAACATTATGTGCTCAGGTAGTCTCTGCTCCACAAATTGAATATATGAATTATGGAGTGTGAATGCTAGTCAGTGCTGCATCTCAAGGCTTATGCTCTACGGATAAAAACATTCTGCCTTTGAGAGCACATAGGCAGCTCTAAGTTTCTTAGGGTCTTATCTCTTGGCAGTTCTTTCTCACTATCTTCTTCCTCGCGTTTTCTAAAGGCGCTGGTAGCCATTTGGTGTACACAGACTACCTGATAATAATGTCCCATCATGCAAGTGCCATAAGTAAGCACCATTCCCCTTTCATTTAAATTAGATAAAACCCAGAGCTGTGGCTTGCAAGTAATGGAAGTCCACTGGGGAAATTAAAAGTTCACAAAGAGCGAACCCAATATAATAAAAGCATTTGCACAGCCAGTGATTCCATCCCATCCTGTGGCTTCCCTATTCCTTAGGGTAAGATGAAATATCAAATAAGAGGACCTTTGAAAATAGTTTGAGGAATTTATTTTAATTGGAAATAGTGGTAGTATTCTGTGCTTAGAGTAAACTCTGGATCATACACAGCGGTGTCATCAGCTCTGTATAACGAGCCATGGAACATTCAGGACTGCCATGGTTCAGGTTCTCCGCGCTGTGTGTTTTCTCTGCTCCTGCATGTGTACTAAACTGTAATCATAAGGCTCATGTCTCTCTCCCACTCTTGCTCCGATCTGTCCCCTCCATATATCCCAATGGCTCTGCATTATATACTGGCACCTAAATCAAGCCACTGATAGACCTTCAAGTCATTTCTGTTGAGACCTGAGATAAACCCAGAAAGCAAGCAAAATCAGTGTAGACATCAAGGATGATTATCATCTAAGTAGTACGGCCATAATTATAAGTTCCTCAGCACATCCTGGGCTCTGCTCGAGTCGTAAGCACTTACCTGTGTGCTCTCGTATAACCCTCACAGTCCCTCTCTGCAGGTGAGGAGACCGCACTAGAGAAGTTACACTAGCCCAGGTTAAGTAGCTGTGACAACTCTCAGGCCTGGAACTACTTATAAGGAAGAGGTTATACTGAATGCAAAGCTGGGTTTCATACTCCAGCCTGACTCCAAAGCTCGAGATTTTAAGTACTCCCCCAGTTTTCCCTGGCTTGAGGGTTATTTAGAATCCTGAACATAAAACTCAGGTAACAAACTAAGGTAATATCGAGCTTTAAAAGCTCTGTTATTGACTGTGTGTCCTTGTAATTATAGCAGTGTTTGAACTGTGTCACATCTCTGGGTCTGGTGTTACAGTTTTTCAATCTGCCTTTACTCTCTCGCTTTTGTATTTTTAGATGCATCATCCCATTCAGATGAAACCTGCAGATAGTGAAAAGTCAAACGGTAGGTGGAACCAACTGTCTGATGTAATAGTGTCTGCTGCCTTAGGTTAAGTCGCGTGGGGGAGAGGGGAGCCAGCTCTAGCTGTTGTTTCCCTCTGGAAGGTGGACAGCTACTGCTCCGGGAACTTCGCACTATGGTCAGCACGTATGGAGAATTGCTGCTCCACTCCTCCTCTCAATTATTTGGGGTGGGGGGAACGACACAGACTGCAAAGATTGTGGCATGTCCTTTTCCCATGTCCTTCTGCTTAGGGCTTGCGCTGTGCAGTGGCCTCGTGGGACTTGACTAGGACTGGTCTACACCTGCCGCAACACAGGGATACATGATGGGTGGGAAGAGCACAAGTGGAAAATAAGTAGCCCGCAAAGAAACGGGCCGCCATCTTTTGCTCTCTCATTGCTCCTTTCTGACTGTCCTGTTACATTCTTCACTATATTGTACCAATACATTTGCATCAGAAGCTATTCAGAATTCATCTGCTGATTATATGAACATACAGTTGTTTGAAAAAATGTGTGTTTGGTGAGATTTATAATAAAATTGAGGTTTGCCTCTTCAAGGCACTTCAGAGTTGATAGTCCACATTTTTATCAAGTTTTCACTTCCATCTCTACAAGCCTTCTGTCCCTGTTTCCTTCTTTTAATTTACTGAAATGTGTATTTAAAAGAAGCATCTACCTTCTTGGACCACAGAGCTCCTCTATCCCACAAGACTGACATAATCAGCACTGTTTCCTTCCAGCAGGCAGTTTTGCACCTCATTAATTAGTAATCAGGGCAGAAGCCATGCACTTAGAGATCTATATATCTGCAAATGTAAATTATGATTGAGTTCTAAATCTCTCCACAAGGTATTTTTTTTTTTGCTAATTGTGGTGCATCCCATTTTCTGGCTTCTTCATAGACTGGAAAGTTTTGAAGAAAACTCCCAAGTCTCAAGGGCTGCCTGCCAGCACTGTTTTGTCAGAGACAGGGCTTAGTCTGTCACTTACCCACCCTCTGAGCAGGCTCTGGTGCTCTGATCCTCCCTTCTCAGCCTTGACTTTCCTTCATGCCCATTCCCCATCCCCATACTGTTTTAGCATCAACAGTGGTACTTATCACAAAAGACTTGTAAAAATCTGCCACTACTTTGTTATAAGACCATGATCAAATTGCTTCCTTTGTTAGTTACTCATTTATCACTTACTGTGAGCCAGGACAGTTGGCGAGGGGATGGTATTATAGCAGAGAATCTGAAAAAGAAGAAATATTATGACCTTGACATGGAACTTTATTCATTTTACTGACTTAATACCTAATTACAGTCACTTAGACATGGAGATTTGTATCTGCTCATTCATAAACAAGGAACAGTGGTGACTGCCTTAGGGGTAGGCTTTTTGTTTCTTCTTGAATATCAAAATAAGATGTTTGGCACAGTCTTTGTCAATGATGAAACACTTTGCGTGCATGTGTGTTCGTGCGTGCATGCATATGTGTGTGTTGGGGGGGAGAGAGGGGGGAGGGCAGTTCTGTGTGCATATATGAGTCTCAGTGTAGCCCTGGCTGTCCTGAAACTCATTCTATAGACCAGGTTGGCCTCAAACTTAGAGATCTGCCTTTGCCTCCTGAGTGCTGGCATCAAAGGTGTGTGCCACCACTGCCTGGCTGATGGAACACTTATTTAGTGTTAGTTGCTAGCTCCCAGAGGTATGCCCGGGCTATATAGCACTGTTTGCCGAGCATACCTTTCTCTAGAGACAGCCATTTCCGCCCCAGATTTTCCCATATACTCTTCTACTCCTTAGCGGCAGAGAGGAGATTCAGCATGTGGGGGCAAATCCTGTCAGTATACATCTTCCTGGAGTTTCCAGCCACCAAGAGTTGTTCTCCCTAGCCTTTGGCTCCACACTTCTCTAAAGTATATCAGAACAAAGGGCGTGGGATGAAAATCTGTGGGATTATTTTTAGTTTTAGGTTTTATTTATAAACACACAAATTAGATATTTGACGTAAGTACCTGAGGCCTGAAGTGCCCAAGTATTGAAATATGGCATAATTTCTTCTGTGTATTGTCTATTTTTCATGTATATAATCAAATGTATGAACCCTTTACCGCCAAGAGTTCTTGGTGTTTTGCTGCTTTTATTCTCCAGTGTCAATTCTGCACACAGTGTGTGGTTTAAGTCTAACACCACTGCAGACCTTAATATTTGCCCCAATTTTTCATGATCTCAAAAATCAAGGAGGATTTGGGTGTCCTTACTTCTACAACTTAAAAAGAACACTTAAAATGGCCCTTTTGAGGAAAGTGTACAGGGCAACAGGTACAGTAAGCCGCCACTGGGGCCAAATATTCAAATGAATGAGCCTTGCGGACATTTCCTACTCACATCACCACACTTCATTCCTGGCCCTCAGGGGCTCATGGCCTTCTCATGATGCAAAATGTATTTAGTCCAACTTCAGAGGTCCTGGTGGCCCTTAAAGTTGCAACACTGTTCAGAAGTTCAAAGTCTGTTTTGAGACTCAAGGCATTCTCTTAACTGTAACCTCCCCCTGTAAAATTAAAAAGTAAACTATATACTGCCAACATAAAACAAAGAAAATTCCAAAAGGGAGGAATGGGGATATAGTAAAGAAATACTAGATAAGAGCAAAACTAAACTCCAGCAGGGAAAATACCAGCTCCTGTAGCTCGGTGTCCAGTATCTAGTTTGAAAGGGCTTAATGGCCAAGCCTTCCAGCTTTTCTGCCTGTAACATACATGATTTTTTGAGCTGATTCTTTCCCTTGTATTGAGCTCTGTCTGGGAGACGGCTCTGACATCTCCATCATCCTTTAGTGTTCACTGCAACCAGGCTTCACTTTCACAGCTTCATGCAGTGGCCTACCGTGGCCTTCTCACAGAGACTCCAACACTGCCACATGTTGCTTGCCTTCAGGTGCTCTGTAAACCTATGCAAAAAGAATGCCTGACCCCCTCACTCCTGAATCTTTCATGCCTTCACAGCCAGTACCATCTGAGTTAACTGCCAAGTTGACTGCCAGCTTGAAATGGACCCTTGTCCTACTTGGCAGCACTATTAGCAACTTGTCTGTGTTGGAGCCATTGCTTCCTATGAGCTAGCAACCTTCTCCTTTCACAGACTGGAATCTAGCTGTGTGGAGTCTTTTTCTGAGGTTACTGTCATGGCCCTACTGTCCTAACAATCACAGCCTCACACACTTGGGAGGCAGAGGCAGGCGAATCTCTGTGAGTTTGAGACCAGCCTGGTCTACAAAGCGAGTCTAAGACAGCCAAGGCTACACAGAGAAACCCTGTCTAAAAACAAACAAACAAAAATCACAGTGTGCCTTAGCTAAAACATTAAGCTTCATAGTGTTCTGTTTCTATCCAACTTATACATTTTTAATTTCTTTCTTTTCCACTTGCTCTTTTTCATTGTAGGCCTGCATAAAAGTTATTAGTAATTGACATGCCACAGATTGAACATTACGCTGATTTGAAATTTCCTCTACTAAAGAAATTGGAGCATTGCTTTTTTTAAAAAACAAGTCTCTCTGTGCAGCACTGGCTATCCTGGAACTCACTACATAGACCAGGCTGGCTTCAAATTCACAGGGATACATCTGTTTCTGCCTTCTAATTGCTGGGATTAAACACCCAGTAGTCCATTTCTTTTTCATTTAGCCTCCCATAAATTCTCGAGACATAGGCAGAAAACAGTCAGAGTCTATCATAGAAATGGTCTGTAGCTTTGTTACTAGTACTCTGAGCATGTGCGGCTTTCGTGCTCCCATTAGAACACACCTCTGAGTTCCGCTCATGACATTTAACTGCACCTCTAGTCCAAAGTTCCAAATCATCCACATCTATTCTCTGGTACCAACTTCTGGTTGGTTACTTTTCTGTTGCTCTGAAAAAAATACCACAAGGAAAGGTATCTTATGGAAGAGTTTGCTTGGGCTTACAGTTTCCGAGCGAGTCCATGAAGTTAGGGAAGGCATGGTGGCAAGAGGTCACAGCTCAAGCTCTCAGCCACACACAGGACACAGTGAACTGGAAGTGAGAGAGGATGAAGAAACTGTCCGAGCTCACCCTCAGAAACCTACTTCCTCCAATAAGGCTCCATGTCCTAAAAGTTCCATCACCTGCAAAAGTGCCAGTTTATCAAACAGCCCACCACAGAGAAGAGTTTAGTGTAATGCCTCCCACACCAGAAATACTTAGTTTGCTGGCTTATGCTAATGCTAAATTTGCAGCACAGTTCACAAACTGCGAGAGACATTTTGTTGCATTCTAAGTGGCCCTGGACTGGCACACCTCGGCTGTTCACACCAGTTATAGATCTGCCCACAGACTGAGAATCTACAAACCTGCTTGTAGGGTGAGGTCTCCTTTTGCCTTCATTTTCTGAATTTTTGATTAGAAAAGTCAAAGCCATGAGAGTGAATTACAATTACATTCCAAAAGCTCTATTATGGGAGTTCAAATGGAACTTTGCCTGGCATAGAGATGAACGGCTTATGTGGTTCCCTTTGGACCTAACTTAGGAATCAGAAGACATGCATACTTTTCACACTCAAATTATAAGTGCTGCAGCCCTTTCTGATTCGTCATGGCATTTTTGACAGGTAAGCATAGTTTCAAAGGCATAAAGAACACAAAGATTTCTCTGGTTCAGACACTCTGAATAGCTCCTGTAGCTGTGAAAGAAATATAACGAGCTCTAATTGCACTTGTATTGAGTTTGCTGACATTTATGTATAGCACAAAGAACTCATCACAGCTAGACAGTTACTGTCTTCATTATCTGTGTGCTCAGATTCTGAAAGTTTGTATTTTCTGAGCAAGGACTGCTAATCACAGATCAGTTAGTTATGGACAAGTGAATTCCAGCAAAACAGTCACCCTTTGAATCCTTATCCATGTGCAGTCTGATATGTGGAATCTCTAGTGAGCTCAGAAATGTTAAGTGCTTGGATATCAGCCCTGCACTGCTGGACCTTACTGAATGGACTCCATAAACTTCCATGGCTACCTGGAACCCACCCTTCCAAAGCTATAATTAAATCTGCATCCTCTATCTCACAGCCATGCTAGTCTATGGCATTTTGTTTTCAGTACTACTATACCCAATATCCAAAGGGAAAAATAAAAAGTACTACTCCAGATAAGTAATAATTTATGGGGTGTTTAATAAGAACACTTTAAAATACTCAGTCATCGACAGAATCCAGCTTTCGTGTTATTTTTCCACTGTAGAAAACTGATGATGATATGGGAAGTGTGTGTGAGGAGCTTTGGATAAGAGTACTTGCGTTAACTAGCATAAGCATAGTTACTTTCTCCCATGCAATATACCATACATTTTTCCATAACACCCAGCTTTCGGTCTTCAGTCAGCTTTCAGTCCTCATACTATGAAATAGACGGTGCCAGCTGTATAAGTTTTAAAAGCAGTTGCTGAGGTGACAAGTGAGTGATGATACAGCATGAGCTTGCCTCTTGTGCTGTGCTTGGGTCTCATTGGCTAGAGCCAGTATTTACTGCTGTCATGCTTCTTGTAGCAAGGAAGGTGCTCTACAGAAATAATGTATAAAACGTCCTGTTTTAACCACCCAGCCTTCCAAAGTATTGAGAGAGCCTTAATTCCTAGACTCCAAAAATGCTAATTAAGACCTGTCTATTTTTCTCAAGGCCTCCAAAACCTCTATCTTTTTGTCAAGCTCAGAGCTAGCCAAAATCTTGATAACTATTTTCACTGGAAGGCAAAAACCTTCAAAGCCGCCATTAAAAATAGGAATACTAAGTATTTTCATCTAGTCACTTTCTGCTTTACCAGAAGATGGAAAAATAATTTTGAAATTCAAAGTGGAACCACTCGTAGATTTGGAGGCAGTAATTAAATGCCATATGTTAGCACCAACACATTGAAAAGTTGTTAATTAATTCAAGCAGCCCCAAATCCAGGTGTGACTTTGACAGATTGTATACCAGGGTGTTAGCACAGACTTAAAACTAGGGATGTTTTAAAATGAAGTTTTGAGACCTCTAACTGGAAGAAGTTACCTTTGTACTCAAAACATTAACTCCTTCTCATTATACCATGAAGGAGAAATTTTGTTGGCCTCTGCTCTGGAAGGCCTTTGGTTCTGTTGCTGTTACTCCTGAAGTAGGAAGCCCATCTGTGCAGTACTTCAAATGTGAAAAGTCTGGTCCCTGCCCAACCCATTGTTACCCTTGAGGAAAACGGTTTTGCCCTAAAGAGAAGGGAGCTTACAGCCATAGTTTGGTAGGCACGGGAGTCCGGAGCAGAAAATAATAATAACTGGAAACTAGTAGTCTCGCTCTTCCTTCCGTCCATTTCCATGTCTCCACCAAGGGTGTGCCACATCTCACAGGCCCTGCCCTCACAGTCCTCCACACTCAGGGTCACGCCCACAGGTACCATTTATTTTTTTTTCTTTTTTATTAAATTTTTTTTTTATTTTTTACATATACATTTTTATTTTTACACATATGTACAAAAAACTACCTATAGCAAGAAGAACCATGACATAATCAAGAGTTATATAAATGTTACATTCTTAGTGTTTTGGCTATTTATATTTGGCAGCCTTGAAGAAAACATCTTTCCTATCTTGGTGTGTCTAAAATTCTGAATGTAAATCAGTATCTATCATATCTTGTCATTATCAACTTAAAACATCTGTCTAGACCTAAAAACATCTTAATCCCTAAAAAAACTAGGGTTCATTGTTAAACTAAACTATCTGGTCTTCAATCCAATCAGAGTCTTGAGAAGGAATAAACTTGATTACCTGAGTATACTGGAAGAGCAGGTTAGTAGCTTCCCAAATAAGAAAATGACAGAGACAGTTTGCTACCTGAGCAGTCACCCAAAACTCTCTATAACGTTGGAGCCTTCCAGCCCAATATATCTGACAGACATATTTCTGAGGCAGGAACTATTGAGGACTTGCTTACCCTGTCTTGACAGAGTTTGGCCATCAACTCTGCCTGCATCCAAGCTTGTCCTCTTTTAGGCAGAATTCTGTCTGTGGTAGAAACGAGGACATTTTTCCTAGTGGCTTGTTTGCCACATTTGAAGCCATCTCCATAAGGAGGTTCTTTGATGCTTATCATCCTCTTTGAGGTAGGCTGGGTGTTGCGAGGAGTTAACCTGTCTAATTGTCAATGAATGTTTAAAATAATAAAAGCATTTTTAAATCCCCTATTCTGTATGTCTCTGGGGTTTTTAAGACCTTATCAAATGACAGCCTATAATTATACAACTGGGGAGACTATTAAAGGTCCTTGTCAAGAGATCTGGGATTGCTGAATCTTGGTGTCCTGGCCACTAGATTTTTGCAAATTCACAGTAGATCACTGGTATGTCACTTGTTCCAAAGGTACAACAGAAACAGTACTTGAAAATTTTTATCCAAATACAAGATCCAAATAAATACCCCATCCAGTGAGTGACCTTTACATCTATCACTGTTCTTATTCGTTGGCCCATTCTCTGATCGTGGATTTTTTCCCTCTTCAGCTACACCGGTGTGTCCCTGGTAGTGTCCCTTAGATGTTAAGTGTCTTGTTTCCCTCACTCCCACAAGTCTCCCCGGTTCTGCCTTTCTTTCTTAAGTGTCCCCTCAGGAGGACATTACAAGAGCTCTAGGCTCTCCCTGAGTTGTCTTAGAAAGTACCCTGTGTGTAGAGGGGTTGGATTCTGCGCACCGCTCTGGCACCCTCCATCCCAGTGCCTCAGTTAACCGAAGCATGTAGCTGGATTGCCTTCTCTGCAGTGCTAAAGAAAGAGAAAGAAGAGGAAAAGAAAGAGTAGTGGACAAAGGTGAAATAATTAGCAGGGTCACATTTCAAATTAGTGGCAACAGTAAAGCAAAGCAGAGTCTCTCCATCATGATCGTGCCTTCTCCCTTTAAGCCTCAGCTGCGTCCTCGAGCTTGGAAGACGCAGGAACGGAGTAGGAACCCTGGGCTGGGTAGGAACAGAGGCTGCAGTCTACATTGGCCTCATATTTCCTGAATGACCCTAGGAGAGTTGCCTTCCCCCATGGACTCAGAAATCTGTTTTACAAATGGATGGAAGTAGTCCTTTTCTTACTATGTGGAATTCTGTGACAAAGAACATTTATATACTAGATACAAGGGGCTTGGAATTTTTTAATTAAAGTGAGATAGCATTTAAAAGTCCATTTCTTGTCAGCCAGGTGTGGGACACACACCTCTAACCCCAGCACTCAGGGAGGCAGAGGCAGGTGGATCTCTGTGACCAGCCTGGTCTACAGAGTGAGTCCAAAACAGCGAAGGATACACAGAGCAACATTGTCTCAAAAAACCACTAAATAAATAAGTTAATAAGTAAATAGTCTGTTTCTCTATCATACTAGAGCCTTTTAAGTCTTCAGTGAAGTCATGTGGCTTTGGCTGTATATGGAGCAGCACAGACATTATAAAGAATTATGCAACAATGTTGCTTAAGAGTGAATCGCTGAGTTGCAACAGTGCTGCAGGAGCTGAACCAGTCCTAGAGGGCTCACGTCACATACCTTGAATTCCAGTGGAACCAGGACCCAGAAACTCCAGAATACTTACTGTTTACATATAAACGATACCTGCCTATAAAGGACTAAAAGAAACAGAAGTAACTATCACTTTTCAACAGCAGTGGCAAGATGGTAATGTAGCTGCAGTAGTAACAAAGGTCACACACACTGACTGTGGCAGAGCCTAAGCTAGGACTCGGGTATGGCTAGCTCTGTCCTCCCCAGCCCACATTTTTCCTCTGAGAACTAGACTAAAGTGAAGCAACAGAAGATGAACAGGTCTTATTTCTAGGGGGTACCTCAGACATCTTTTAAAAGAGCCTCTCTCCTAGAAAGGCTTCCAGTACTGTTCTGAAATAGTTTTGTTTGTGCCTTATAGGCTAAATATAGGTCACATATCAGTGAGCAGAAAAATGGAGATGTGCTTCAAGTGTAACCAGCCTGCAGAGTTAAAAGCTAAAGCAACTGTTCTTGGCCTCAGAATGGAAGAGGGACTGCTTTTGGGGGGTTGTGGGGAGCAGGAGGAAGAAGGCAGGTGCAGGTGTATGGTTAGCTTTAGGGCTGCACTCACTCTCATATGGCCAAGCCTGGTTTAATGTGGTAATGAAGCATTGATTGAGAAGAAAAAAATAATGACCCGGCCTTTCTTCATTATTTTTATCTCCTAGCTGTGGAAGACCGAAAATTGTTCATAGGAATGGTTTCGAAGAAATGTAACGAGAATGATATCAGAGTGATGTTTTCTCCATTCGGCCAGATAGAAGAATGCCGGATTCTCCGGGGGCCCGACGGGCTGAGTCGAGGTGAGTGTGCTTTCTGTAAAGTCTCTTTCCTTAAATGCTAATTGGAACTCTGTGTCGCAGTCAAGGGAGATGTAGGCATCACATACAGCAGGGGTTTAGCTTACAGTACATCCCATGTGATCAAGTTATCCAACCTGAACTTTTCTGTGTAACCAAAACAGTCATCTTTTACTTCTCCAGGTGAAAAGGTCTGATCTGAGCACCAACATTAGGTCAGGTCCTGAGGAGCAAGGGCAGGCTGCCTAGCTCTATACCCCTTTTCATCCTCAAACTGAGCAGGTTTGGGGGACAAGAGGGAAAGGCAGAGGATGAGAATGGTACTTTTTTTTTTTCTGCTTGCATTAAAGATGTCGTCTTCACTATAGCTATGCAGGCCTAGAGAGAGTGTCACTGCTCATGCAGTGCAGACAGATACAGCACCTCAGAGGAACCACACCTGTACTGCCCTGCATCCGACCAAGCCTCGAGTCTCCAGTCCAGTCCTTAAGTGATAGAAAAGTGACTTTGACCTTTAGAAAACTATAGACTCTTCTTTTGCCACAACAGAAGAAGCAAAGGCTGTGGCTTAAAGCCATGAGGAATGCTGCGGTTCTGTAAGCCACTGTAGCAATCGGTGGGGATCACCTTTCTCTTTCTACACCTGCCTCTCCCCTAGCAATACCAGGTACCTCCCTCCTTAAAGTACAAGAAGAGACAGTGTGTATTAACAACTGTCTGACTGTATTTCCCAAGGCAATCCAAAGAGGAAGTGTATATCAAGTGTTTTTCAGTTTGTAGAGAAACCTTCATTTTGCAGTGCAGTTTCCATGGGGCTAATTAAGAGTTTTCCTTATTCTCAAGCTCTGGTTCTGAGCCAACTGTGGTACCCAACCACACACTGGAAGAAATAGCCAGGCCGTAAGTATCAAGGTGATCGTTTTCACCTGTCTCACCATTCTTACCTAATTTCAAAACCATGAGAGGAAGTTTTTTGTTTTTTGTTTTTTTTTACCTTAGACATAAAGCTTCATGTTGTCAGCTCCAAGAACTAAAGTCAAAGAACCAAAGCTTCACCAGCATCCACCTCCACCTCTTGGAGGCAGCCAAGAGAACCAGGAGGGTGGCATGCTGCCTGTGGTTTCCTCTGAAGGTGGTCAAAGGGGCAGGGAAGGAGAGCCCTGTGCAAATCACAGCTCAAGCACGCATCCCCTGTCCGCTCTGAAATGCTTGTTATATCATCTTCACTTCAAGGCTGGACTCCTAAAAGCTGGAGAAGATGCTGAGTGTGACCTTAAATAACAGACTCAGCACCCCAGTCAGGGATGCATGAGGAGACATGAAGAGGACAAAGAGAGAGGGGGTAGAAAGGGGGAGGGAGGGAGGGAGGGAGGGAATGCCTTTAAATTAGTCAGTGAAGCTTATAGTCACTTAGGGACTCTTTAACTCCCAGTCCCAGAATTTGTGATCCTAGTCCATTTATTTTCCAATTTCTGCCTCTTCATTTCCCCATTCATAGATGGCAGCAGTGGAGGTGTGTCTGTCCTGCCTTTCTCACAGGGCAACATTAATAACCACTTACTGTCAGAGTGGTTTCATAGAGGCTGTGAGCGTGAAGCTGAGTGCTAGCTTCTGCCCTCCGTCCGCGGCTTGGCTTAGGCAGGTGAAGTGGCCCTCACACTCACTGGCTCTGCCATGCTGGGGAGATGAACATGGTTCAGTACCTTTAGGTATTGTTAGCTTCCATGGGAAAGAGCAGAACGCCCACTACTCATTTGGAGAACTTAGCCAATTTGATCTGCTGCTTGGTTGATTAACCAACACATAACCCAGGAAGTAGCCTGTTTCTATAGTAAGTTATAGGCACCTCCCTCCCCAGTAGTTTATGCAAATGGATGGAATCAATGTAAAGAAGACAGTAACACCCCCACCCCCACATTTAAACTGAAAAGTAAATTCTGGTGAACTGGTGAGACTTCTCTATTGGAAACAAGAAAATAGTGATTAATGACCATTTATTCTGAAATACAAAGACACACAGTGGTACATTTTCCAATTGGTAGGACGTAGGGACTCCTGGCTTACAGGGGCCTGCTCCCAAGTCACTGTATTTGGTAAAAGAACAATTCTCTTTCATGCTACTGTTTTGCTCTCATTGAAGAATTTCTGTTTTCAATCAAATATTAATAAGTGTCTCCCATTAGTGACACTCCAAATGAAAGACACTCAGCAGTTTTCACCTCAGTGTCTGTTGCTAGCTCAGTTGTTGAAAAAAAAGAATAATAAATAAAAATTAAGTGAAATGAAAGCTTGGCTGCTCTGAAGAATACCCTTATACAAAATCAGAATATAAGGCCAGGTGATCGTGGCGCACGCCTTTAATCCCAGCACTAAGGAGGCAGAGGCAGGTGAATCTCTGTGAGTTCAAGGCCAGTCTGATCTACAGAAACCCTGTTTCGGAAATCCAAAATCAGAATAAAAAGTGAAAAAGTTATTAAGTTAGACTGTTTAGTGATGATGAAGGTTAGCTGTCATCGAATGATTGGCCACGACTTTTTTCCTAGATTTATACAGTTCAGCTATAAATATGAAGACAGACAAGTAGTCAGGCCGACCTCCCCAGCCCCCACTCTTCCTCTGCCACGTCAGCCATTTGACTTCCTCTGTACCAGGCACTCCACCGAGGCCCTCAGATGTGCTGACTCAGGACACCACTCAGCAGCCCAGAGGCCTGAGAGCTGCCGGGACACACAGCCATGCCTCTCAAGCCCTGCTTACACTTCCAGTTACTGTCATTAGCTTTGGAGGGAAACAAAGGCCCTCACTATCACTAGTCCATGTCCCAGGACAGACAACTCACAGAAAACAGTTGTAAGTGTCTACATGGAAAGGGCCTAGCACTTGCCGGTCACACAGAAGTACTTAGCAGACATTTTTGTCTCATCCACACAAATGGCAGCCTGCGCAGATCTAAAGGCTTTTCCCCCACTGGGGACAGGCGTTCATTCTGCTGACTGTCATGTTTCCAAAAGCATGTTGCTCATCACTTTCAAGCTGCTTCGTATCAATAGTCACACCATGTGCAAGGACAGCTGCACCTCTCAGGCACCTGCACAGCTCTCCAGGAAAGACCGAGTAGGCCACCACAACCATCAATGACATTTTCAGTGAGACATTTGCTCTTGAAAGCAAAGCCTGAGCTTTCCAAACCAACTGTACATATTTAACAGTGTGACTTCAGGATGTTAAGCTCCTAACGTAAACATGTTCCCACTGCTCCATACAGTCAGGAAGGTTACTGAGGTCTACCCTGTGCCATGTCTGCACAATGGCAATTGAGTATCTATAACTTCGAAGCCAGTGAAAAAGTTCATTTTGTTTTTCTTTCCCACAAACTGTAGTTGAATCTTCACTACCATCTAAGAAAGTTTTCTTTGTACTGTGTAAGAGTATCCCAGCGGTGTTCCACCATTCCCTGCCTAAACCCTGACAGATGAGTGTTCTCAAGGAGGAGCACAAACAGGGCTGAGCACTAGAGTCCCTGCTTGTCCCTTGTTTGTATTCAAGCAGTCTGTCAAGATAGAGCGTCTGACTGCTCAGACAGGTATGTAGAGCAGACTGTTTTGATCATAGTTTAGTCCTGTCCACCCAGCACCTCAATATTCATCTACATGGAGACTTTTACCACATGTTCTTTGGAATACTGACTACATTTTGCCATCCTGTTGAAAATAGTCTCCCAGTCCCATCTAAGCAATGAGACTTTGCCAGCTGCTAAGTGAGTCCTAGTCCATACCCAAATTCAGATGCCATAAATGAATGATTGATGTGTCAATGCCAGTTTTCAATATGCTAACCCAGCATAGCATAAGATAAATTAGATTGCTAATGCATGTGCCCAACTATTATGCTCTACTGTGTGTTTGACCATTCCTGCCAGGGCTAAAAAGATATAGCAAGAATTGGCTGCATTATTATCTTCGCTAGGTAATAATGAATGTATAAGTTTTTCATAACTTGAAGTCTCCTTTATGCTGCACAGTAACTTTAAATCATGTTTCTCCTATTTGAGATACAGCAGGCCACTGTGCCTCTTTGAAAGAGAGGCACAAAACAAGTAACATTGACCCTACCTACATCTAGTGAATGGACAGGTCATTCTCTACAGATAAGTGGACAGTGGACACTGACTTTCACATGAACTCTGGTGCCCCATATTTGACCATGTCCCCTGGATGGGGAGGCCTGGTGGCACTCAAGGGAAGGATAGCAAGCTACCAAGAAGAGACTTTATATACTATGATCATACACAGGGGGAGGAGGTGCCCCTCAGTCACAGTCATAGGGGAGGGGAATAGGGTGAAAGTGAGAGGGAGGGAGGAATAGGAGGATAGAAGGGATGGGATAACAATTGAGATGTAATATGAATGAATTAATAAATAGATTAATTTAAAAAGAGAGAGGCAAAACACTAAACAAAACTAAACAAACACACGAAATACCAAGAGACTCTGGCATCATTCATGCTTTTAAAAGTACTTCTAACTTTGGGATTTCTTTTGGTTTTGTTTTTTGTTTTTTTAGTATGGAGCAAAGATTCATCTAGTTCTGGTAACTAAGATGAGAGGTAGAACCGTGAGTTAAGACGCCCTGTCACTGGGTGATTGTAATGCATGCCTTTAGCCCCAGCTTATGGGAGGCCGAGGCCAGCCTGGTCTACAGAGCAAGTTCCAGGACTGCCAGCGGTACACAGAGAAACCCTGTCTCAGAAAAGGAGAAGTGAGTGGGGGAAGATGCCCTTTCTATTGAAATGGCAAGTGTGATAGATGTATTCCAAGCACCCACCCTCTATGACAGGGTTCTGAGCTGTCCCTAGGTCCTGTCTGTAGCAGGAAATCACTTTGTGAAACCTTTCCCAAGTCAGCCATCTATCT
>OU015749.1:11830416-11847556 GCA_907169655.1 Acomys percivali
TCATTCATATATATATATATATATATATATATATATATATATATATATATGTGCCAGTTTTAAGACAGTGACATGTATATATGCTACTATATCCAAACCAAAGATGAAAAAAATTGGTATCATTTTAATACTCATATCATTTTTCCTCCAGTCTGATTTCTCCAGCATTGAATACTAGTTGCCAAGATAGTATATTTAGCTGTCCTAAATAATTATGGGCTGATGCTACACAGTCAGAGGTCTTGTACTGCCAAGACTCAGTGTCAGGACATGCAGGACAGACCAGCTAGGACCTACGATACTTCTGCCCAATGGCAAGCTTTCCGGGTCAGCTGTACAAGAAACAGTGGCTAGTTTAATAGTAGAGCTCTTATGATCCTGTGTTGGTGAAGTGCCACATAGCAAAGACCTAGAACTGGAGCCACTACCGTGTTTATACTTGTGTTGGAAAAACTATATATATATATATAAGCTATATAACTACTACAACCTCCCCTGATATAAATAACAAGGGTTGAGCTGGGCAAGTGACACACGCCTGTAATCCCAGCACTGTAGGAGGCAGAGGCAGGCAGATGGACCTCAGAGTTCAAGGTCAGCCTGGTCTACAAAGTGAGTCCAGGACAGCCAAGGCTACACAGAGAAACCCTGTCTCAAAAGACCAAAATAAATAAATATAAATAAATTACAAAGATTAACAAGCTTTACTGCCGCCAAAAATACTTGACTCCTAAGTTGCTTAACTTCATCCAGAGTTACACTGAGAGCAGAATTTTTCACCATGTATTCCCACTTTATAAATGACACAGTAATTTCTTTCTTCTAAGTAACTGAGCACAGTACATACAGAGCTCCTCTCTTTCCTTGCACCACTGCCTGCAGACTAAAAAGGCTAAAGAAGTTATCACATTCATTGGATCGGTTTTTGAATGGGTGAGGATTGTAAAATCAAGCACTGCTTGGGTTTTTTAGTTGCCGGCATCTTAGAGAAGAGGGCAATGGTTCAAGTTGATAGAGATTTATTGTGCCTGCTAATTGCTTTATCTTTCTCACATTACTTAAAAGTTACCTGTGTGAAATTGTGATAAATGAATAAGCTGTGCTTTATTGGTTCTTATTGACATTTTACATGTTTCTAATGCATTTTTAACCCCCATTTGGAAACTGTCAACTCGGCACACATTCCTTAGATACTATGAGCAAATGAAGTAAATAGAACAACCCTCCTGACCATTAAAGCAGAATTGGCCCATGCTTCATATGCTTTCAAACATATTTCTGCTAGGTGATTTGCTTTGGCCTCCATTGTAGTCTTGAGGCAAGAAGTAGAAACTTAAAATCTCTTAGTCTTATTTCCTCTGTAATTTCAGTGATGCTCATAACATTTTGAAGAGATGTCACTTTGAAACATAATGCAAATTTAAGACTATAATTTCAGACCTTAGCATCAATATACACTCCGGTGGAGACACTGTCACCTATTTCCCACACTAGTTCACACTTGGTCTAGAGGGCTTAGAGAAGGCCGTTGCTTTTATGGGTGCCAAAAGCTACAGTCATGTCTAGGTACGTGCAACATGTTTAAATATTAGCCTTTGTCACCTTCTCTCTGTCAGAGAACTACATGCAACAGCTCAGTACTCAGGCTAACTGGACTTCTTGCCTGCTTCTTAATACCTGCTCAACCAGCAGTAGGGAATATAAGATGACCCTCCTGTGTGCTGGGAACTTGTATATTAAAGATCATAACAGGGTGCAAAAAATTACCCATTTAGTTCCTTTCATGACTGGATGTCATTGTGCATTGGGGATAGTGGACAGACACTACTTTCTCTTAATGCTGTTTGATTAAAAGAGACTACAGCAGAATGCTGCTTTATTGATTGACTTGGTATTCTCACCAGGTCCACAATGCAGGACAAAAGAAGAAAGTATATTTATGAATCAGAAATTGATTTACATAAAGCAGACAATCTGCTGGTTGTTTGAATGTAGAATGTTCTGTTTTGTTTATTGGCCACAGGGGCAACAATCTCATACTGCTGATGCCAGAATTCCGCTTTCATGCATTTGCACTGAAATGACAATAGGCTTCCGCCTCTTGGTGTTTAGATCTGCTTCATTTGGAAATCTTTTAAGTAGTAATAATAATAATGTTTTGAGGAAATTGAGTGGAACACTAAATTATTCGCTGATACCTAAGTTCAAACTGTGCAAGGCTAAAGAAGCTGAAAATCAATGCACTTTTAAAGTCATTAGAGATCATAAATGAAATAAGTCTGTATTGCTTTAGCTAAGCTTTTAGTGTGCTGTGGTATTATTATAAAATCAGCCTGAATCTGCATTAATTTCACAGCCTTTTTCTCTAAGCATCCCAAGGGTACATGATGAATAAAATGTAAATTTCACAAGGCAGTGTTTTTATTGGTACAAAGGGAGATGAGCCATGTAGTTTGCATGGTGACCTGCATGGTGGCCAGTACGGCTATCAAAAGCAGGGACCAGCACTACAGATGCTAGCAGTTTTATAGCACTAGATAAAATCAACACAGAAAGCTTTATAGGGCTGATAGGAGATGTTCGGAGAAATGTACATCGTCTTGTGTGTGTTAAACTTCAGGTCAAATCTCTGACTCCTTTCCAAAAGTTACAACTTCCAAAGTCATGAAAATTTTGTACAAACAAATTGCAGCTTTTATAATTTATTTCGTATGCACTGTTGAATTCTCTCACAGTAATAGTTTGTTTTGTCAATAATTAGTAATTACTACTTTGTAATGGATTTGGTATATTTGCTTACATTTGAATAGCATCAGTTGATATTTATGTATGTTTTTAACTATCCAAGACGAATTAGGTATATTTACTTGTTAACATTTTCAGCTCTTGAAATTTATTTGCTAATTTACTCTTGGTGTGATGAATTCTTATTTACTTTTTAAAATTTGGTGATACATTTTGAAATACAAAGTCCTACTGTATGCATGCTCTCAGTGTAGAGCTCATCAGCCAAGGAGAAGTTAGAAAGTAGCCCACTTTTAACTTAGAAAATGCAAGTTGCCTCCTGCTACTTTCAAACCTTGTGGATAAAGAAAAGTATGCAACATGATCCCTAGTTCCCTTTAAAATATAATAATAATAATAATAAGCTGATGAATAAATTGTTCTGCTTTGGTAAGATTAGCAATTCAGCACTGCGAATAAAAAGCAAAATAAGATAAAACCAAAGGGAGAAGCTGTTTATTTTTATGTACTACTGAGAACAGTGTCGTCTTGTGGCAGTTCTCGTAGACTGTGTTGGTTTAACAAGCGTCCAACCCTTTTGTCTTGTTGTTTTTGTCTTTCCTGCTCCCTGTCCCCTTGTTTCCCACAGGCTGTGCGTTTGTCACATTTTCTACAAGGGCAATGGCACAGAATGCAATCAAAGCCATGCATCAGTCTCAGACCATGGAGGTACTGTATCATCTGCCCTTTCTTTGTTTTCTTTGTGCAAATGATGGGGAATGGTAAAGCACTTCTCTCCTGTGTGGATTGTTCACATGACAATCACAGATTTAAACTTTCACCATTTCACTTTTCATCCACTCATATCTATTCTTCTCTCTCTCTCTCTCTCTCTCTCTCTCTCTCTCTCTCTCTCTCTCTTTCTGTTTCTCTCCTCACTTCCATTCCCTCTTCTCTCTTTCCACTAGTGCATTATTCCCCTAATGACTTGAAATGTACTTTAGTGAAACCTTCCACTTGCCCTACAGCTGTCTTTTGAGCCTTTGATTGGAGTTCTGAGATATGAGGCACTTGACGCAAAGTGTCATTCTTTACCTAGAGGCTTGAATACATGCCCCACAGCAGGGTTGGTGTGGACCAAGCTAAGCAACCCCCACCTCAGATCACTGTTGTAACAAATCACCTGGTTAAAGGTCTTAATATAGTCAAGCAGAATTGTGTTTTCATCTCAGGAGTTTTGAAGAAAGTTAATAATTCTCCTAATTAGCAATGAAATGCTAATTTTTAGTCTCCTAAAATATCAGATTGGTCCTTTTAATTAAAAGTGAACAACAAAGAAATATGTGTGCTCAAGTCCAGTCTCCTAAGAGGTTGTGGACTTGAGGAACAGGACAATCACCAATGTGAAATATGCCACAGGTGGAGACGCACAACTCTCTGTGCTCAGTCTGTGATTTGGGGTATGGTCTCTCAGAATTTTGCACAAGAACATCCCAGAAGTGACATGCCATCACTTACTCTGTTTTGTCTCATAGGATCATTTGAGAGTGCATGTGCTGCTGTGTCATGTACACTGTGTCTTTGTGTGGGTGATTTTCTCCAGAGGTGGTGGCCTTGTGCTGTTATATGAAGCTGTGTCTTCCAATTTGAACAAAAATATTTTCAATTTTATTTCATGTGCAAAAAAAATAGTCATTGTTTGAGCTTCTTTTTTTAATCCCCCTTTAATTGGGGTTTTATTTTTTGTTTTTGTTTGTTTGTTTGTTTTTGTTCTTGCAATGCTGCATCTTCCAAAGCATGCTGGGAGCTAAGTGATCATTATGCGTCATGTGTTATGGGAAACTCCTTTATCTTAATCCAGAAGGTGGGTGGAAGGGGTGGAGGGACGTGCATGGCATTGTTACTAGGTGTTCACTGTACTTTTTTGAGTTGTAACATCAGCATTGCAAAGCCTATTGTCTTTTTTGAACATTCATTTTGACTTTGATATTCCTAACATATATAATTAATTTGTTTTCCTTACAGTGCAATGCATTTTTAAGACAATCCCACCCCCTACCTGAAGGCAAGCTCAGGTGAAAATCGAACATAGTAGAAAATAATAAGCAGGAGTCCAGTCTCATAGGCTGCTCAAAATTTGTGGATTTCCAGCTATTTTTCAGCTTAGATGTTAAAATAAAAATGCTGTTTAAAAAAAAAACACTCCTCACATGTACATATTTACATATATGCATTTAGCTATTTTTATTTCCTGTAATTGAGGAATTTATACCAAAACTGATCTCCCCTTAAATAAGGTTTTCAAGTTCTTTTGACACTTTAAAGTGCTGCCATCCCCAGATGAGCTCATAGAGGATGCTGGCATGGTCTGAGTCCCTCATTCATCTGCAGAAGAGCCCACGACATAAGGCAGAACTGGGCAAGAGCCGAAACCAGAATGAGACTTTCATGCAGAAAAGCAATGTAGAAGGCTGGCACAGGGTTAGTCTTCAGATTGCTCCTGTGATTCCGTCAGAGTTGGTATGCTCCTTTTTAAAACTGGATACCCATGCTTAAACAAAGGACCCTCAGTTGGATTTACAAATTTGACCTTTAAACAGAACACTATATCCCATGCAGTTCTACTATAATCAAACCACTAGAGTTGTTTGCTTGAGTTTTAACTAATTACATTATTTTCAGGACTTCGTTACACATCTTAACAAGACATTATTTAACTTAAAATGATGTAAATGTTCAAAGATTTGTTTTTAAAACACGCATATAACATCTATTTTCCCATATTTTTCTGTGTGATCCCCACTTGTTTTTCTTTCTTGACTTAAACAGGTCACTTTTAAAGCTACAACTGTTTGCCTGATTTTATGCTTTTATGCCTTTTTTCACATTTAAGAATGAGAAGTCAGTAACGGTACTATTTGGAGAAGATAGAAAATGCTATCCTTCCTTATGGAACACGTTTGATGCAGCAGTAAAACTTTCTCCATGCAAAATTTCTCCGTGTTATTTTCGTCTTTAGAGTATTTTGCTTTCTTTTAATAAGTAGTAAAGTACTGAAATATGAAGCAGATAAGAAAAATATATTAATTTTTAATGGTGGAAGTATTACTATTATGTAATTTATTAACATTTAATATTCTGTCGCATGACTCTGCCTATCAGAGATATAGGTTGATAGATTAGAAGTTTCACACTAACACAATCATCTCACTTTTCTTACTTTCTTAAATAACAGACTTGATAACCTAATATAATTCATAGCTAAATTCCCAGTAACTACCCAAAGTGACAAAGAAAAACGTGCAAGTTTGTCTTTTAGAAGAAAGAAAAATGACTTAATGGGAATGGAAGGGAAAATTGGTTTAAATAGTATATCTTTTGCGAGAGAATTGTTGCCACATTATAATATTTTATTTAATCAATTGGGTAGAAATTCCTTTTTAAAAAAAAACTCAGCAAAAACTTAGCAGAATGGTGATGGAATATGCTCCATGCTCCATGCCCAGGACAGAAAGCTTGGAAGGGAGAGTACTTTTCAGCAGAGTTCTTACCAAGTAGCAGATATTTCAAGGGTGCTTGGGATAGGGCCATGCTGTTTGAAGTAGTGGGCTAATATTTCCCAAAGGGTATATCTAACTCAAAAATTAATTTATTTTATTATGTAACTTTTGACCATTTCTTTCTCACTATTCTTACTCCTTACCTT
This sequence comes from Acomys percivali, assembly GCA_907169655.1. Classification (NCBI taxonomy): domain Eukaryota; kingdom Metazoa; phylum Chordata; class Mammalia; order Rodentia; family Muridae; genus Acomys; species Acomys percivali. The sequence goes on from OU015749.1 coordinate 11,836,847, forward strand.
TTAAAGGAAATTAATACGGAATGAGGCTTGTAGAATGGTGAGACTGAGAATAGAAGCCATGTAGAATCCATTTAAGATGCATCACTTTATCTAGGCACAGTGGCGCACACCTTTAACCCCAGCACTCAGGAGGCAGAGGCATGTGGATCTCTGTGAGTTCGAGGCCAGCCTGGTGTACAAAGCAAATCCAGGACAGCCAATGCTACACAGAGAAATTCTGTCTTGAAAAGACAAACAAAGATACATCACTCTGACTAGAGGAGACTGTGCTTCTGAATCTTTTGGTTTGCTCTGGGGACTTTGGATAGAACAGAAGTGACATGGAAGAAGGAAACAGACTTTCTGAGAACATGTGAATAATTACTTTCATCAGTGCCTTTTTTTTTCCATATCTTTGACCTTCATCCATGTTTCTAAAATGAAACTCACTTCTCTTATTGTGTCAAAATTATTTTCACTGTTCCAGTGTTCAGAGATACATAAATGAAAATAAATGACTGGTTAACAATGATGAGATATTTTCATTCCAATGGTGATTTATGTTCCTTTCTCCTGTACCTGTATATGGAAATAGCAGATACACAAAGACAAGACTATCTTTAAGTCAAGCAAACTATAAAATATAATTATAGATAACGTCTTTGTCTTGAAGGAAGCCCTGGAAGGTTGAAGGAAGACACGTGAAGAAAGGCGAGGCATTGTAATATCAAAACAAAAAAGCAGGTGGCTTCACCAACAGAGATCCCTTTAAAGAAACCAGTGACAGTATATGGAGTTTTCTGTTGATGGTACCATTCAGAGAAGAAGGAATATCAAACCATTAAAAACCATTCCAGACCATTCCATGTGCTCTAAGACAGTGAAGAAAGATCAATGCGGTGGTGACTGAATGTTATAAAGGGATTCGATCAGGCTGTAACATCCTCTTCACTTTCCAATGTGTCCGACCACAGGGCTGCTCTTCACCCATTGTGGTGAAGTTTGCTGACACTCAGAAGGACAAAGAGCAAAGACGCCTTCAGCAGCAGCTCGCACAGCAGATGCAACAGCTCAACACTGCCACGTGGGGAAACCTGACAGGGCTGGGCGGACTCACCCCACAGTACCTGGCGGTAAGTGCTGGAGAGCACAGGGCTCTGTGTGGTCTCCATGGGGAGACAGAACAGAACTCCCAAACTGCCCAAAGCTACTTTAAGTATGCCAGAATTTTTACTTTCCAGACATTTTGAGTCCCAGACATTAGAAAATCAGCATCAGGGTAGGTTTGTGTTAATTAAATTGATGAGCATAAAAATGTGTCTAATTTAACTTTGTAGAAACAGTTGGCAACTGAATAAAACCCAATACACTAGACTTCTAAACAGTGTTTTAAGGCACAGTAAAAAGCCTGTGCTATGTTTACTGTTATATTCTAGCTATTTCTCTATCTTATCCTTTAAAATGCCATGGATATTCTTGCCAGGTATCTTACTTAAATATACATATATGCTGCCATGTTTTTTCCCTAGTCTGTTGCCTGGTAATTGTATTTCCAAAAAAGAATTTAAAAAGTAGACTATAACATGTACCCTAGAACTGTTCTGCCCCCCCCAATAGTTTACTTTCTCCTCTTCCAGAAGTAATCAATATTCTAATTCTCTCTTCACCCTTTTTTTTTTGAGATTATAATTGAAACATTTCTCCCTTCCCTCTCTTCCCTCCAAATCCTCCCATATATCCTCCTCTCTTTCAAATTCGTAGTCTCTTTTTTTACTGTTATTGTATATGTGTGTATGTATAGGTATATTCATATATGTCCCTAAATATAGCCTGTTTCATCCATATAATGCTACCTGTATGTATGTTTCCAGGGCTGAATGTTTGGCACTGGACAACCACTTGGTGTGCTCTTCCCCGGGAAAAAAACACCTTTCCTTCTCCTACCTTTCTTTACTTGCCTCTAGCTTTTTATGTAGAGTGGAGGCCTCGTGAGTTTTTCCACATCCAGTTTGGCATATCTGTTGCTGTCAGCCTTGCTCAACTCACATTTGGGCAGATTACGTGGACATAGCTAAACAGCCTTGTAACTATACCTCTGTATTTATGTATTCTAACACTGAGTTATACATTCATTAAAAAGGTTTTAATGTAAAAATTAAATTAATGTTAATTATTTTCACAGATTTGTTGTTGAGGTAGTCACAGAACATCAGCTTAATTGTATGTGCCAAAATTTTTATTCAAAGTTGGCATCATGCTTGCCCTTTATACTTTCTATGAACCCAGCTTTTTGTTTTATTATTTCTGAAAGCCAGGACATGCGTACCTGTCTCGGGATTTTGGCACATTTCCCTTGCTTCACAGCTCACAGAAATCTCTGCTGTTCCTGTGACCACATCTGAAAATTATTTTCATAAGCTAAAAGAGAATGAAACTCAACCCCATTTATAGAACTGACTCTATAAGCTGTGAGTAGGTTTCCTCATGTCCTGATACCAGTGTTTCCTGGCTGTACTTCACCCTGTCGCTGGAAAGCCTTCTTGTCTAAAAGCAGTTTTGTCCCTTATTGCACTATCTGCTTCTCTGTTAAACCAGAATTCAAGCCTGTAATTATCGGTGATTGTTTCTTGACTTTCCAAATAGTTTGCTTACTTAGCAGGTGTTACTAATCCCATAAAATACCTTTAAAGCTAATTTTACAACTTTAAAAAAAAAAAAAAACATTCTATAAAGGGGGAGTTGACATTTTTAAGCACAAATGGATGAGCAACTCAACGAATCAAACCAAAATAAGTTTTTTATGTATTAAAATGGATAATCCCTAGGTTTTCTCATCTCTCTTCCTGTTTCCTCTTCCTGTGTGAGTTTGAGAACAGGCTTGTGTGTACATAGCTATATGTTTCCCCGCATATAAACTTTATCTTTGTTGATCTATCTTACCAAAAGAAGAATGTCTCTACATCTACTCAGTGTCTTAAGATGGAACCTAAATTAGCCTACAGTCCAGCTAAGGTGGACAAGAACATTTCAGAACTGGAACCATGTGCCTTTACCTTGTGACACCCACTGATTCTGCACAGGAGACAATGGGCTTCTAAAAGTAGAAAATGAAGCCAAGCCTTTATAGGCTTCGTTATACACAGATTCAGTGTATATCAGATAATGTTAGATTTTGGCAAATACTTTGTCCTTTTTCTGCTGGTAAAGACCATAAAAAACAGTTCTTAGGTCTGCAGCCATTACAATTTTCACCATTGTTCTGAGTCCGTAAATAACATGTTTCTGATAAAGGATAAAGAAAACTGACTCTGGCCATGGGGAAGGAGCTTACAAGGCTGAGGAGCTATGAGTAGTTGGTGGCCGTTGGTGAAGGAAAGCCATTTTTTCACTAGTGTGTGGCCCCTGATAGGTTGCCAGTGCTCCAGGGAAAGTCCCACGCCCATTCACCATTGCATATGGGTGACTAAGTGGACCCCGTGAGATATTTAAAAAGAAGACATGAAATTCAGAGGAGGATACTTAAAGAGGGAGTAGTGGGACTTGGAGGAGGAAAATGGTAATCAAAGTAAACTGACACATGTATAAAATTCTCAAAGAATAAATATTTTTAATGTCATTTAATAAAGAAGGAAGGAAAACTGAGCTGGGAAGGAAAGTAGAAGAGAGGAGGAAATGGACCTTGATTGGCAGATGAGATATTGTAACTACTAGACTGCAGAGAGTTATCATTAGTCATGCTTTGTTGGTTTCAAAAGACTTAGCACCTGGTTGTTAAAAAGAGTAAATTGATTAATTGTTTTAAGGCAGCCGTGTTAGTTAGTTTCCCCAGTGTCTGTGTTTCTTAATGGAGCTTAGACATTAATATGCATTTATACCTCCAACTCTGGGGACCTTCAGCCCGTTAACAGGGAGTGGCAGCCAACTATATCAATGTAAAAGAAACTAAATTTGTACCCAGTATGATGGGGAGTTGCCTTGTGTCGCGTTGTTCTGAGCACTTGCGTTCTTTTGCAGCTTCTGCAGCAGGCCACCTCCTCCAGCAACCTGGGTGCATTCAGTGGCATTCAGCAAATGGCTGGTAAGTCATGAAACAGGACATTCCTTTTGACCTTGCTATTTTCTGAATTGTTGGATGTTTCAGATGATAAAGGAAAGAACCAAAGAGAAAGAGTAAAGAATATAATATGGGATAAACTAGCTTTTTGTGTCTTGGGTATTAAAATGGGAATCAGCTGCTCTGAGCTGGTTTTCTAGCCTTTGCATTTCATGCTCACAGTTCACCTTGCAGAACAATAATGAGGGAGGCTGCAGGTTTCTGCAGAATATATTCTTTAGTTATTTGTGAGATTTTTTAATGGGTTGATGACTGGGAGATTTCCAGCAATATTCCTATATATAAGAGCAGCTGAAATGATTAACATCTCTAAATTTTTTTTAATAATAGGTGATCAGTAAAAATGTTCTGACCTCCGTAACAAAAGCCAGGATCACCAGCATACATTTGATACAGTTTGTAGTCCCTTGATAATGCCAGACAATTCACATGGCGCCTTCTTTTAACTTTAATACCCAGTTAACTAATAGCGCATCAGAAGCTTTATGTAAAAGTATAGTCTTTGTTCTCAGAGAAATCAAAGTGTGGCTGTATTTGAAAGCAGCTTATTGAAGGGTTCCTTTTCATAATGAGCTGTGCCAGTAGCTGCTGCAACACGGTGATTAGTGAAAGGTCAGTCCTACTGTGCCACCTTCCGTGCTGACACCAACCCTAGCTCAGGAACAGGAGATAGTATGTGCAGAAAATCAAAATACAGGATCCATTAACCTGCTAGGAGGATCGTAGAAAGCTTTTTCCTTGTTTGATTCCAAAAGGGTAGGTGTGGGAAAAGCAAAGAAGAGATTGGGGAGGGAGGCCATATTAGAATGAAGCAGTTTTCTTTAATTAGGGGTGCCCCTAATTCAGTAAACCAAATCCACATGTGTAAAATAAAAATAAGAGCCAGGTTTATTTATGTGTCACTATAGAGATTCCTCTTTTCCATTTAATTTTTCCCCAAATGTATACCTTTAGTTGGTTTTTATGGTGGTGTAGTTTTGGTTTTGTTGTTGTTGCTGCTGCTGCTGCTGCTGTTGTAGTTGTTTTCATTCTGAAAGGTTTCCTCAAAGGTGTTCTGTGGATAACAACCCAGTGGTCTGTTGTGGTCTACAGAGTAAGGACAACTCATCAGATTGTTATCACTGTAATACCGCTTTTAGATTTCTCAAAATTCATATTGTTAAATGATTGCATTGTATTTAAGACAATGTGTTAGGAAGCTGGCCTTGGAGCTAAGAATCATATTGACTGACTAATGTATTTATAGTGAAAGAATCTGGAAAGATATTAGTAAAATATTGAGGAGTGTCTATGCTTTGAAAGGGAAAGGGGAAAAAAACCCTCCATTGCAAGGTGCTAAAATACATGCTAACATTTGTCACATATTGAGCAGCTGGGAGAAATGTTTCTCTTCCAGCAGCACAGACCCACCCAGATTCAAAATTAGGGGTTTTCCTCAGAGGTGGCCCCAGGCTCCCCTACTCCCAGAGCTGCATTGTGCAGAAAAGGTCATTATTCCTGAGGCTGTGGCCTAGCATGCCTTCCCAGGTGGACAGAGTGCCCTGCCATATTTCATTAGGATTTGTGTGCCTCTTCCATGTCAGCTACAGGTCAAGATGTTAGCATTTACATGTTCTGTGTGCTCATTTGAAAACTCAGGGTATCTAGGAGTCACCCTACAAGGTGTCATGGAGCAGGTAGCTAATTTAAAGACACCCTGAAAATGCTCGGGGGGTTCCCAAAATATCCTTCTCTTGAAGTTTCATCATGTTAAATTCACCACAGTAAGTCTGCACACACTGTGAAATCAAATACTGAACAGTCCATTATGTGCCAGCATTTTGGATATTAAGGTATTAAAACATAGGTATCTCACCTCTTTTTTTGTGTAGCTTTATAAAAACACTTCTCACTTATGTGAACAATCAAGTTTCATCTTTCTAAGTATTTAAAGCTTTATGATTTAGAGTATTTTTTTCAATAAAGTAATAAGAATGTCTTGTCCCCAAAATAGGACTTAACTTTGGTAGGACTTACTTTGTGTACTTGTCATTTATTTACCAGAGCATTATGAGGTGGCCATCGTGGGTGGGCGACATAGATTTATTGCTGTTTTCGTTACTGTTCGGTTGTTGTGAAGAGACACCATAGCCAAGGCAACTTATAACAGAAGCATTTAGTTGGGGCCTTGCTAACAGTTTCAGAGGGTGAGTCCAGTCCATGGTCATCACTGTAGGGAGCATGGTGGCAGGCGTGGAGGATGAGCTGACAGCTTCCATCTGGGCCATAAGCATTATGCAGATGTGAATGGGTCTGGCATGGGGTCTTGAACACTCAAAGAACTTGTGATACACCTTCTCCTCCTCCCTAAACAATCCACCAACTGGGAACCAGAAATGTATTATATGAGCCTATGGGAGCCATCCTCCTTCCAGCCACCACACTTGCCAACTCCTCCAGCTTCCTAAAGTAGTCCCTCCCTTACCAGACTATCCCTGAGTACCTCAAACTGGCCAGTGCCTGAGGTCAGGCTGAGCTTCTGGAGAGCAGGGCCTGTCCTCCTGTAATGGTGCCAGAGACTAGTTCTGCATAGAAGAGTGAAAATAAACGTGTAAATTGACAGGTATAAATTTGTATTGTAGATACATTCCCAATAGAGCTCAAGTCAAATGCCCAGTTTTTTAATTACAAAACTTAGCTTTAGCCATACATATAAACTGAAAATCATCATAAAAGCCATTCAAAAGGTGCATTTCTGAGAGTTTGGAGATAGTTTGTCTAATATAAACATGTTACCGAGTACATTATACATGACAAATACAGTAGAAGCCATGGCATAATAAGGTGGAGGGAACCCAGGAAGTCACTTCATCCCAGTCCCACCTGCTTTTCAAATGTTTATTGAATGATTGATAGTCTGACATGGTAAAAGTGATGAAATACACAGTTCATAGTGCCAAAAAGTACAAAACATTTTGGAAAACAATACTTTTGGTTATCAGCAGCTTTCAAAGCATAATATCTTTCAGGAGACAGAGACTTAAAAACAGTTTGTCTACATGAGCGAAACATTTTTCATTTGAGGAGAGAACAAAGGCAAGAAACAGAAAAAATAAACTTTAGATGACATATTGCTAAGTAATCATATCAGTAAATATGAATGCTAGACCATAGACCCTGTAGTTAGCTGCCTTTCTCTCTTAGTCACAGAAATCATGCCACTTGCCTCTCAGCAGTTTCTGGGATAGTTAAAAAGCTATGCTATACAAAATCCTTGCAGCCAGTCCCTCTTGCTGCTGCAAGTTAAGTTTAAAGTACTGGCTACTGCTGGCATCTTGGCACTTACACAAAATCATATTAAGTCGTGTGATGTCTGACTTCCCACCATCCCCTGAAAACCTGTAGAAATCAGAAAACCCCTTTTGTTGCTCAGAGCATGTGAGGGTTTTCCCATACCAGCCCCATCATGTTGCATGTGGTGGTCATGTCTCCTACTTAGCTCTTCAAACTGTCTCTCCTAATGATCTCATAATGCTTATTCTAAAAAGTGATTTCATATAAGCAAGCTCCTTTTCTAAACCAGATGTGTCTGGCCTGTATACTCAATTTATGGCATAATGAGCTATACTTTATACTGTAGCTATACAGAAGCTATATGTTTTCTTCAAAAAATATTAACCTTTTCCTTTGAAACTACAAACTTTTTATGATTTCTATAAAAGGGAACATTTACTAACTGTGGAATTTTATAGCAGAAGTGGATTTAGGATCAAAATAAGCTAGATCCTTTTATTTTTACGTACTGTGCTTCCTTAAAAGTAATTGATTTTATTTTCCCATTTAAAACTTCTAACAAAAGCATTTTCACATTTTACTCTCCTCTGATATTTGTTCAATGAATTTTTGAAGTTTGAGAGAGGCGGGATCTGGCCTGAGAGTGTGCATCTTAGGTGAAAGAGAAAAGAGCAAGGGCCCCGGCTCCTTTTGGCCCTTAACATCTTCATGGCTCCTGGGGCACCTTAGGAGACTGTCCAGTGAGAAAATAAGATAAACACATCACGTTTGCATTTCACCTAGATCCTTGGAATATCACACAGTTTCAAGAGTATACCAAAGCCAAAAAAAAAACCCACCTCTTTGCTACATTGCAATTGGAAAAACAAAAGTATGAAATGGTTAGATAAGGTACATTGAGAGCACAGCCAGTGCCCTGAAGTGTTCTGGTGTGGATTAGATATAGACCTCTCAAGTAGCACTTCATGAATATGAGATGGTTAGCCTGCCATGTAGCAGGTGGGCAAGTGAGGCTCAGAAGAAGGGCTAGCAAACATAACCCAAGTCATTAAGCTGGTGGGGATGGGTCCATACTTCAGAACCAGTTGACCTGAGCCAAACCCTGAGCTTCCTCTTGTCATCCATCATATGAAACAGCACTGTGTCCCAGCCAGGCTAGGTATGTTTGCATAAACACGAGCTCCAGTGGCATGCCTACACAGATGGCCTAATGGCAAGTAACAAATCCCAGTCGATCGGAGAGCCCTGCTCTCCGCCTCGCTCGCTTCTTTCTGGGAAATGCTTCCAATTTATTAATTTGTCAAAAAAAAAAAAAAAAAAGGCTGTGTATGTCAAAAAAAAAATTTTTTTTTCTACAACAAGTTCTTTTCTTTAAGACATTCTCACCATGGCTATCCTCAGACTCAGTCTGAGACCAAAAATGATCTTGAACTCATGACCTTCCGGCCTCTCCCCTCTGAAGTGCTAGGATTACAGGTATGCACCAGCAGAAGTGTGGTGCTGGGTGTGGAACCCAGGGTTTGGCACATGATAGGCAAGTACTCAACCATCTGAACTATATCCTGCCCCTAGAATCAGAAATTCACAGTAAGTCATAGAGATTCGAAGCTATAGGTGAAGAGAAAGTATCTGCTGAGGAATCGAATGGGACTGGTTTGTTTTGACTCTAAGCTGGCTATAATTCCCTTCTAGAAGTCTGCTCTAAATTTTGAAAGTAACAATAAATTGTAAAGTAAAACATTTGCTTAAAACAACAAAATACTTCTCCTTTTGTGAATTTACAATCCAGTCTCTGAGAAGATGGTCTGGAAGTCTCTCACAAGTGGAGCGGAGGCTTGCACAGTGTCTGGGCAGTCTGAGAAGCTTCAGCTGGAGCGGCTCCCAGCATGAAGTGTGCTTCTAGGCCCACAAAGAGCCTGTGTTCCTCCCTGGCTCTCCAGCAGTCCACACCACAGACACTTCCTGGGAATGTGCTAACAGGCCTTATGAGAGTGTTCTATAACCACCCATCTGTCACTCTTTAACAGACCTGATTGGCAAGCACTTGTAACAACTGACATCTGTTCTCACTTATTGATATGCAGATTTATGGTAATTGCCATGAACAATAAGACACAAAATTACCTAAGGTGAACATTAAATTAAATTTTCATGCCCTTCTCCTTATAAATAATTTTTTTAATCTTAAATTTCAAGTAGGAATATTGTGCATCTGTTTCGAACATAATTTCTTCGTTTTTGAGGATTTTTCTTCTTAAATAACGAAAACTTGAATCTCCTTATTCCCAATTTCTTTTCATAGTAACTCACTTTATATTTCCTAAAACTTAAGTGCTTTGCATGTCTAGTCACCTCCTTGCCCTTGGTTTGAGAGGTACCCAGCTGAGCAGAAGTTAAATGTGGCCATTTTTCTTCTCAGAAAAGCTGTTTGCCAAGCAGAACCAGCTTCCAAGAAGGGTTACAGGCGCCTTCCAGTCTGGTGCCCTTTCATGGTGAAAGAGAAAGTCTGAGTGGGGGTGGCAGGAAGGGCCTACTACAGGAACCAAGAAAGAAGGGAAGACAGGGACCTCTCCTCACCACAGGAAGAAGTGACAGGAAGCAGAGATCATGCAAGACTGCCGCTGGAGCCCTAGCTGTAGACTTGGGTGCAGGGAGGGTACAGCAGAGCTCATAAAGAGAGGGCAGAGTTTACACTTCCATCAGAGCCTCTGTGTGTGGGAAGCAGAGTATGCCTGCCCCATCTGCTTTCCTCACATAGAGCCATTACCTTTTCTTCAAACCACTGACCCTAAGGAAGAAGGGATAATAAATGACATGTCTAATTTTGAGTGAGAACACCCTGGCCAGGTACCTATTTGTGGCATCAAAAGCCCAAACCTGTCCCCAGGGATATGTTTGTCAGTGAAGGGTTGAGAAGCACCATGCCCAGTAAGTTTCCCAGGCTCCTTCTTCTGACCCTACGATCATAACCATTATATAATGAAGTTATCTGTAGCATTTAGACCAGAGACTGGTGTGGAAATGTTCTCAGAGATGGAGTTCAGGAGAAGAGGTGCCTGGCCTGTGTCACCCTGGAGGAGGGAGAAGTACTGTGTCCTGTGTTCACCTGCTGTGCATCCTCTGTTCAGCTGGTGTGAGAACACAGCCAGGGCAAGATCAAGGAAAGCCCTTCTCGGGCTTCAGGGCTGGCCTGTGGCATTGCCTGGCTTCCACCTCTGTTGTGTCCTCTCTTCAGCTACCCCCGTGGAAACAGAGGAATGCAGACTCTGTGGCCTAGTAAGCTTCATCTGCTTCTCATGTGTGTGTGTGTGTGTGTGTGTGTGTGTGTGTGTGTGTGTGTGTGT
>OU015749.1:11863918-11898159 GCA_907169655.1 Acomys percivali
TAGATAGATAGATAGATAGATAGATAGATAGATAGATAGATAGATAGATAGATTTTTAAAGGCTAATTGAAGGGATTCCTGAGTCTACCAAGGCTAGCTCCAAGGTTTGCGGCAAGCCCTTCATATAAACTATCCAGGTCTCTGCATTCATATTTTTACAATTAAGAGCACCAAATCTCTGGGACAGCCGCATTCAGTTTAGAAGACATGGATTCTCAGATAACTCTCCTTCATATTAACCTGAAATCTATCACTTTGTAACTTTCAGCCACTGACCCTAATTTTGATCTCTCAAACTCTTTACAAAGAATACCTTTTTGATGTCAGAACCTAAGATTGTTTCATCTCTTGGTTTTCTCTTTGTGAACTAAATATTACATTTTAAACTTTCTTTCCTTAACTTCTGTATCTGATCATTCTCCTGGATGTTCTCAAAAATGTGCGTGTGTGCGCGCACACACACACACACATACATACACATACACACATACATGCACACATACATACACACACACATACACACACACATATACACATACACACACACTTGGGGGAGTGGCTTCTTTCTGAATGACTAGCTTAGCAGTAAGAGTTACAGAGTTCATCATTGTTCATCCAGTTACCTAGGAGTGAGGAAGCACTGAATCTTCAAATGTTGCAGAATGATGCAGTGGTGATAAATTTTTCTGAAGGACAGAATGGTCAAAGATTTCCCAACAAATTCACCTCTTGCTACATAGCAAACACCAGTGCCATCTCATCTGATTTCATGCCCACCCAGAGATAAATTATATTATTTATTCCTTGGGACTTAGTGATAAGCCTCAGTTAAACTGAGACTGCCTAACATCTCAGACTGGAACCAACAGAATCAGAAACATTGAAGGTAGATCTAGAAGCTAAAGCAAATTAATTGCCTCCATAAGTAAATCTCTGCAGTACCCACAAGTTCAATCCAACACACAAAGTAGGATCTATCATTTACAGTGCCTAGCACCAAGTATACACTCAAAAGGCATTAGCTGCCGTCATTATGAGTGTCATTACTGGTGAAAGTGAGTTTTCTATTTCTATTACTATTTACCACAAGTGTAGTTGCTTCAAAAACATCATTTTAAAGTTCTACAGATAAATTATCCAGCACAATCAGTGGGCTGACATCAGAGTATCATGAGTCACTTGTATTCCTTCAAAGGGTCTAGAGGCGCTTTCCCTTCTCCAGCTTCTCACTGCTGATCTGATTTCCCTCTTGGGCTCTGTCTCCATCTTCAGAGCCAGGGACTTTGTGCCACATCCTTCTCAGGCTGCCATATTCCTGGAGTTTTCTCTTCCAGTTCTCACTTCCACTTCTATGGGAAAGTATCCCCATCTCAGTGTCAGCCAACTAGCAACTTTAATTCCATCATTAGTTTGTCTTGATTGTGTAGCCTAGCATATTCACAGATTCTCAGAGTTAAAGCTCGGACATGTCAGGAGAGAGCATTGTTCTGCCTGCCTTTTTCTTGAAACAGTTCATCTAGAACTGAAGCTTATTTGCCTATGCAGGATAGAGGAATGTGCAGGAAGGCCTTGTCAAAGCATCATAGCATCGTGTTTCATGAAGGTAGCTGTCCTTATACAGATCATCATCAATGACTGCATGATACTGCCAGTCTCTCTGCACTCCAAGAAATCACCCCTCTCCCCAAAAGCAAAGTGAAAATGATGATGGGAAGAAAATGTATGGTCCCTTCATCTCTGGAAAACTAGGAAAAGTAAAAAAGGCCATTTATTTCTGGCACAAATCACCTTTGAAAGAAAACAAATAACTTCTTTATTCCTGAGCTTGGAATTCAGACCAATGTGGTAAACACATGTTCTGCCCTGTTCTACACCCTAGCCCCAGATGAGACTTTCTTAACAAGGATGAGTCATCCTACCTTAATGTGTGTGTTGCTTAAAGAAAAATCTCTGTTTATATCTGCATGAAAAAGTCACATGGCCTTTCTGTGGAGCCTGTTCACAGCTGGAATTCTAGCTGCCATCTGTACACTTCGTGTACTAGGTCAGTCCATTCAACACTTAATCTATGCTTTCTCGTCTTTAAAGGAAAGGAAACAACTTCTGACTAGTTTGTAAATTGCTTTAAAGGATCCACCTGCAATGAAAGAATGTCTGAGAGACTTGTTACTCATTAGTGCTGACAACTAGAGAGTAGAAACCAGGCCTGTCACTGGTTGAGTACCATGGTAGACAGCAGCTCTTTTAGGGGATCTGCTAACACTATTTTTTTCTGTATCATCAAGGCTGACTGTGACCCACAGTTTCCATCTAAGGCAATAAAAATCTGGATATATTGTTTACCCAGGACAAACTCTAAACCCAGTCCTCCGTCAGGACTGGCATTGGGGATTTCTCAGTGTGGAGTTTTTAGAGTAAGGAACAAATTCATCAGATGAGCAAAGAAACGTTGTGACCATATCAAAGTAAACATGTCCTTACCTCCTTTGACTCCCTCACTTCCTGCATTTTCTACTGCCATATACACAGTTTTCACAAAAGGGCACATGCTAATAAAGACAAGACTTCTGTCTCCTACCCTTCGATATCTTCTCTTGTTATCCAGCGTGTCCATAGCTATAGGCCGGCAGGTAGGATATAACCCGTGGTAAAGCAGTCTTCAAATGCCATGTGTGAGAGTCATTCCTGTCACCACAGAAGCGGGTGCAGCAAACATTGCTAGCCCATGTCATGCTTCCTTAACATTGCTCTGCAACCTCCTCCAATAGGCACCCTGGAAAATGAGCCAACATCTATACGCTACACCTTTCTTGAGGTGCTCTTTTTGCATTTTGCAAATAGTTTTGGTGAGAAAGTAAAAGATGTGGCTCCCAGTGGAGGCTGAAGAGAATTTTGGTGGACAGAATGCAGTTGCCTGAGACAGCCCACTGCCAGTTTGCCATCCCTGAAACAGGGAAATACGTGGGTTGGTGGCATTTAATTTGTTTCTGTGTTGCCTTGAGAACCTTTTTTCTCTATTGTGCATCTACTGAACAGTTAGTGTTTAAGTGCTTGTCTGAGATTGGTCCTGTGACAAATCTGAATTTTAACAGATTGTTAAATTTTAAATGGTTCTTAAAGGCAACTTCATATGCAATAGAAAGATCTCTTTGCAACTAAGACTAAAGTTAGGGCAAAATTTTAAACCATTAGCCAATGACACAGCGTACATGGAGTCCTCTCACTTGAAGGCACTTCATAAGTTAACTCCTCACAGTTCATACTTAATTCACTCTGTACCTGTTCTTTGCATTCGTCTACTAGGATTTCCAAAAGGCAAGCAAACAGACAAAAAACAAAAATAAATAGTAGAATACGAAGGAAGACACTGTGTCCGATCTACTTACCATAGTCAGTCCCAAGCACTTTTAAGTTAAGTAGAAAAATAAGGTGTCAACAGACCTATGATTTGTGCCATGTTTCTTTATCGCTCATGACAAAATGGTCCTGTGGTTCCAAGGCTCTCCTGTCACCCTCTGTATTCCCCAAACCCAGGCTTGATGCTGGAGGGCCTCTCCTCTCAAACTCACCTCTCAGACCTAAAGGACCCCCTAAAATCACCCAGGAGTCATGGAACGTGCCAATTCCAATGTCATTTTCTCTCTTGTCATTTAGTGAAACTCTAAGATGAAGTAAGCTGTTGCTGAGTCGGCTTCCTCTGTCTTATACTCCTCTGTATTTGACCATAGGCAGACAGTGGCGAACAGCTTCTAGCAGCACTTTTGTCAGATGACGAAGGGCCTAGATTTCTGACCATCCACACCTTCTCCAAGTTTGCTTTCTGTTAATTTCCTGGAATGTGTGGGGATTATCTCATGGCCCAGCCTGTTATTTTCCATTCACTTCTCTGAGGAGTGTAAGGAAGAGAAAGAAAAATCTTTATGGGGGCAGATGGGGGGGGTAAAGTCAGTCTTCTGATTGGCACTGTACATTAGCACTGGAGTTACAGTGTTGACTATATTCATCAAGACACGTTCCTTGTAATTATCTTTGCTGCTGATGAAATACAAGTTTTGTGAAAATATATGAAACTCCTTTACAATGCAAGAGGTTAGGCCAATGTATTTCTCTTCACAGTTGTTCTATATTAGTCTCTCATTAGTCTAGCCAGTGTAGTGCCTTACAGTTGCTGTTGACAGGATATATATTTTCTATCCTTTCACAGACTTATGGATCCACTTCTGAAAGCAGTACGTGTTCAGTCGGAACTATACTTCAGAGTTTGAGCCAAGCTAGTGATATTCTGGTTCAGTATTTCCTACCTGAGCAGTAACAATGACCACATTGCCAGTCAGCCACATAATCACAGGGAGAAACATCAGCCTCTAGCTGTGCTGCTGAACCAGGATGTTCAGTTGGGTGGTGTACCAAATATATTTTCAATTTAGAATAGTTTCTGTTTTGAATGGGTTCATTGTTATGTTCAACTTCAACAAGCATCTGTTTATGCCTCTGGATCTTAAGTGCGTCTCCTTATTTAACATGGGTGAATCTCCGCAGGGGATTTTGGTTAAGCACAGTCTGGTCATGCCTACCTTTCAGTTAAAACTTTTACAAATAAGGTTGAATTTGAGTGTGTCCTTTTACTTTTTCTTTTTTGTCACATGCCTATTTGTTTCTCTAGTCTTCTTTAATAGTTTTATTTTACATTGATTATTTACTAATACAACATTCTACTTGCTTTAGTGATTTGGTTGGTTATTTATCAAATATATTACATTTCTTATACTAGGTACCTAATCATACAGTTATGTACATTTTAGCCAACTTCTTTTAGTTAAGAGGAAAAAAATTAAAATTAAGTTACAATTAAGTAATTACTTTCAGTGTGTGTGTGTGTGTGTGTGTGTGTGTGTGTGTGTGTGTGTGTGTTTGTTTTGATACTTAAGATCTCTTTATAAACCTAAGGAATTTGATTATTTCTTATGAGACAGATCTGATGTCTATGAAGTATTTTTTGTTGTTTGTTTGATCTGGGAATTCTTTCTCCATTTTTGGAAGGTAATTTTTGCTGGATTTAATTTTAGTTGGCACTTTGGTTTGGGCTTTGGCTTTTCTGTCATTGAGTATATCCTGTTGTAAATGCATTGGTTCTGTCAAGAAGTCAACTGTGACTCTTACTTGAATCCTCTTGTCTAATGATCTTTTTCTTTGGTGCTTTCAGAATTTCCTCTGTCTTTGGCCTTCAGTATTTGCACTCATCTATCTGGATACGGGTCCTCTGTGACATAGGACTTTATCATGCTTAGAATTGGTTCATTTTCTCGGATGTGTCAATGTCTCTCATCAGATTTTGGAAACTATTAGCGATCTGGCTTTGGGGCATTTTTCTAGTCTCTGCTATCACCTTTCGTCTTATGTTGTGTACATGTTAGTGTGTTCAACAGTGCACCATATTCTTATAATGCTGTGTTCACTTCTTTTTCTCTCTGTTCTTCAGAATGTATGTATTTTGAGATAGTTTCTAGTTCATTCATTCTTATACCAGTTTATATCTGCTCTTGAGCACTATGGTGATATAATTTATTGCAGCTTCTTATTTTTCAACCGTAGAATTCCCTTTTTTTTACATTCTTTGTCTTCTTGCTGATATTTTTTGATGATAAAGCATTGACATACCTTTCATCATTCTTTAATCAGGATTTCCTTTAGTTGAGTATTTTTCTAGTATCTTCTTTGATTTCTTCACCTGCTAAGTCTTAATATCTGGACCCTTGTTGTCTGTTCTTTTGCTATGTATGGATCACATCTTATTTCTTGGCTTGTATTGTGATGTTTTCTTAACAGTCAGACATTTTAGATAAATACTAGAGCAAATCTGGATCCTGGTTCTCCTCATTCACTCCCAGACTGTGAGTATATTTGCTTAGCAACTTAGCAAGATAAGGGTAGTAAAGACTGTTGCTCTGCCATGGTGTCCTGACATCACTTCTCAAAAGGCCTATCCTTGGGCTCTGAGTGACAGCTTAGGTCTTTCTTTCATTCTTTCTTTAACTTGCTTTCTTCCTTTCTTTCCTTTCTTTTCCTTCTTTTCCTTAGTTTCTTCCCCCCCCCCCTCCAACCTCCTCCCCCACTCTTCCCTCCCACTCTCTCCTATTGCCTCTTTGCTTGGTCTGTTAGTTTCCTAGCTAAAGTATCTCTCCATTGTCATCACACCCAGTGTTATTAGCCTTAGCAAATTTATAGTTTTGGGGGAGGGGTGTTTGTTTGTTTTATTGTTGTTGTTGTTTGGGGGGATTTGGTTGGTTGGTTTTTGTTTTGTGTTTTTTGTTGTTGTTTGTTGGTTTGGTTTGGTTTTGCTCATAGCTTCTGAAGTCTGATCTGAGTAAAGCCACGCCCTCATAGGGCTAATCTTTGAACTAGTCCTTGAGGAAGACACTCCTTAACTGTCTCGTCACCTGCTTCACTGGCTGTGAGTCATCAGCCAATCTAAGATTGCTTACCAACAAAACTTTTGTTCCTAGTAGCACTTCTGGCTTAAATTTTCCCATCTCTGTTTGAAATAAATATATCCCCTTTGGAAGAACCTGTGTTCTTACAGCCTGAATCACACTCCAGACAGAAATTCTGTGTCATTGCTTCAAAGCCAGTACAGGAACAATGGCTTGCTTTTCTTTGGATGACACCTCTGCTCTTCAGAAGGGTTTCTGTGCACGGGCCATAGGTTGCCCTTGTCTTCACTTGCCTTTTCTAGCACAGCCTTCCAGCTTGTAACTGGTGCTGTGAAAGTAAATGGAGCCAATATTCTCCTAGCAAGCTGTTTAGGGAAAAGCCCTACATTCTTCACGGCTTAGAATATAACTTGTGCAATACAGAACAGAAAGGAAGAGCATTGGGGTAGTTAGAAATGGTGGAGTCTTTTCTTCCCTGGAAAAACCATAGTCCTGGCTTTGGGGCAGAGAGGAAGGAAGCCCTGCTTTCTCATTCACAGTTAAACTCATCTTCATGGGTGTGATACTGGGACAGGTGGTGCTAGGGAAGGGAACCTGTTGTAGACTATCACTTAAACGCCACAGATTCTCCTAATTCTTACAGTGGTTTATATATTTTCCTAGGGAGGAGGAAATAGATTTCTTCTTTTGTTAGGACAATTTCTAGAGGGAGTTTCTTGCATTTTATAATTTTCACCAGTTATGTTTACTTCACAGAGAAGATCCACAGATATCCTTCTAGGGCTTCACTTGTGTCACTGAAACTGATGTTTCCCCCTAATGTTTATTCCTGGTTTATAATTTAAATATCCATCATGAATAGTTCTTCTACTTTATTCACTGGTACAGTCTTAAAGCTTTTACATGTAGACTAGCATCAGATAGAGAAATATGCCAAATACGCATAATTTAGGTGAGCTAGGTTATCAAAGAGAATTGCCACTGGAAGAGGAAAAAAAGCTAGCATGTATAGTAAGATACTATTTGTATTCTAATCATGTCAATAAGTAGTAAATTAGTATAGAAAGTTTAGAGATGAGTGGTTAAATAAAAGTACATTCGGATACAACCAAAAGTTTTGTGAGCAAAATAGTTCAACATACAAATTTGAGAGTCTCCTACAGTGGGACTAACAGAAGATAATCTAGACTTGCAGGGTTGCCATTTACAATTTTTTCTCAGGAAACAGCAAGGAGCATACTCATTGTGCTGGCAAAACAAATAGAGGTGGGCTGTTGCAAGGTGGAGACTGAAATCAAGGCCTTGCTCAGTGAATCAGACACCGCTGAGCTATGACCTCGCCCAACATGTGATCTCTTCCATTACCAGCTCTTAAGGGCCAATGAGCCGACAAGTCCAGCCCCATTTGTCTTTTATAGAAAAGCTTTAAGGAAAAAGAACCACAGGTCTGCAGTGTCTAAGTGACTCCCATCTGGCCTGTTAGTGACAGCAGGTTTCTTTCCATTCCAATCAGCTCTTATCTTGTGCTTTCTCTTTTTCAGTGGCTGCTTCAACCCCTAATTCTACTGCTGGTGCAGCCATGAATTCCTTGACCTCTCTTGGGACTCTGCAAGGATTGGCTGGAGCCACTGTTGGATTGAATAATATTAATGCACTAGCAGGTACCATAAACAGTGAGTATTTGCTGCTCTGGTGGACAGCCTTCCCCTAAATTCTCCAGAATTGGTCAGTCAGAATTGACCAGAAGGATATAAAATGGGAGAACTAAAACTTGGGATGGAGGAGCACATGGTTCAACAGTCAAAAGCCACCACCACCCCCAATTTTATCTCAAAACAAACCAATCACATCCCACCCCTAGCTTCTTTCCAATGTGTAGTATAAGTTCAAATCCTTAGATTGCTGTGCTTGCCCGTTTGGTTTTGGTTTTCTCAGCCCTACTGCAAGGCAGGGTGTTAAAATAGAAAAGTTAATGGAGTAGAAGTTAGGAAGCATATGCCTGGCTCTGCTGCCAGTCAACTATAAGAGCGCGGGCAAATCACAGCTCCCTCTCTGGCCTACAGTCTCCATTGGAAAATTGAAAATTCTGGGTCAAATGATATTAAAGGTGCCCTGCAGCTTGAAAAATCAACGATTCCAGACAAGTATAGGGGCAAAAAACCTAGTCCTTGGAAAGCCAGAGATGACATTGAAGGGCAAGGAGAGTCTGCTCGAAAGAGAACTGTCTTCATTAAGTGCCTAGAGATGTGGGCGCCTCTGCAATAGAGACTGCTATGACAGGCAACACAGGATTTGGGCAAAAAGCTTATCAAATTATACTTGATTCTGAAGCAAACTCCCTCATTGAAAAAGGACGCTAGCCTCTGCCCCACACAGCTAACTGCTAAGTTACTCACATGAATGTGGGAATAGTACCCAGGCCTGAAGATTAGTCACACTAGACGGTCAAGTATGGGCTTCTGCACTAGGAAATCTGAGCCTCAGCCACAAAGAGGACATCTAATTTGCCTGTCTGCCTATGTGGTCACCCTAGTTGTCCAGGAGGTCCAAGACATTCAATAGAGTTTCTGCATTGTGGACCTAGTTGTCTGCCAGATGGCCCTTGGTTAAATATTTAATAGGAGGGTCCTGGATGTTTACCTCACTTTAAGCCATGAGTCAGTAAGTAGTTAATTGCTTTACTAAGTGATCAGTACCATAATTATTTTAAAGCAGAAATCCTAATTTATATTTAAAAGTTCAAAAAGTAATAGTTTGAAAAAGAAATGAGATCAGCAAGATGGCTTGGTGCAGGTGAGGGTGCTTGCTGCCTAACAAGATGCACTGAGTTCAACCCGTGGGGACCCACCTGGTAGGAGAGAACACACTTGAACAAGTTGTCCCTGGACCTCCACAAAGGTCCCTTCCCCAACACACAATAAATAAATAAATAGCAAAAGAGTTTAAAGAATCTAAAATGTATCCACATAAAGGTTAACTTTTATAAACCTGTTAAGAAAATAAACAACAACAATAACAAAACTGAGTTTTGTCTGACCCTAATGTTTCCTTCCACATGTGATAGCTCTTAATTAGAATACAGTACATGGCTTGGTAAACTTGTGACAGCCAGAATGTTTTATTCCAGTTAAAACTGCCTCCAGCTTTTACATTTTCCAGCAGCCACCTAGGAACCTGGAGGCCTGAGTCCTGTTTCTGGTCAGCTCCTCTTTTTGACCCTGTCCTGCAGCAGTGCAGCCCACTCACCCTTCACCCGGGTCTGACCCTGTCCTGTTCACCTGGGTCTGAGACTGTCCTGTTCACCTGGGTCTGACCCTGTCCTGTTCACCTGGGTCTGACCCTGTCCTGCAGCGGTGCAGCCCACTCGCCCTTCACCTGGGTCTGGCCCTGTCCTGGAGCAGTGCAGCCCACTCGCCCTTCACCTGGGTCTGGCCCTGTCCTGCAGCGGTGCAGCCCACTTGCCCTTCACCTGGGTCTGGCCCTGTCCTGCAGCGGTGCAGCCCATTCGCCCTTCACCCGGGTTCCGGATGTGTATGTGCATACATCCCTCATGCTGCTTCTCTTGCCCCAGGACCTAGTTCCCCTCAAACAAGGACTTTGATTTGATCGCCCGCCTGTCCTTGGTCTGCAGAGTAACAGGCCAGTGGGAATGGTTGTCCTCCTCAGCACGTGCTCATGACTGCTGTGTGTCCTCTCGTCTGTGTCCTGTGCCTCTGCACCTGCTTTGTTTTGTGTTGCTGGGCTTTTCCCATCTTTATTGTAAGGACCCAAGGGGAACTTTGTTGAACGATGAGAAACCACAGCTAGTCCTTGTGTGGGGTCGTATGTTACACAGTTTGCTCTGGCAAGGACAACATTTCAAATTGAGTTGCTTCTTTTCATTCTTTGTAAGTGGGTTGGTAGAAATATGCTCAGTTCATGACAAATTAAGAAAGAATGCTCTTAATTTCATATATCCCTACCTACCAGTCAGTTTGAACCAGGAAGAAAATGTTTAATTATACAGAAAAGGAAATATGTTCCTTCTTGATTGCTAAGTGTTACTAGTGCAAACATTTTCTAAAACTCCAGCATCAACTTGGAGAAAGTAAGTATTCTTTGTCTCAGATTAAAAATTAAGGGAAACCCTTTTAGCATGGAATATCTTCCTAGTTCATTCTTCCTCAAAAGAAATGGTATCACCTGTTGCAGGTATATGTTTTCTAGACAGTCAGCTCTCAAAACAGCTAATGACCAGCTGACATATTGTTTCCTTGCTGGCTGTGTCCCAGTAATGCCTAGTGTATGGTACTATGGCTACAATGATGAGAGGATTCTGGTTTTCTAAACAGAGCCAACTATTTTCCATGAACAAACAGCCAGAAAGAAAATACGTAGATGACACATCTTAGCTGGTGTTCTCCCCTGCTAGAAGGCCAGCCCCTCTCTGAAAGGGTTCATAGATAAGTGCTAGATTACATAGATTACACTGTTTGAAAAACCTTTCCTTTATTTTACCTTATAACAAAAACAAACATCTATAGCTCTCTAAAGTCAGAAATCAACAAGATAAAAAGAATGTGACTCATTTGGAGAGTTTGAAGATTCCATTGTTGTATTTTATATATTAATATCTAAATTAGGATGGAAAATGCTTTGTGCAGATAAATCTACCCAAGAGCCTCTCTCTGCTTGGTTATTTCTAAATGTAAGTGAAATGTATCCTTGTTTAAACTATGTGATTCTTCCACCTGGCTTAACAGGCTGTCCTTAAAACTATGACACTTTTACTGTAACGAGTTATAAACACTTGGTGAAGAGTGATTTTCAAATTCTTTTATGTGGATAAAAGAAGAGAGGATTTAAGCACATTACTCTAGCCTACATTGCTCTTTATTTACATTGCAGATCATTGTTTTAAGCTGTCTGCTAGCAGTTTGTGAAGATGATGTCATTTCATACAAGAGCACAACCCAAACACATTTGCATCTGTGACTTTACCAGCATAGGCATACGTGGAAGTGCAGCTAACTGCATTCATAGCCATCTGCCCTAATTCCAGTTGCTTTCCCCTCATCCCTCTGTATTATCTTGTAGCTTAGCAGGCTACACCTCATCTATGCAAAGGAGAACATACCTCAGTCAGTAGGTCATTCTAATACACTCCTTACTTTCTCTTTTTTATGTAATCTATATCACCTAGAAGAGTGGCTTACAAATAAATGCAGCCTGCTTATGGTACACTCCTAGTTCTGCTTAGTGCCGTCTCCACAGGGCTCACAGAAATATTTGCTTGTATTTGTGGGTGTGTCTGTGAGTGAAGATCTGTGAAGAGTCACTAAATGTAAACCATTTGATAGTCTGGTGACATACAAGCTATATTGTCAGGCCAACCACCTAGACCTCCCTTACAGACATTTGTCACACCTATCACTTTATCCAGCTTGCTTTGTCCAAATAGCATGCATGAGAACGACAATGAATAGGGGAAATAATTGATTCATTCAGCTTTCTCAAAGAAAAGCCTTAGTCTTTTAAATGGAAGCATTTTATTCAGCTAAACTTTCTTCAAACCTCTGCCTCTATTGTCCAAGGCTTTTAGAGGTAATCAGATGCTGACAGCTGACCTGATAAGTGGTAACTTTGAAACCATGATTAGTTAACTAGAAGAACATCAGATAATAATTGGTCTCGGAAGTTGAAAAACAACTCCTCCTCCTCCTCCTCCTCCTCCTCCACATATGTTTCCATGTGATCCTTTACCTGTTACTCCCTGAATTTGGCCAACCCATAGCCTCCAAATTTTCCAAGATAATATAAATATTCCCAATGCATCTAGGTTTGAAAGACCATTTTCTCCCCTCTTAATCTTTACTCAAAAGATTTATATCATAGAAGAGGGACGCTTTAGGCTGGGAAGACCAAGCTATTCCACAGACCTGTATCTGCACAGGCTCCCGACCAGTTCCCCACGCCTTGGCATCTGTATTGCATCTACTTCATGTCTCCCTGTAACCGCCCCCAAGCACGTAAGACCAGGAGTTGTCTCTCACACACATAACAGCAGTAGAAGCAAGCAGAGCTTCCAGAAAGTAGGTCTTGCTTAGAGTATAGTCTAAGAACATAACCAGCATGGCAGAATACTACCCAGAAGGACAGAGGACACAGCTGCAATGTTGCTTGGTGGACTGCAGGCCTCCATATACTCTATTTTGTCCTGAAACCTCGTTGCAATATTCTGAGAGTACGTAGTTCATTCTGTTTCTGTTTTAAGAGGTGGAAAATTACAAAATGGGAGAACGTAAGTAGGGTCCTTGTATGGGACTTATGTGACAATGTATGGAAATTCCATGGTCCTTATCTGACAAGCTATGGTAGAGTGGCAGGTAGATTTGGAGATATTCATTAGCGTGAACCTTAGGCCTCAGCATAGCCATGGCAAGCAGCTGGGCTACCCAGAGTTCCAAAGGCTGCTGTGCGCACATGAAACCATACACTCTGGGGTAGAGGGCAAATCACGTTCCTTCCAGAATTCCCTCCTATAAAGGAAATGAGTTCACAACTGATGCCCTGAATTCCAGATGCCTCTTGTGGAACTAAAAGAAGCACTCCAGTGGTTCCAAGGTGTCTGATACACTCCTTTAGCCCTCTCAGAAGTATCACACACATACTGAACAGTAAGAATAAATATAACCAAATGGGAAAAAGAGAATTACTCTCTAGCCCTTTGGCAGCCACAACAATAGGGCTGAGTGGGAAGGAACGACAGTAAGGTAAACGTGAGTAACTTGTGTCTGAGGGGTAATTTGGAGTAATTAGGAGGACAACCATTCTCTAAGCTCTTTCACAGTGCTTATTCTAACAGCATAGTTATCCAAGTTTCATAAGCAGATATGGTGCAAATGGGACATCTCCCACGTCCTATCCTTCCTGAGGACTGCAAGTGGTGACATTAATGGGGCTGTTAACTGCTTCCGGTACTTGATTTCTCCTCATAATTTTCAAGCATCTCATAGTAGCTATCCTCCATTGCCATCAAGATTAGCAGTAAGTTCATCTTAGGAACAAATCTTTTTTAAAGGATTTTTAATCAAAAAAGAAGCAGAAGGCAATTGTGTTGTTGCCTAGTTCATTTCCTAAGTTCATTGTTTGTTATGACTCTGTATTCAAGGAAAATGTCACAGTCAGCAGCCAGAATAGAGCATCCAGGATACAAGGACAAAATCACACATTGGTCTACATCCAGATCCCTCAGGCTGCTGTCAGAATCCAGCTTATAGGCAATGTCACTCTGGTTCACTAGAAAACATGACACTGATTTTTGTCTGTGTGTGTGTGCCTTCCATAGGGTGTCAGTAGCTTGAGGTGTCCTGTTCTGCAACTCTGAGCCAGCTGGGCTAAGTATTCCTGAGGCTCCAGTACCTTACAAACACCCTTTGACTGTTTAGAGAGGTCAAGTAGATGGTGCTGCTGACTCAGCCTGCTCTGCCACTTCCTCATCACACAGCTTGAGTGGAAAGGGTTTCTCAGGCCCCCAAGCTTCCTGAACCATCCACGGCCCCTAAGAGCCTAGCGGCATACATATGTGTTAGGCCTCAGCCACTAAGGTTTGAGTTGGGTTGGCTTTGAGTTTTCTTTTACATGCTTCTACAATCTAAGAAGCAGAGGTGTATATTTCAAAAAGATACCAGTGGTACTTGCCAGCAGCATCCTGCATGGAGTGCGTCTGTCTGACTACAGGGCTTCACTGGCGAAGGGAGGGAGAGTTATCATTGCTTAATTCTTTTTTTTTTTCTCCACATTATTGTGATTTATTTCTTCATATGTATTGTTTGTTGACTTTCTGTTGGTTTAATTAGTGTGCGAGCTGCATGCACTTGCTGTTGTACTGTGTCAAATGATTCTCTGACTTCCTTTGGAAAGCACTAATGAATAAGTGCTATTTCTCTTCTCTATTGTTGGGTTTTTTGTAAAGTTGCTCAAATGCTCTCAGGTATGGCGGCTCTGAATGGAGGACTTGGCGCCACAGGCTTGACGAATGGCACGGCTGGCACCATGGACGCCCTCACCCAGGCCTACTCAGGAATTCAGCAGTATGCGGCAGCTGCACTGCCCACTTTATACAGCCAGAGCCTGCTGCAACAGCAGAGTGCTGCAGGCAGCCAGAAGGAAGGTAGGTATCTATCTGCACCCCAGGGCCTGGCGGCGCCAGCCAGACCTGCGTTTGCCTTGAGAGCATGCCTAGAAGGTGCTAGTTTGAGCCAGAGTCTTAAACCACCTGCCTAATTTCTAGTATTCATGTTACAAGAAAAGACTCAAGCATATGGGCTTTATCACAGGCTTCTGATCTTTTTCCCCCAGTTTTTCACTTATCCCTGAAGAAGTTCTCATCTATCACGTGTTTACAGGAAATTATTTACTAGTTGTTACCATGAAAACTGCCTAGAACATCCTCTCCCCAGTTAGCATAAGCAGTCGGTCTCTCCCCTTACATAGACACTCCTCAGTGAGAGGGTACCATTTGATCAGGTTGGTGTGGGGAGGAACTTCTCTCAGTTCCCCAGGGTCTTGGTGTCCACCTGCTGCCTGTCACTCCACAATAGTGAATCTACAGCTAGCTAGAGATGACTTAGTCTATAGGGGAGGATGTCTTCTGGGGAAGGAAGGGGGGATGGAATGCCTAGGTGCACTGCCAATGAGGCAGGATACATTTCAGAAAGCTAATACTAAGAATAAATCAAAGCTAATTATAAAATGGTTAATTACCTGCTCCAAATAAGGATTGTTTATCCTTTTGGTTCTTTTGCTTTATTGGTTGGTTGGTTGGTTGACATAGGGTCTCACGTGCAGCCCAGGCTGCCCTTCACTTTGTGCCAGTGTCCACCTCCCTGGTACTATTACATTGGTACACCACCATGCTCAATTGCTTTAATTTCTTTACTAGCTGACATTGCTTTAAAGCAGTCAGCAATATGCTGTTTCCTTTCTGACTTGTTCAGAATATGGAAAAGGTAAATCAGAGAAGAATTTTTGTTTTTATTTTTCCTTCCCTTTTACCCTCACTCCGTAGTTACAAACTGCTTTTGCTTGGATATTAATGTAGAGTCTGGTAATCTGTAAGTAGTATCATGGTTTTACTCTGCAAAGATAGGATTTTTTAAGGAGATACAACTTAAAAGTTTAAAAAAATAAAACAAATTTTCCTTTGACAAAGAGCATAGAGATCTTGAAAAACAGAAAAAAATAAATGTAAGCCAAGTTATCTCTCGTTCCTTCAACCCTCCCTCCCTTTCCTCTCAGCTGTGACATCTTTTGTAGGTTTCTAAGCATGCAGAGCTGCTTGAACAACTGTGTCTCCCTGGGTTTGGAAGGGGCCCCACTTGATGAACACCACAGGTCTCCCCTAAGAAAGCCTGCCTTTGTTTAGACCCTGTAGGGTCAGGAGAAGAGAGCCACTGTGAGAAGTAGGTGCCATAGGAGGTAACCTGTCAGATAACAAAGCTAACTCCTCTAAATGGTTCCAGAGACTGCTGGTCCTCTCCAGCATCCAGCATGGCTTTACAGGACAAGATAACTTGTGTCACTCAGACATAACTGCTACCAAAAGATCAAAAAAATCAATGACTAAAGACCGGGCCCCCAAAGAACATTTTTCTGCATGACTTCCTCTCTACCCACTGCCCTCAGCTGCTTGTCTTTGACTAATAAGGACCGGAAGTCATGCTCACCAAGCCCTGACTCTAATTTAGGGATGCTGACTGCCAGTGATATGCATTAGGGCTCTTTATTTTTGGCACCAGTCATAGCTTTTGGTTCACTCATTTCATTGGTTTTCTTTGTTCATGCCTGGCCCCAGCTCCGTCTTTTACTCTCAAACCTCTCTCTTGACCATCTTCTCACCCAGTTAATATATTCAAGGATATTATCTATCTGCCATTAGTCTAAGTAAAATATACTTTAAAATGCAAATTATAGCAAGAAGGGGGCGGAACAATTCTCAGATTCCCCAGTCTACAGTTGTGTCCTTGTACTGACCTTTAGTCAGAGCTGAAATGTACCCTGAAGTGTCTAGTAGTCGAGGACTCTGGTGTATTTTCCACCACAGGAAGACACGAGCCATTTAGATTTGGAAACAAAAATGATGTAAATTAATGTTTCCATGGCTAAATTTTGTCAAGAATTATAGCATTCCTACAGATGTAAGTATCAGGAAAGCCCCATCACCTTTCATGCCATTGTGAACCTCGTCTGAGGCCTCTCATACATCCCCATCTCCCTCCCTTTACAGGAGGCAAGTTTCATACACACAAGTAGTTGAGGCCCCTGGTACCCAGCAAGAGGCCAATTGGCACTGGTGATTTGGTGTAGCTTTGTTCTAGCAAATAGATGCCTCTGGGCCTCGGGGGTTCCGTGCTACATTGGGCACCCTGTGAGAAATACACAACACAACCACCCACCTGTAGGGACCAGGGATGTAGCACAACTGCCAGTGAAGGCGTGCTAGGAGAAAGTGCACAGTCAAAGAGTGAGTTGTGAATAGGCTTTTATTACTTTGAGAGGTTTAGGATTGTGTGTGTGTATGTATGTGTGTATGTATGTGTGGGTGAATTTTTGATGATTTTGGTATCAGCTGCATCAGTTATAAACAGTGAATGTTTTTCTATATGAAGCTTTTTTTCTCAGTTTGGGGGGGTTAAAAGGTCAAAATGCTTCTTGATAAAGGGATATCTCAAAGGAGGGGGGGTCAAGAAGATGTTGCAATTAGTCCCTGGGAAATAATAAACAAAAGGACCAATACCTCTATTTGTCTGTCTCGTTGTTTGCAGTTTCCCTCTCTCTGGCATGGACATACTCAGAATGTACGTAGCATTCTGGATTGCCATGATCACTCAGGCATACATAGTCTGTTCTGTTCATTAAGATTGTACTTACTGCTCAGACTCAGTAGTAGCAACATTCCTTACAATGCAATTGGGCCCCATTAATCCTTCTTGAAGCATTCAAATCCTTCATTTAAAAGGCACATTAAATCTAGAGTACACATTTGATTGGTATACCTATTACCAAAAACACACATGGTACAGTAGCACGTAGCACACCCATTTCCATAGTCTAGAAAACAGTTCAGGATAACTGTCAACTACAATTGTCTCCTTTTAAAACAGACTGCCTCCCTTGAGCTGAAATATCGACTTAGCCGTACAGTCCGTGGCAATATAGTAATGTGGACATGTTTTTAAGTAAAGGAAACACAACTTCATCTCTGTTTCAGTAAAGTCTCATTATTTAAGACATTTTCTTCATTAATTTCCTGTGGGCAGACAAAGATGTGCCAGTTCATATATTTCTATAAAGCTCTTGTTATCTTCATGTACTCATGCCCACACGCATAGCTGCCACTCCCCACTGTAGGAGTTCTGTAGGGAGGTCACAGGATCCTGGCCCCTGATCCCCACGTGGAACAGGCATGCAAGGTCCCTCCAGTGACAGCCAGGCACGGAAGTCACTTTCACAGTTCTGTGAGTTCTTTTCTTCCCAGCATCCAAGAAGTATCCCAACTTTATCCTCTCTCTGTCAAACGTATCTGGTTCCCTTCTTTTTGTTCTTTCAACTTTCACACAGCTCTTGTGTAGGTGAGTCTTGGATTCAGTGAAGAACTTAAGAAAGCTAACCTTCCAAGCAGTAGAGCAAAAACAAAAGCGGGGCGGGGGGACTTTTCCATTCCCCCTTAGTTTCTGAGGTTTCCAGGGGAAGGGAAGAGCTTTGCTTAACTCAGTCTTGAGAAGCTCTTGCATCCACTGCACTTACTCCCAAAGCTAATTTTCAGAGACACAGAGCCTGTCACAACTATAAGGCTCTTGCTACCTTTCCCCCATTGTTGACTCCCTCCCAGCCATTCTAATAAAGACCGCTATTATAGCATGTGCGCACAGATTTGCTGAATCAAAACTGGCTGAATTACTGAGAAATCTGAGCAGCAGTAGCGCTGTTGTATCCCTTAGTCTAAATTGCTACAATTTGCTTAGAATGCAAAGAACATTCTCTTCCACTTCAGGAGATAGTCTACACATAAAACACCCAGGAGTAACCTATTCCTAAATTCTATCCCTGCTCTGCCCACTACACCACCTTCTCCCTCATGGAGACGAGTGCCAGTACGTGCAGCTAAAGTGGTCTGGAGATTCCCTGTGGAAAAAGAAGCTGCTTATAACATGCCCCACTTCCCCACCCAACCCCTGCTGCCAGTTTGAAAATTTCAAAGGACAAGTGTTTTCCTGAAGATCATGCCGGCTTAACATTATCCATCTGCTCGTTCTTCATAAGAAAAAGCCAAATGACTAGCTACCTGTTACTAAAGTATTCCTAAGCGGCTATGGGGACTAAGACTTGGGGGATACCTTACTCTGATTTTTTCTTCCTCTTTAGGTCCAGAGGGGGCAAACCTCTTTATTTACCACCTTCCACAGGAGTTTGGAGACCAGGACATTCTGCAGATGTTCATGCCCTTTGGAAATGTTATCTCTGCTAAAGTCTTCATTGACAAACAGACCAATCTGAGCAAGTGCTTTGGTATGCAAAAGAAACCTAGCTAAATATTGCAGGTTTCCCAGTCAGGAGTCAGGATAGGGCCTTCCTTATGGTGGTAGCTCCTGACCTTATGGTTTGCATGTAAACAGATTGGGGCCGAGTCATTTAATCAGAAAAGGGGGAAGAGCCATCAAAGGGGGCATTCCTTTAGACTAGAGTACTGAAGTATCTTCATATATATCTCATTCGCTTTCATCATAGAGCAGTAGTTGTTTCTTCAAACCCTGGATGGAGCCATGAATGTTTAGTCTGTGCTACTACAGATGAGTACTGCTACACTCTGCGACTAAGTCCCTAGTCCTACAGTTCCAAATAGCTCACACCCTGTACCAGGGCTTCTTACTCAGTGTCCGTACTCAGAAGCAGGGTGTGGCCAGGCTGCTGCCACTACATCTCTATGGACTATGGACTAGCAGTTGGTGTGTCCCATGCTTATAGACAACAAAGCATTATGATGGGCTTAGATTATAAGATTGGCTAGGGCTGGCTTCATGAATAGGCACAGAGCACAGGACTATGTAGGTATTAACCAAACACTCCAAAATCCCTAGCTGTCTGCCCTTGCAGCCTTTCTATCCAAAGGGAACATCCTTTTAAAAAAACAAACAAACAAACAAAATAACGAAAACTCATGTCCCAATGTTTCTATACCACCAAGGACAGCATTTGTTAAATCAATGACTTCTTTGTTTTTTTTTCTCCAAAGAAGTTAAGAATCCAGGGTATTCAAAGCCTTGTTTAACAAGCCCTGGCCCAGTGTGCATCACAGCATTTTGCTGATATCACTCCTACAATTTAATAAATTATATTGTGGAAGGCAATCCATTTTATAAAATAAGATATGGGCTAAAAGAAATAGGAATGTATATGCTACCAAGAAAATGTAAGGTATGGTGGTTCTCAAATAGCCAGAAATTCAAAGTTTATTTGGCTGACTGGTACATAATGTTTTGGTTCCTACAGCTCTGTTGCTAGCTCTTTCATCACCCAAGAAGGCCTACACCTCAGTAGTTAGAAGAATTAATACATCAACCATTTCCAGTGATTGCTTTACCCTAGGAGAAAGCCTGTCAGCCTAAACCCACTGCTCCTCTGCTGTGGGAACTGTAAAGATCCCTTTGTAACAGCTGAGGAGTAACATGAAAACTGGGCTGTATGCATGTGAGAGCCACAGCTCACTTTTGCACAAGGTTTCCTGTGCAAGGCTTTTATACCAACAATTTTCATAGCTGTGTAACTGTTCTAAGTTTATTTGGATACTAAAAGGGACTGTAGCTAGTAATTTGAGAAAACTTTATCTTGAAAAGAGATTTTTATCAGTCCACAACTACTTAACCAATATGTTCGTGATAATACAAGCTGTAGCTGTGAAAATCAGGGATGTAGTTTCAATTTGTCTTAAAAGCTTTGCCTCCGAAGTTTCTCAGTGAGCCAGTATGTGTCTTACACTCCCAGTTTGCTAAGCTGCTTGTTGTAATAAACCCGCCCTTTCATTCATCTCACTCTTGACCCATTTCCATTCTTTAACCATCTTGCCACCTCTATCTAAGAGACCCCTAGAGAAGGAGAAGTCACATCAGAGTGAAAGGCTTGGTTTGAGATTACTTCTACTGGGAATTAGCCACTGAGAACGTAAACAAGCCTCCCTATGAAACGCTGCCCTGCTTTACCCATCTGTCCACTTTTGTCAGCTGAGAACTCTACTCAAAGGATGTCTATGTCCTCTGCTCCCTTCACTGGTTCGTAAAAGAATTTTCTCTTTAGTTTTAAACCTTCATAGTAGTAGAGAGCTGAAATTCTAGAATCTTCCAAATTGCTGATGTTTGGAAGTGAAATTCAACCTATGGAATAGCTTCCTGTTGCCACTCAAAGTCGCGAATGCATAAGTCACCTCTTGCCTCAGTGTGAACCAAGCTATGCCTGGACTCCTGACTTGCCTCCCACTCCATTGTTAAAACAAACTCCACAAACGGAATTCTTTCCTCCTGAATCTTTGTGGAATATCATTTGTTCTTTCTCAAAAACAGGCCTGACCCCTCTCTCTCTGATTGTGGCTTCTTTGGGATGCAGACTAACTGGGATGTACCGGGACTGTTATTAAGCCTGAGAAAAAGAGAAAGGCGTGTTGCCTTTCCCTAGGTTTGTCTGAACAGTAATTCCAAAGTGTTAAGAAGCTAGTATACATTATTCTAATTCAATTAATTCGGTGCTTGACTCATCCTAAGCAACACGGCACAGGCTTTCTGTGAATTTACATATGTGCATAGGACATACACAGTACTCATGCTCCTCTGAGGATTCTTTCCAAAGGATCGTTAAGGGGCAGGGAGGTGCCGAGAGGCAGTAAAACAAACTTCAAAGCACTAAGAGGGACAAGTTCACTAGAGCAATTTCGCTTCTGTTTTGTGGGGAGGGCTTTTGTCCTACATGGAGAATTTGTAGTCCAACTAGTCTTCGGCCAGCGGGCACTTCCACTGCTGTCCATAGACATGCACTGTGCATGCATCGAACAGCATACACCTATCAGACCCCGGGACGGGCACCTCTCAGCATTGCAGTCACACACTCTGCTGGCCAGCGCGGCCAGTGCCATCTTCTGCCTGGCTCCCCCTTCACCCTGACCTCTCTACCTCTTTACGCTTTTTGTTTTCCAGGTTTTGTTAGCTATGACAATCCAGTCTCTGCACAAGCTGCAATCCAGGCTATGAACGGCTTTCAGATCGGCATGAAACGCTTGAAGGTGCAGCTGAAGCGTTCCAAAAACGACAGCAAACCTTACTGATCCTAACCCCAGAAGCTCCCTGCTCTTATTTTAGCTTTCTTAGGGTAAGTCCCACAAGCCAGCCTGTCCTCAACAGGGAAGGCAGAGGAGGGACCGCAATGCCAACTTTTACCAAGAGAGACGGTTATTTTTACAATAAGGCCTCCATTTCTTCCACTCATGCCCCAGCAAATCTGCCATAATTAAAACCTGGGCTATCTTGTTTATACTGAGCAAATCCCTCCTCCAATTGTGCCACTGTATTCTCCTTTGTTTTGCGATTTGAATATCCTTACTCCTTTTGAAAATTTTTTTGTTTTGCTTTTTTTTTTTTTTTAAAGAAAAACATATAAAGAAATAAATGACATCTTGAGAATTTAAAAGGCAAGCAAACACTAATGTGCAATTCTAACTCTGAAACCACTGGTGCCCCAAGAGCACTGCCTGGAGAGCTCACCCCTCCTTGCCCGCCTGCCCGCTCCTCGAAGGGCCCCACGGTTAGAGGTAACGTGGTGGCCTAGCAGAGAGAGAAGCCAGGAGAAGCACTTAAAACTCCACAAAACATCCTCCCACTACATTGGTTTGTTTTAATATAAGTAGGATTTTATTTTAGGGTTCAAAGAAACATGACATTTATTGGTCAGATTATTACACTGGTTGTCTATTTTGTTATTGTTTTATTTTTGTTTTTAGAAAGGATTAATGTAAAAAAAAAGATTTAGAGATCTGTTTCTTAAAGCTACAGGGTTTAAAAATAAAATAAAAATGAGTGAAAATACTTGATGTTTCTTGAAAGATAAATTTAATAATAAATAAATACATAAATAATACATAAATAAAAAAGAAAGCCACAGGCCTGTAAATTTTATTTGTAAAAAAAAAAAAACATTTCTATTTTTATACAAAATTTTTACTGCCTCAGAAATAATGGAAGTTATTTATTGCCTATTGTTAACTTATTGGGTACCTAAAGAGCAGTTCTCTGTCTAGCTAGAACCTTCTGAAGTAGTCTCTAGAGGAATTGTTCTAGGAATGGGCTTTTTTTCACTGTTGAACCCTAGACCTAAAGTCCATGCTTTATCCTCTTGTTGTTCGTATCTGTCTGATTATTTTGTCCGTAATTTCCATTATGTAGTTTACAATTCAGTTGTCTTGACTTCCCCATTTGTCACCTTTGTTCCGACTGGACCCTCGCCTCTGTCCCTTCCTAGTCCTTCACCCCAGAACACCCAGAATCCATCCCCTCTCACTCTCCAGATGGATTCTCTTGGGGTTTCATTGTGCTGTGGAAAAAGAGTGTAAGAAATGCAAATTATGTGAATGGCTCATAGACTCTCTGAAGACCTAAGATTTGCATTAGTTTTTCTCCTGCACCCTTAAAAGTGATTTTGTTGCTGCTGCGTAGATTCTGTGTAACTTTTTACTCTTCCTTGTTTTTTCCCTAGACATCTTCATGCCCGTTAGTTCATCGTTTGCCTAGCATGTCCCTGTGGCGTCTCAAAAAAAAAGTTTCATCGTCCCGTCATTGTTTCTGATGTCTTTCTGACCTCACATCATATTTGGTTCTCCTACTGACCTTTGATCTAGTTTTGACCTTTGAAATTTGCATGTGACCTCATCTAGCTATGAATTCTGGGAAGTCAATGTGAAAAACATTGCTGCATTCATGCAAGACTGAAATTATTAGACAAATTATAGAAAAAAAAAACCTGTGGCAAAAATGTTTCTTTCTTATTTTTTTTTTTTTTTCTTTTCATAAAACAGACTTGAAAGTATTACACAGGGATTGGCATTCTGCCCGGTCACTGGTGACAATAGCAATATGTGTCCAGGGACACAGAATGTTGGTTTCTAACAGACTACTTCCAAAAACAGTTTGAGAAAAAAAAAAAACTGTCTGATTTTAAGTCTCTAGAGGTCTGTAATAGTTTTTACATTTTTCAGGCAGTGTAAAGTTTTTTGATAAGGCCATTTTAGGTGGCTCACTTTCTCATTAAGATATATATATAGAACCACTTTTTGTAGATTAGTATAAGAAAAATATTTACCCTGTTTTGGGGCAAATGCTACCTATTTGTGTCACCTTTTGCTGAACTGACTCACAGTTAGACAATCCATGGTTTAATGCACATGAAATTACCTATATTTTATACTGTTCCAATGTACAGGAGAAAGGTTACTGTAAACTGCGTCATGTTGGTGCTTCTGTGGATTAAGTTGTGGTCTCATCATGAGTCTTAAGGTCTTAATGTTA
This sequence comes from Acomys percivali, assembly GCA_907169655.1. NCBI lineage: Eukaryota > Metazoa > Chordata > Mammalia > Rodentia > Muridae > Acomys > Acomys percivali. Next base: position 11,887,932 of record OU015749.1, read on the forward strand.
TTTGTTGATAAGACAAGCTTAGAATTGGTTTACTTAAAACAAAACAAAAAAGAATTTCAAAAAAAAGTTGTTTGCTTAAAAAAAATTTCATGTGAGAGAAAAAAAAAAAAACTATTCCAGAATAAGTTTTGTGTTGGCTTGAGAAGCATTGATGTCACTTTTTTTTATTGTGGACTATTAGATGTGTTTGTGTTCAGCAAAATGTGATCTGTTTTGTTTTTTCTTTTAAAGAAAAAAAGTGAAAACTATATAGTGCCAAATTCCAAAGGTACTTCCTTCCTAGAGCTTCGGTGTGTTTCTTGTGAGAAGTAATTTGATAACATGGGTATTTTATTATGTGTTTTGTATAAATCCCTAATATTTAAAAAAAAAAAAAAGGTTACAAAGTTTGTTAACTTGCTATTCTGTGGTCTTGTTGCCTGAAATTGTTATTGTTTGTTACTTCTCTATGCTGTTTTTTGTAAGACATTGTACAAGTGCCCATGTGTCACTTTTCTAAGCCTCCGCATCCGTGCTGTGAAGGCAGCCCTCACGGTGTATCTTCATAATATCTGGGGACCTCTAAGGTGAGAAAGTTTTGAACTTTTAACCCTTTCTACCCAGAGCTATCTGGAATGTTGGTGACTTTATGCTGTCATCCTTGGGTTTGTTTTGGGGTGTTTCTGGTTTGGAATTTTTTCCCATCTGTATCTTCTGAGTTCTTTTTGTTCCTTGAGACCCCAAAAATTCATGTCTTTTTCCTATACAATTTTTTTATTTTCTTTTTTTCCCCCTCATTCCTATTATCCTATGTTCCTTTAGTTTAAGTTTAAAAGATTGAGTAAACCCTGTGAAGGTAAAAATAGATAAATTTAGCCCTACATAAACCCTAAAGGCGATGTTTGCTTTTTGAGATCGGGTTTCAAGGTATGTCCTAGTGTCCAATATTTTCATACGCCCTGGAGTTAGTGGTCCAGTCTTTCAAGGAATTTTGCTTTTGTTTCTTAAATACGCTTAAGTGATGCTGAGTCAGCCATTATGCTAGGGATTCTCAGACTCCAGCTGACACCTGCGTATGCAAGGTGTCTGCATGAAAGCCTCCGCCCTTCCATGCCGCTCTGGTTTTCTAGGGTGTTCTGATCTTTCACAGGGGCTGGCCATGTTAGAGGAGCTCAGCTCTGCTCTTCACCACAGTTACTAACCAAATACTAGGACTAGCTCCTGCTGCCACTTTTTCAAGTGCCATATTCCTCTGAGTCTGGCTTCTTATGAACAGATGTCTTGTTTTGATAGACCCTAATGTCATCTGTACAGTCCCAGCACACACCCAGCTCTGGGAAAGCATACCCTGCAGGCTTCTGGTCTCAGCCTCCTTTCCTCCTCACCCACCCCACTTGGTTTAATGTGTGTGTGTGAGTGTGATAGCCCTGAGATGGAAAGGATTAGCCTCTCACAATGCAAAAAAAACAGAGTTTCCTCCTTACAGCACGTGCACTTCCAGTGACATGACTCGTGTTACCCCACACCTGTTTACTACTGCCGGGGCCTTCCTTCATCCTTGAGGGCTATTTTGTACTTGCTGCAGCACTCAGCTTAATAACAAAGTGACCACACACATTCTCAGTCTCTTCTGTATGGCGGTGTGTAGGTACACATAGAAACACAAGAGAATACCAGTTGTATTTCATAGACCATCTCATCCAGAGTCTGTTCATTTATCAGTGACATAAATCTCAAAAAAAAATCTGATTTTTTTTCTCCCGTGGAAGCAAACTGCCCTCCTTCCTCTTAACCCACCTGCAGCCCCTCTGCCCCCAACCCCACCCCTGCAGAGGCTCGGGCCAGGCAGGCACTTTCTGTTGAGTGTTTCTGATTTTGCAGGCAACCAAGATAGTACATTGAGGGGGAGGTTTTTTGGTTTTGCATGTTCCATTGTTAGAAAGATAACCTTCCTCAGAGACAAACTGCCCTTTATCTTTCGATATCAAACGGAAAAAGCTGCAAGGGTGCACAGGGCCTGTTTCCGGAAGACAAAACACAGGGAAACTGCGTTTTAAAAAATCAAGTGTAGAGCATAATGTTTCAAAACTCACTCAGAGAACTCTGATCAGATGGCGCCTCCGAGGTGTAACAAGTTCATCTTTCTTTCACCGCAGGGTTCTAGGTCTTTGGCTTGTGCAACTATGGAATCATTTACTGTTTCTGTTTTTATTATCTTAAGTGCTAATTAAAAAAAAATAAAACTTAAAAAAATGTAGTTTCATTACCTTTTGAATAATGTCATACAAAAAATGTATTTGTGTTTTTGTGCTGTGGGAATTGTTGTTTGTAGATTAATAATACCATTTTGTTTAGAATTAAAAAATAGTTTTTAAATATTGTCTGAGAAAAGCCAAAGTTAATGCAACCTAGTGGAAACTGTAAGACCATTTGAGTATTGTTTGTTTTATTGATGCATTTGGATTTTGTTGTTTGATGGAATTTGAGCCAAAAAACAAAAATGCAGGCTTTCCTATTTCTACAACTGATTGTACTTATGCATTTTGTACCAGTGGGATTTTTTATACTGGAGATTAAAAAAATGGAAATTTTTGTGGCTTACTCTTGTGGGCCCCCTGACAATGACTGATTTCAAGTTTGATTTCTGGTTGATAGAAAGAAAGTTGCTTTTATTTTAAGAATTAAAAACTTTGGCTTGATTTCTTTTTTCCCTTTGCTTATATCTAGCATTAGAATTTTGTCTTAAAATACAGCGGTAAGTTTCACTTTTTATTCTGTATTGTGCAGTTACACAATAAGATAATTAGATTTAGAAGTACTCAGTCACTTTAAGTGGATAAATGTATTAGTTAAACTTTAGGAGTTTGCTTTTTTGCTGTTTAGATCGAAGTTTTTTCTGACCCTTCTGTCCTCATTGTGAACATAACTGTGTAGTTGAAACAGTCAGACTTATTTTTGTAATGTATGTTATTGTGTGATGCGGTTTTTGCTTCTGTCTCCAATATTAAACCATTTTCCTAATACTTGTTTCTCTCTGCGTGTTGTATTGTTGGTAGTCATTCTGTTGTTGGTGACGCATCTACACACCTCACTGTTGCACGTATCTGTTTTTTTTCTATATGTTGTGTAAAAAGATACAGTCGATTCCACCTAAGTGAATATCTGATTTGGGAAATGAGTCGCATCCCACCTCTGGCTTATGCACAGCCTACTCCCGCTAAGCGCTGCTTCCAAGACAGCATGCCTTGTCCCTGTGATTCGTCTGCTAACTGCCCACAGGGCTGGACTTGGCAAGGCATTTTATGGTCTTTGGGCCACACACGTTCCTTTCCTCTCCTCTCCCTCACACCCGCAGTCCCTAGCACTCATGCTGTCTCTGCTACAACCTTATGAGAAACAGAAGCAGTAAACCCAGGGCTGCTTCTGTCGGCCTTCAAGTCCCAAGTCCCATGACTACAGGCAGGGTTAGGAAGGGGTCACCTTTACAAAAGAGGTGCACCCTCAGGGATGGGTAAATGAAACTAGCTTGTCAACAGGGGGTAAAAAGAGTTAAACTGAGGAGTCTGCTCCCCTGACTGATGGGTATGTATAGAAATGCATTTCTAATTAATTTAACCCAGGAGTAGCTTCACTTAACTAAAACTGACAGAAGTGGGAGGACTTCCATGGACTCCAGTGGAAGCTGGACTCAGTGAGGGGGTGGGGGCCTCTGCTCAGGTCCTCGCTGTCGATTTCCAGAGGGGAGCTCATTATGCCATAGGTCCTGCACTCCTTCCTACACGGACACAGGATAGGGACGGGGTTTGCTCTCACTGTCACCCGAGCCCTAATGAGAGACCGGTTCCCGTTCCCTCTGCAGTAAAAGCCACCGCCCTCTCCGCTCTGTCTACCTGCTCAGGAGTCTGGCTGCCCTCCAAGTTCTCGTCATAGATCCCATGACTGTCTGTGTCCCCTTCTCTTTTTACCCTTCTGACTTTCTAGTGTGAGCACTGAAAGGTTAGACACAGTGCCTGCGTCAGGCCACCCTGAGCCTGGTGGCATTGAGAGCTCTGGCTGCCCCCCACCCTGGTTTCAGATGGCCCCTCAGGCCCCTGTTCCTCAGTCAGGTCAGGAACCACAGGCCTACCAAGTGGAAGAAAGGCACCTCTTCCCCTAGGCCGATCACCTCACTGAGAGTGAGTTTCAGAGTCCTAACCCTACACTGATGGAAGCTGATTTCTAGAGATAGCTCTGCTGTCCTTCTCTAGGCCTGGGCCTGGCCAGTCTGCCTCTGAATGGCCACTGCTTCTATAGTGAGAAAAGATGCCTAAAGGTGTGATTTCTCTCCTTTCTTTTCTGGAGGAATGGGCGGGATAAGGGAGGGAAGACCTGGGGAAAAGGATGATAAAATTATTTGCAAGATGTGTCTTTGAAATACAAATATGACCACCATTCAGCATGAGGCATAATGTACACACACAGACAGATGAAGGGGGTTTCTCCACAGAAGACACAAAGGCTCCTCCTGTAAGCACTTGGGACTATAAAGTTGATCACTGCTTAAATTCACACTCAGTGTTGGTTTTTGTAAAACTCTACTGTGTGCGCAGGTCTGCCTTCCGCCTGTGCAAAGGCTGCCTTGGGAACCCACAGAGCCATCAGCATTTCCTGGCTGCTGGAAGCCATATGCCTGCCAGGCCACAGCAGTGGGGTGTGATCCGCAGGCTCATAGCTAGCAGGCTAGGCAATGCAGTGAACACACGCAGACCGCGCATCGTTCCTGATAAGTGAATAAAACACTGTGGCCAGACAATCAGCTTATTCACTTATCAGGAATCGACTGTTGTACTAACTCACTGTTTTTGTTTTTCATTTCTGTTGTAGTTCACTATTTTTGCTGTGTTCTGTTTTTCCCTCTCATGCTTGGGCAAATTCACTGGGAATATTACCTTCATGTGACCATGAACCGTTTCTATCGAGTGAAAAATGGTATCTTAACAAAATCTATGCACTTGCTATCAGGAACACAATACTGGATGTGTCTTATATATATTGAACTATATAGTACTCGATTTCTTAAATAAAGCTGAAGAAAGGACTCGGTGTAAAGTTAATGTTATTATTTCTCAAAGCAGTGTTTTTAAGGGGTATTGTTCTTTTAAGTCTTGAGTGATATAGGATATTTTTCATTAAAATTATATCATTGTCTTTATGAATTAATATTCAATAAATGGACTTTGGAAACAAAACCTAGTGGAGGGGGTAGTTCTTCCAGATGTGTTTTAGCGAGGGCTCGGCAGCCCATCTTTCCAGGGGCTAATCTCGTGCCGCGTTAAGATAAAACAGAAAAATCCTTTCACCTCCAAGGACCACGAGAAAGCGATCTGCATCCTAGCCTAGAAAGCCTTTTGAGTGTGTGGCTTCCTTGGACTCTAAAGAAGGGGACAAAAAAGGAAGGCAGGCCTGACAATAACACTGGTGTGTGTCAGATGAGGTAACACTGAAGCCATACCCTGTGGAGGACAGTGGCAGTTCTATTCAGGGCCACAGAATGAGGGACAACAGAGGGAGCATTTGATCATTCTGGATGAGGTGGCAGGATTTCAAAGTCGCTCATGAGAGGGAGCTGGCCTGTGAGTTCCTAGGCTTAAGCGGGAGGCCTGCTGCTTGGCCCTTTGAGAGAGGATGTTTGAAATTTTCTACAGGCTTTAAGTTTGAACAGAATGGCATTTCTATTGGATCTCTCCACCTTGGGAGCTTTATGTTAGATTTGCTTTTTTCTCTTACGCATGACTCTAGGAAAAACTAAATTTCTGCCCGCAAAATGGCAGAGGCCCCTAACCCTTTGTGAAGACAGCTCTTACCCCTAGTGAGGGCCAGAAAGAGTGCCGTTACTGAAAACCCACTCATAGGCCAGAGCTCTTCTTCAACTCTCTGCCTCCTCCCACCCCAAATTTCCAACTCGTAAACCTGTCACACACCCCAAAATCAAAGCTTATAGTCAAAGGCCAGAGACAGGTTGTCAAATCAAGGGAGGGACTTGATAGCATGCTCTTGGTGTCACCAGGCTGTCTAAGAAAGAGGGAACTGTGGAAACACTGGTCTGGGCTCAGCCACTGAGAGCTAGCCAGCCAGAAGGTAACATTCCCTTTTTAAGACCATATCTAAGGCCATAGGCAGGGGCTATGCGCCTCAACGGCACAAGAGAAATTCAAGCTAGCACACTGTCCTCTCAGTAGGTCTGTAGGTCTGTAGCCCTGAACCTGGAGTGCTCCACGCCTGGGAATTCAGGATGCACTGCTGGGAGGTCAACTCAGACTGCCAGGTGCGTTGGCCAAGAGCTGCGTCATGCGCAGGCACTGTGTTCTGCAACTTGGCCAGCCACGGCTTAAAGCTGCACATAAGGCTCTCCAAGTATGGGTCACTGGAAATGGGAGTCCCCATGTGATGACAGTTCTTCTGTCATGAAGTTGTGTAAAAAGTACAGAAAACATTTAGGCACATTCCCTGGAGAGCCCAGACTACCTCAGTTTGAGGACCAGCTCTCCCGCTAATTACTGATGGTAGCCTGTGTGTGCCTTAATTTCCTCCTTAGCATAACAAGGGTGAAACTGTACCTAGTGGGTGTGAGTGTTATTCGGACTAACCAAAGCCACACACAAGATGATCAGATCACAGCATAACTGCTCAGCAAGGCTCACTAATGAATAGCAGTGCACAGTAGGGGCCTGGCCTTCTACCTGCTGTCTTCTCAACCATCCCTGGACACGGCCCCTATCTTAGGTAACTCAGTCATGGCTGGCCAGACTCTACAGCCTTTCCGTCTGAGAGCCCTGTGCTAACAAGTCCTAGAGCAGACATTTTCCCCTCCTGAGAAGCTATCCAAAGGTGACACTGTCCCCTAGAGCCAGCAGGCCACACTTAGGACCTGAGCCAACAAACCAACACATTATTCTCATGCTGAGGCCCTGTGCACCGCATAGGATGTTTTGTCATTTTTCCCAATAGGAAAGCCTAGCTCTTCCAGTTTGTAGCCAGCACAGGAGAGACAAGGTCACCTGTAAGTCTGCCTCTTACAGGCCCGCAGGTTCCTGGGCAACAGCCAGGCTCGGTCTGCGTGTGATAATATTAGGAAGAGCAAAGGTGGGGCTCAGAGGCACTGAGGGAGCTGAGTGGCATGCTGTCTACACCATCCTTATCTTCACCTCCAGTTTAACCACAAACACTGTTGTTTTACTTCGTGCCCACGTCATGTCTCATTGAGAAAACCGACTTTGTTAGTCAAAGCACATGTAAGAAGTCACTGCTTGGCTACAGACTGACTGACAGCAGCTCTCCATTACCTGAGCCTTGTAGCAAACATTGCACGTGGAGCCTCCCCTCTCCCCGTGTTGAACTTAGTAATACAACACAGCACAACGTCCACTAAGCACCAGGTGCTGAATACATGTCGTGTGTGCCTGTCTCCCCAGCAAGATGCATGTGCTCTGAGGGATAGGCCTCTCTCCTCACTGCAGTCAGCGCCTCACACAGAGCCTGCTGACCATGGAGGCATGGTCAAGTGGGCACACTGGGTGGATGCAAGAATGTGGCCAGTCGTTTGGCTGGGTCCCCAGCAAAGCGTTCCTTATTACGTGGGCAATAACTGAGAAAATTCATGCAGAGAGATGTCTGACTGTAGCATGGGCCAAGGATGGTAGAAACTGAAGACCTCTTGGCAAAAGTCAGGAACCACTTTGGGAGCCCTAGGACAGAGGTGGTCATGAGGAAGAATAATTGTGCTTGTGAGCCCCAAATATGCAGGAAGGAACTTCCCACGGAGTTCTTAGGCACTGGGTACTCAAAGGCAGGAGATGCCTGTGAGTGGGTCTGAACCACCGTGGTTCTACTGCAGAGCTCTTTTAAGTGACTCTATGCCCTCTCGGGAGAGTTTTCTGTTCTGAGGTGCTCCTTGATGCATAATTCTAACAGCTAAGGAACCAGAGGAGCCACAGAAAACTAGGAATGGAGGCAGCTGGTTGCAAGGCCCTCCCAAGAAACAGGTCCTCTGGCTCCTCTCATGTTCTTGCTGGGCCTAGAAAGCTGGAGTCTAGAGTTGACTGGAACCCAACAGCGGTGCAGCATAACTGAGCCATTGCAGCAGCCCTGAAGGGGCAAAAGCATCACACTGTTTCCGGGGTGCCAGTAAGCCTAGACATCCAGGGATGTGCTCCAGCCCTAGAAGTGTGTCCCAGCCTGTCCATCAATTCCAAAGAGATAGGGCAAAAGCCACTTATCATTCCCTTGTTCAAAAGACCTGCTGTAAACAGCCCCACAACACACACACACACACACACACACACACACACACACACACACCTAAACGTATACCAGCTACTTGGGTAGGAACCAGCAAACACAGAAAACTAATACACTATCCTTGCCTAGGAAATACTGCCACAGCTTGCACCTCTGCCCAGTAAAGAAAAGCACATCAGAGGAAGGTGGTCCAATGAAACCACATTCCCTCTACAAAGGCACAGGAGCACCATGGGACCCACAACTGTCAGTGCGCTGGTCTCGTGACAGGTGGCCTGTCACCCAAACTCTCCAGCCCCTGGCTAAGCTCATTACAACCGAGACTCAGCGTCCGTGTTGGAGTTTGGTGGGGACACAAGGGCAAAGGCTACCAGTGATGAGGCAGAAGAGCATTCTTGGACATCTATACACTGTCACCTCCCCCAGGCTGATCAAAGGGGTCCCGTGTGATCGTGGGGTACTTTCTAACCAGTTTGGAGATGCTTTCCATTGAAGAACTTTGCCTTTTTAACAAGCGATGAACTTCAGCAAATGCCGCCAGCCTTAAGGAAGCAGGGGCGAGTCTGGTGGCCTCTGTGGGTATGCAGGATGGAGATGTACCATGAGGAATATGCTCAGCTGGAGCTCCAGGGGCCCAAGTCTGAAGCTCTCTTCCCCTGTCCACATGCCCAGTCTGCCCAATTCCCATCTTACCATGACTACGTCAATCCCTGGCGTGGCCCGTTCAGTTCCCCTTATAGCTACATATACCCAGTAGCTATAATCTGTTGGTTCCCATCTGCTTGCCCTCCCTAGCACTGACCTCTGCAGAATAAGGGTCAAAAAACAGGAGAGACCAACTCTCCCTCCCTTGGGTCTAGGACAGCCATTCTCGACCAGTGGGCCGCAACTCCTGTGGCAAACCTCTATCTCCAAAAATATTTACATTATGATTCATAACAGTAGCAAAATTAAAGTCATGAAGTGGAAACAAAAATAATTTTATAGTTGGGGATCACCACAACATGAGGAACTACCTTAAAGAGGATGGTTGAAAACCACTGATCTGGGAAGAAAATGAGAAAAATCAACCCTTCTAGGGTTTACTAGGGTAAAACCAAAACAAATCACTAGACACTCTTCATTAAAGAATGTGACAGGGTTGAGGACTTAACTCATTGGTGAAGTGCTTTGTCCTGCAGACACAAGGCCCTGGGTTCCATCCTCAAGCACTGCGAGCAGCCAATGCAATGACCACCGAGACATCACACACCTGCGGATACAGCTGTCCCTTTCATGTTTAGCTCATTCTTTCTGACACTGGTACAAAGATGGAAACACATATCTACACTACTGTTTCCCAGATGACATTTCAAACACAAACTGCAAAGTAATCTCTGACCAAAAAAAAAAAAAAAAGGCCAGAAGAGACGTGTGAAATGCTGTCAGATGTAACCATATGCTGTGACATGAAAAAAGTCACCGCATCCCCCAGCCATATCCATCTACCCAAGTCCCAAGTGTTTAGTCACTTTTTTTAAGGTGTACACGCTTCCTTGAACTGTGTTGTCATATGGCATGTGCTAACCAGAAGCAACCGTGTGCCAAAGAGCTACTGCTTGAGTTTAACCACAGCCTCGCCACAGATTAGCTGAATGACCTTAAACATGTTCATAAAACCCTTCTACCCATAAGTGAATATAACGATCACAATACCTACATACAAAGTGATAGTACCTGTAGCACAGTGGGCAGCAGCCCAGCATTCAGACACCAAGCAGACACTCAGGGAAATGGTGCAAGAAAATTAGAAAACCTCTTAGGATTCTGAGATCCTTAAGAAATTTTCAGAAGCCAGGGAGTGGCGATGCACACTTTTAATCCCAGCACTTGAGAGGCAGAGGCAGACAGATCTCTATGAGTTCAAGGCCAGGCCGGCCTACAGAGCAAGTTCCTGGACAGCCAAGGCTATAGAGAAACTCTGTCTCATAGA
>OU015749.1:11898169-11908599 GCA_907169655.1 Acomys percivali
AAAGAAAGAAAGAAAGAAAGAAAGAAAGAAAGAAAGAAAGAAAGAAAATTGCAGCCTAGCTGACCATGAAGTTGCAAGTCTTTAATGCCAGCACTGGGGAGACAGAGGCAGATGAAATTCAAGGCTAGCCTGGTCTACACAGTGGTAAATTCAAGGCAAGCCAGGGCTTCATAGTGAGATCCTGTCTTAGAAAATTTACATATTAGTGGGCAGAGGAGAAATAATGAGAAAGGAATGAGGACTTTGGAGCTCAGAGAGGGCAACAAAAAATACTTCTAATGGTGAGGAAGATTTTCAGAGAGTTTGTAGCCAAACTGACAAATACCAAAATGCCTACAGAAGTGCAGCTAGAAGAAAGATGAGACATGACAGTACCAGAGACAAAAGTGAGGGTGTAGGGGTGTAGGGAGACAAAAGGACTAGGTGTAGAGGTGCAAAGTCCAGGGCACTGGGGAGCATCCTCCGGATGGACACAGAAGATGCAGATCCTGGGAAGGGAGGGTTCAAACCAGCTTTTTTTTTTTTTTAATCTCACATTGTGGGGACGTCTGGGCTCACTACCCAAGAATGTGCAGAGGAAAAATTAGGGCCTACGTGAGCCGTGAGCTGCCCAACCAGAGAGACACAGGGGATGGTGTGTTATGGAGACTTTCGGTGTCCAGGATGTTAACATCTTGAAGCGGCAACCCTGTCCTGCCTCTCCGCAGTGGATGAGAGGGGCCTCAGGTTTGTACCCAGTGTGGACAGCATGGGTCCCTTCTCCCTGTTGCAGGATGGTTAGGGATTGCTGAATTCCTTCCAATCTGTGAAACAACACACATTGTGTTCCAAAACACCTACTTCTTGAGAAACAGACCCTAATGAGCCCTAGAACCTATGAAGTGAGGCACGGTGACCCAGGGTTGCAACATGCCATAAATACGGAGTTCCTGAGAGAAGTGGTTCTGCACAGTGAAGAAACCAGGTTGACCCCTGCAATTTGGGTCAAAGATAGTAGCTTGTAGAATGGTCAGAGAAAAAGATGACTTCGCCTAAGCCAGAACCCAGCTAGTGTGTCTCCAGGCATCGCCCGCTGGCAAAACCCCACAGGCTGTTCTGATGCTCTGCCTGCTTCTGGGATGAAGAGTTGCTGAAGGGATAGTCAGCCAGGGATCCTCAGGGGTAGCTGTGATAGATACAATCCAAGATGGTGACATTCAAGAGAAACCATATAATATGGCAACCTAGCATAGGAATAAGGAATATATTTACATTTATAACTGGAACACTAGGCTGGGGCTATGGCTCAGTGATAGCCCTTGCATGAATGGAGGCCTTGGTTCAACCCCCAGACTACAAACACACACCACACACACAAACACACAACATACACAAACACACAACACTATGTTCAAATTACCAGCAATTGCATCAAATACCTTCACTCTATCCCTGATGCCCTCATCCCTTTATCCTTTCCTTGGACTAAATGCATCTCTGATGTTTACTGAGGCAAAGGGATAGATTTTGGGATGGGTGCACTAGCGATGTCTATTATACACATTACTTTTCAATAAAAAGAAAAAACATGTTTTCCTTCTGTCATACCTGTGCCAAATTTTCCTACCTGGAGCCCTGCACATTTCCAATCTCAGTGGTTTGGTGGCATCTCCAGGCTGTACTGGCACTCACCAGACACCCAACCACTATGTAGGTTCCTGTGTGAAGCCTCTGTTCTGCTTTGCTGACTCTCACTTTGAGGCTAACTGGCTTAGCCAAAAATAGGTTCCACCTGCCGTGGTGTGACCCTGAAACTATGAGGGCACAGTCTCACTGAGGTGTCTCCTACGTTCTTTAGCTGTTTTCATCTAGATTCTATATTAGAAAAAAAACATGTGTTAAGCGATGGTGGCACACGCCTTTAGTCCTAGAGCTCAGGAGGCAGAAGCAAGCAGATCTCTGAATTTGAGGCCAGCCTGGTCTATAGAGCTAGTTCCAGGATAGACAGGACTACACTGAGAAAGAAAGAAAGGAAGGAAGAAAGAAAGAAAGAAAGAAAGGAAGGAAGGAAGGAAGGAAGGAAGGAAGGAAGAAAGAAAGAAAGAAAGAAAGAAAGAAAGAAAGAAAGAAAGAAAGAAAGAAAGAAAGAAAAAGAAAGGGAAAAGGAGGAGACGATGCAAAGGAAAAGGAGGAGATGATGCACGATAGTTGTCTTCTGGAGACAGGCTTATTTCACTTAACATGATCTGCAGTCCCATCCATGTTCCTGAAAGTGAGACAGAATGCCTGGCCCAGGGCCACTTCATTCCTCAGGCTGCACCTGCTAACTACAGGCTGCCTGTAACCAAGATGGTGCCTCTGAACCAAGAGCCCTCTAACAAGTTCCACATACAAGTCATTCCAGCTCAGAAAACAGGCCAGAGTGCAGCCTCATTACAAATGGTAAGAGGCCACCTGCAAACATGAATGGAACTTCTTTCACAAGTGACTTTACTCCAACAAATGAGGTAGAACAAATAAGATACAAATCGCCTCTCCGACCCCAATAAACGTGACAACCTGCACCTCTGCCGTGTGCTGGGCATTATGCCTTATGAGCTCTGTCTGTAGTATCTCATTTAACTATCACTGTGGTCCAGGGAAGCAAACATCAGTTTGTTTGTTTTTTTTTTCATTTTAAAGACTCCTGCATCCTCCATCTCTTCTTGTCTCTGGCCAGCAGAGAGAGAGAGGCAGGAAGCCACCGCCTCCCCCACTGCTGCTCCCTTCACTGGCTCCAGGCCTCTGTGCCATAAACACTCCAGTTTTTCCATCTCAGGCAGAAAAGTAAAGTCACCTCAGCAGTCCGTCCTTTAGTATTTCCATCTTAGTAAAACGAATAGGAGCCACAGGGCATTGGGGTGTACACCTTTGAATCTCAGCACTTGAAGGCAGAGTTAGCTGGATCTCCACAAGTCTATGGCCAGCCTGGTCTACATAGCAAGTCCCAGGCCAGCCAGAGCTACATGGTAAGACTTTATTTCAAAAAGGACGGAGGAAAGGGATTTATCACAATCTGATGTATTTGTATCATATTCTGATCATGTGCATCCCTTAGGGGCTCTCTTATCCTCCTCCCACACCACTGGTTTCCTTTTGCTTCCCAAATAGTTTGCCCTGCTACTCTCTTTGGTTGTTTTCATCCAGATTCCATATTTAAAAAAAAAAAAAAACATGAGGTAGAAGCAAGCAGATCTCTAAGTTTGAGGCCAGCCTGATTTATAGAGCTAGTTCCAGGATAGCCAGGACTACACTGAGAAACTCTGTCTCAAAACAAAATAACAAAAAGGAAAAGGAAAACCATGTAAGAGTTTGTCTTCTGGAGTCTGGCTTATTTCACTTAACACGATGATCTCCAGTTCCACCCACGTCTTTAAAAGTGACTTGACTCCATTCTTTTTTACTGCTGAGTAAAACATTATGTCTGTGCATCTCACATTCCGTATGCAGTCATCTGGCGAAGGGCACCCCAGCTGACTCCATCACCTGTCTGTTGTGTGAGCAGTGTCATGGCAAACATGTATGTGCAGACATCAATGCAATGTCTTGACTTAGACACTTTTGCGTATAGATGCCCAGGAGTGCTATAGCTGGGTCCTGGGCTCCTAAGCTTTAAAGTCGAGCATTTGGCATTTTGTTCTTTGATTTAATTCTTCCTGAGGGTAAGGGCATAATGAAAGATTCCCAATACCCAGTTACATTTGAGTTCCATAAAATTATCAAATAATTTTATAATGTAAGTGTTTGCCAAATAGTACATGGGGTGTTAATTTCACTAACATTTGCTGCTGCTCACCTTACTGTAATTTGGAATCCCATATTTCTACCTGCTAAGTCTGACCGCCCTCCTTTGGGCATACAAGGGCCTCTTTTTCTAGTTCTCTCAACTGTGGTAATGCCAAGAGATAGATGGCCTATGCTTGCCCTTGGCAGGCAGGGGATCACGTTTATGGTCACACTGTGATTTTTCCACTGCATAACTTTAATGAACTTAAAAAAAAAAAAAAAAGAAGAAGAAGAAGAAGGGCCTTTTATTTGCTAACCCCATGGACTTGGGTATCTCAAGGCATTTCTTTGAAAACACTAAAATCACCATGTGCTGTATACACTGGGTAGCTCACACTTCTGCAGGCACAATCGACACAACCTGCACTCCTCGATTCTTTCCATCGTGGACATGCAGGCCGCAGAAGCAAAATGAAATTCAAGCAAAAAAGAACTCAGCAAAGTCCTGGTGACTCCCGCCCCTCCACCTATACACACACACACACACACACACACACACACACACACACACACACACTGTTACGGTTGAGTCAGATTTGGTGACTTAACTGAAGCAGCATCTATGACATTTCATATGCAATTTAGACCCATTAGTAGAAAAGAAGCAACTCTGCCTATTCACCCTTCTCAGATGTGTCTGTGTGCGGCCGACAGGGTGACTAAGATGGCTGCCTGCTGCCTGTCACCTTTTTCCTTACCCATCCCTACCTACACAGGTGTTCCTGCCCCAGGACTCCATGAAAATCACACTGTGAAGGACACAATTAGCTTTTCATGAAGATGTGCCCACATTTGTTTTTTCACTGCTGTAAACAAAATACCTAATATAAACCATTTAAAAGGGGAAAGATGGGTTTGAGGTTAAGGACTCAGAAGTCCCAGTGTGCCTGGCTCCAGTGTTCCTGGGCAGCTGGAAAACAAGGCAGTATGAAGGAAGGCCTCCGCAGAGGAAATCTACTGACACAGGAAGTAGAGAGATTAAGAAGCCAGAGGTAAGATAGACCCTTAAAGATACACCCGTAAAATCTATTTCCTCCAACCAGGCCCCACCTCTCATAGCTTCCCCACATATCAACTGTCCATTCAGTTATGAAGACATTAATGGATTCATTCTTCATAATCCAGTAACTGCAAAAGTCCCAGTTCTAGGCGTTGTAGCAAGGTCCGGATTTCAAGACAGTGGTTGACCCTGGGGCAAGAGAGACAAGAGGGCTGCTGGTCAGATAGTCTTGCTGAATCTGTGAGCTCCAGACTCAGTGAGAATAAAGTGGGAAACAATAGCAGAAGATCCTCAACATCAGCCTTTGGCCTCCATGTGTATGTGCACGCACGTGCGCGCGCACACACACACACACACAGCGGGGAAGGGCGGGCAGTAAGGTAGACAGACAGACCCATGGATTGAGAAAGACAGGGACTGGGATAAGGAGTCATTAAGTCCTACCATCTTTCTCTTTGTGCAGATAATAAAAGCCCAGGTCAAAAGCAAGGGCAGGGCAGAAGGCTGAGCGGAAAACCTTCAGTATAAAACTGCAGCGGCAGCCAAGCCTCCATAAGCGAATGTTAAACACACCTATTATAGCAGTGACTAACAACGCAGGATGGAGTACACACGGTGTAAACACCTTTAATACGATTCTAATTCTCTCTCTGCTTCAAGAGCCACACACTGTTATGGCAACAGAACAGGAAAGCAGATCACAGTATTAATTTGATATCTCGGCTCCATTTGTTCCACATTTACAATACAACGCTCGCATAATAAGCAGCCGGACCTGAGCCAGAGCAAGGGGGAAAGAAACCACTCTCGCCACTGAAGGGCACCGTGGAGCATCCGCTCAGCCTTGGGTTTTGTGAAATAAAAACTAAATAATAATTTTCTACAAAGAATGCCAGTTTCACCTCCCATTCAGTCTGCTGTTTGATTGACAACACTTGAGAAGCAGACCAGTCCTCGAAGTGTGCAAGGGAGGAAGGCAGAGACGGGAAGATAGAACAATCTGAGAGGAACGTTGAGCTGAGGAATCTCACCCAGCTAGAGGCTCAGCCCCAAGGTGTTGCCTCTTTTTGAACATCCCCACTCTTCCCAATGACACTCTTCCCACTTGACAACCAGAAAGATGTGCCCCAAACAGAAGCCTGAGCAAAAAGCCTCACGAGTTGCCAGTTGCATCTGTAATGTTTCTTGTTGCTGTGACCAAATTCATAGCAGTATGAGGGAGGAAGGTTTTATTGGGGTTCATAGCTTGAGAGTACAGTCCTGTATGGATGGGAAGGCGTGGTAGTTAGAACAGCCTGAAGCAACAGTAGCAGAAGTGTGTGGGTGTTTGCTTGCATCTCAGAGGCCCAGGACGCAGAGAGAGCTGGGGCCACGAGCTGGCTAGCCTGTAACTAAAGAGTCTCCTGCATCACTTCTCCAGCACCACCCTGCCTCCTAAGGCTTGACAGCTGCAAAACTCTGCCCCCAGGGAACCAACATTCAAACACAAGAACCTGTGAGGGACATTTCCAACCCCAGCTATCACAGGGCTCCCTCTCCCATGAAGCCATCCTAAATTGAAAGTTTTGTAAATTGAGAATAGCCTAAGCCTTTAATCCCAGCACGCAGGAGGCAGAGGCAGGTGGATCTCTGTGAGTTCAAGGCCAGCCTGGTCTACAGAGTAAGTCCAGGATAGCAAGGCTACACAAAGAAACCCTGTCTCAAAAAAAAAAAAAAAAAAAAAAAAAAAAAAAAACAAGAAAGAAAAAGAAAATAGCCATAACTGATTGTCTGAGGCTACCGCAAGCCTACACCTCAGCACACGTGTCAACCTCAGACCACATAAAGATAGTCTGATGGGAGGGCATACAGAAGAGCATCCCTCAGGGGCAAAACCCGTGACTGGATAGTGGAGGGTACAGTGTCCTGGGGCCTCACAGAATGAACATCTCTCTCTACCATGCTCTTGATAAGGAGCAAGGTCCTCGTTCTCGCCCAAGCTGCCTGCAAAGGCTCCACCTCTCAACACTGTTACTCAGGGGATCAGGTTTCTATAAAAGTGTTTGGGCAAGGCTTGAAAGACAGATTCAGACCATATTAACTGAGGAAGATGAAGAAGTGAAACACGAGCCTCACGTAGGCCAGGCCAGCCTCAGACTTGCTATGTTGCCAATGATGATCTTGAACTTCTGATCCTCCTGCCTCTACCTCCCAAGTGCTGGGGTTGCAGGTGTGAGCCGCATTGCCTGGTTTATACAGTGCTGGGGATGTAACCCAGTGTGTGATGGCAGTCTTGGTTGTCAGCTTGACTACTACATATGGACTCCGTTAACACTCAAGCAGCTGGGCCTGGAGCTCAAGGATTTTCCTGGTCTGATCATCTGAGGTGGGTAGAAGACCTACCCCCGCCCCCAAATCTGCCTTCTTCCAGTGGCAGCCCACACAACGGGACTTGGAAGAGGAAAGTCTGTACCCTTGCCATGACAGTGGTATGTGTGCTGTCAGAGATGAGGTGTGACAGCAGTGTACATGGCATCAGAGTTGATCTGTGACCATGGCACGTGTGGTGTTCGGTTGTGACAGCACACTCTGGTGCATAGCCCACCTCACTGCTCTCCTTCACGGTGATTTTAGGGTCACTCAGAGCTAAGCATCCCAGATCCACAGGGATGGGGGTGGGGAACTGCAGTGCAGCTGTTTGCTAAGGGCGAGGGTGGGGCTGGGGGGACAGAAATGCTTTGGACTGAAGGGACACACAGATTTCACTCACAGAGATTGCATTTGCCTCAACTTCAGCCACCTCCCCCACTCAGAGCCCTCGCAATGCAGAACTCACTCCTCAGAGCCACTCGGCTTTTTCCCATCTGCCACCTGCTCTTGCTCTCCCCACCCACTCACCAAATGGGAGTGGGTAATGGAAGCAGCTTTAAAAGGAGGAGGAGAAGAAAATCCAAATAACAAAGAATCGTGTAATTAACCCTGCAGTTCCTTGTCCTTGGTAGGTTTGCGCATGTGTTGCCATAATTACACATTACATCAAGTTACAGAGTGGCAGAGCTTGTGTGGCCTCTCAGTGACATCTGCAGGATTTTCCAAATGAGGGGAAAAAAGAAAGGAAATCAGAAAGCCTGGGTTTGCAGTGCTTATGCGTAAAACCCTTCACCTCTGATCAGTGCAAATCCACCACAGACACTTCTCCTTCCTTGCTCACCTCTGAAAATGGTTTGCAAACTCCTCCCACTTCTTTTGTCACTGAGGCCACCCTCCTCTGCCCCAGACCTTCGCCTCAGCCCTCTATGGCTGTCTATGTTCCATGTGGCCTCTGACCCTTTACTGATCATCTCGCTCCATGCCCAGTTGTCTTCACAAGCCTCTGCCATCATTTGGATATAATCTGAGCATGCCTGAGAGGTTCGTGTGGTGACAGCTGGGTCCTCTCTGTGGTGGTGTTAAGAAAGAAAAATCTTTAGGACACAGGGTATTGTGGAGAGTTATTAGAAAGGGTTAATGAAGGTCTGACAGAACTGTGTTCATCCCTGCAAGAACATCAGTTGTTGTAAAGGAGCCGACATCTTTTCCTGAGTTCCGCCTCTTGACATCCTTGCATTCTCCCGTCATTATGAGGCCATGTACCACGGGGCCCTCACCTGAGCCTAGCAGACCCTGGCCTCTTGCTCTTGAATCTTCAGAAATGTAAACTATATTAGTACTCTGTGTGTGCACGCATCCTTACAGAGGACCCAGCCTCAGGTATTTTGTAACAGTGAAAGAATGGGGCTGAACTGAGAGAGCTTACCACTGTCTACAGGAGAAGGGGAGGCTTCTGGCATCATTGGATGGTAAGAAAGTTGCTCCACTCTCAGTGCATACCTCGCTCCTTCTGCCATGGGCTCCTCTCCAGGGTGGGAGTAGAGATGAGGCCCAGACCCAGCCTCCGTCACTGGGCCAGATGCCCAATATTCTTGCTTCTCCCTGGCATGCAGAGGAACTGCAGCAGGTCACCTGGAGCCCTGCTGGCTCCCTGGCAGGGGGGTGTGGCATTTTCAGAACCCCATTCTTGAAGTTGACAGGAGCAGCAAGGGCTGGGTGGGAGGTGAAAGGTGGCACCCCACAGCTTCTCAGACCTACAGCAAGGACAGCAGCAGCCTCTCGGGACTGGTTTTGTGCTTCTTCTCCCCCAACCAAGTCAGAGTGAGGAGCCCAGAGACCCCCTGACTCTGTAGCCAGTGAACTGTGTCCCCATGAACAACAAGAGAGATTAGGTGGGTCCTTTCACTAAAATGAAGTTCAGGGCCTACCCTGGCCACCTAGAGGCCTGACAGCCAGGATCCTCAAAACCAAACCAACTGCATGGGACCCTATCAAGCACTGCCTTGTCAGTACCTGTACCCTCAGCTGAGTGCCCCATCCCTACACAGACCCCACCCCAACCCTGCCCTGGTCCCAACTGCACACCCTCACCCACACAGCTCTTCACTAGGGTCCTGCCCAGCTGTGCTCCTAGGCACCATTTCTCAGGAAGCTCATGGCCTTCCCTCAGGGCATGGGGATGCTGGAGGAAAGGAAATCCAGGGTTGATCAGAGAGACACAAACCCCGGACATGTGACAAGGACACTGGAATGGTGTGATCATGTGACTTCTCTGTTATAACACACTGTCGGGAGCCAGGACTTGCAAAAAACAGTGTAGGCAACTAAGTATGAAGCCTTCAATACCAAAATCTTTGGGAGGGAGAGGGTTTATGTCCAGACCCTAACAGTTGCCCATGCATCCTGTCTGTCTCCTCGGTGCACTGTGAGCCCTCAGGGTCTGCGCTAAGGCTCATCTCGTGAACTGAGGTGATGCTCAGTGACCCCTGCCCAGTTGTGCGGTTTGGGGACCTCTCTGTCCTCTTTGCCTCTGTCTTTCACACGGCTTCTCCCCCGTGAGGTCTCTGTGCCCTCTGCCTTTTCACACAGGGCCACTCCCTTATAGGGACTCAAGACACATCTAACCTCATCTTGATCCTGACGGTGGTCAAATCAGCAGAGAGCCTATCTCCAAGTCGGGTTACATGGTGATGTTCTAGGTCAACACAGATTCAGAGGAGGAGGAGGAGGAGGAGGACACGGTGCCACGATCCTTAATGCTCAACAGGGAAACTGAGGCGTGGAGAGCTGGAATGCTCATGCAAGACCACACGCACCCTGGAGCCACCAGCATCCCGGATAATTCAGCTCTTTTGGGTTGTCACTGACTTGTGGTCCTTCTCAGCACAGTGTCTGTCCCCAGCTGGGGAGAAAGCCCAATGTTCTGCCCAGCTCTTCAACTGTGGCTCTGGCCCAGGTCTCAGTTACGTGGAGCAACAGGAGGGTAATGGCCTGGATGACTGAACATTGCATAAACCCAGATCATAGGAAATAGAGGCTGCTCAAAGGCCAGCCTCCCCCACGCTGGCTCTGTGGGATGCAACTGACTGGAAAGCCGTGCTCAGAAAGGTCTGTGTCTTTTTGTTGAGGCAAGGGGTGAAGGAAGGGCAACTTCAAAAGTTTCCCTTTGTTTAAACTCAACCCTATACAGGGCACAGATTCCAGAAAAGCGAGAGGCACTTTGAGCTTTAAAGCGGGCAGTCACCTGGCGGCCATGCAGGTCCCAGACGGATGAAGC
>OU015749.1:11922374-11934990 GCA_907169655.1 Acomys percivali
CACACACACACACACACACACACACACACACACACACACACACACATACACACAAACACAGGAACGTCCCCCAAACATACCCAGGGTTGGGTCTATACCTCAGTGAGTTGATATCCTGTCACATTGATCATCATTAACCACCACACAGAGGGAGGTTTTAAAATTAATACGAATGATGACTAAGCTGAGAAAGCAAAAATATTGGCCTCAGGAGTATGACCTCCATGGATGATGTGTCTTCGGGAAAGGTGATAGTTTCAGTAACATGGAAGCCTGAGAAGGCGCCATACACCCAATAGTAGGGGTGGCGGGCAGGGAGTCCCCAGGTCCTTCCCTACCACACTTTTCATTTATTCTTCCTCCTTCATCAAGCGCATTATTTACCAAGCAATTCAGAACAAATGTAAATCAACCTTCAGTATTTACCCATAAGCCTCTGAGTCAGTGCACCATGGCGATATTTGCACATCAGTGTTTACTGCAGCACTGCTCCCAACAGCTAAGTCCCAGAACCAGCCTACGTGTCCAACAACAGAGGAATAGATTTTTTTTTAATGTATACATACACACTGGAATTGTTTAGCTATAAGGAAAAAAATACGTCGTGTGCAGGGAAGTGAGTACAACTGTAGGCCATCTTACAAGTGAATTAAATCAGTCTCAGAAAGACAAATATTCTAAATTTTATACTGAAACACAGGGTTATGAGTATACAGGTACACAGAAGTATCAAGTAGAAATTGTCCACGGGAATAAGAGGGGCCAACAGGAGGGAGGAGGAGAGAGAAGAGGCTGGTCGCATTGGGAGTAACATGCTCAGGCACACGCTATACCCTTGCCTGCTGTCACCCATATCATAGGTGGCAGATAATATAGCTATAAACAGATGTGTACCTGACTGGCTGTGTTCTCTGTGGATCCTAACTGACACAGCAGGCTTTTCTGAAATGGAGGAATTTATGCCAGACCAACTATGAAAAGGGCAAGAAAAATCAAATGTTGTCCCCAGTAGAAGAAACAAGTGCAAAAGCCTTGAGGCAGGAAAGGGTTAAGAATGCTCAGAGAAGCAGAGGAGATCAGTGTGGGTAAAGACCATGGTTGAAGGGGAAAGCGATACAGGATGAGAGCAAGACGGGTCAAGCAGAGCCTTGCAGCCAGGCTGTGACTGGAAGATGGCTGAAGACACCTCAGTGAAGCTGGAAGATAACTAGCAGAGCAGCAACGAGCGCCTCAGGTGAGTGAGGACTTTGACCTTGGAAGAGGAAAGGGTCAATTCCATGTTCACAAAGTCAGAGCCTATAATGGAAGCCTATGGAAGGGGCGTGTGTATAGGTTGAAGGGGTAAATTAGTACAGAGATGAACAAGTCAGTAATCAGCTATGCATTTGACAAGGCACACTGGCAGGCCCGTTGTTTTGTATAAAGGTTGTCCTTAGATAGCCACCCATGCCCCTTGGCTATCCGGTACCTGCAGCAGCAGACAGAAGCACCTATTACCATGTGCAAGTAGGCCACCGCGCTACCCACAGGCAAACCAAACTTTCCCTGCAGAACACTTTGAATTAGGTCTAAGAGCTGGAGGAGTGAATTAAGTGTGACGCTGCAGACCACAGAGCATGCAGCAACTGTGGCTGGGTCGGGGTTGGTAGGAGTGGAAGCGGCAGTTCTGCTTTGCAGTGAGGCTTCTCCATCCTCCCTGCCTCTGGCTGCCTCCACACCAGCACAGGTGCCTCTGATGGCTGCTGTACACCCACCTCTGTGGACTCTGGGGTCTACACTAAAGCCCACTAGAATAACTGGGCCATTGAATGTGAAATTAAATCGCCCCCACAGGCCTTCCTCTTTCCAGCTAGTGAGCTCATCAGGGCTCAGATAATGGAACAGCTCTCGCCACTAATGGGCCGTGAGCAAGTGAAGGAAGGAAAATGCCCTTCTATGGCTCCACTACAGAGAGACAGGAGGAGAAGGTCACTGAGGAAACCACCAAAGTTTTTAGTGTTTGGGAACAACTTTCCTTTGCCTCGGGAAGATCTGGAGCATAAAAAATGGACTCACCAGGATGTGTTTATAAACACAACGGGCATGCATCCATGCACCCCAGAGACATAAGTCCAGGCTTCTGAAATCTATCACCCCAAAAGATCCCATAGACAAGAGCATATGAGATCTTTTGAGTCAGGAGAATCTTCCAAAGGCTGTGGAGGCTGCTTGCCCTTGAAAAATGGAATGCCCTGAGGCAGCCTTGTTTGGGTTGACTTGGACCACACAGGCCACAAGTGTCAAAAGACTTGAGAGTCCTCCCTCCAGGAGTTGTGAGTTGACAGTGACTAGACCACTAGAAATAGCAAGGTTTGCCAGAAATGGAGAGGCTTAAGAAGGTGCTTCTGGAATTCAGTTCTAGGGCCACATTGGCAGCAGCTAGCAACTAAATAACGTTCTGTACTGTGGAAGTTTTGGTTTCTTTTAAAACTCAGTTATGTTATATAAACATGTTTTGTTTCAATACCAGGTATGGGATATGGGGGCTGCTCCAGTTTGCCCACAGCTGATAACAGCCTCATGGGAGGGGGCACATGATCTTTGTCAGCTGGGAACTGCCTCATGGGGGCAGTGGTGGCCTTTGCCAGGTGGAAAAAAATATGGGATCCCGGGGTGGGGGGAGAAAGAGAGAGAGACAGAGACAGAGAGAGAGAGAGAGAGAGAGAGAGAGAGAGAGAGAGAGAGAGAGAGAGAGAGACAGAGAGAGAGACAGAGAGAGACAGAGAGAGACAGAGAGACAGAGACAGAGAGAGACAGAGACAGAGAGAAGGAAGGAGGGAGGGAGGGACGGAGGGAGGGAGGGACGGAGGGAGGGTAGGAGGAATGAGAGCTGCAAGAACACTTGGAGAAGATAGTCGGAGGGGGAGAGAAGGCTGCTGCCACATTTGCTGTTGCTGAATATCCTGACAACAGAGATTGGTATTGTCCCAAAGAACCTGATGATGACCCTAAACAGCAGCAAGTAGCCAGAGAACACTACGCCCCTTCTCCCCACTAACCTTCTTGGGGTGTTAGAAGGGGTTGGGGTGGAGAAGAAGAAAGAGATAAGAAACCAAAATAAAAAGAGATTTTAAAAGTATGTCTACACTTCTGGGTACTGAAACCTTTTGAAAATTGAACTCAGTTGATGCTTCTTCCAAGGCTAAAGGGCAGGTCCCTTCTTGCCCATCATCCAAGTTTACTTGCTTAGAATTCTGATCACCTTGAAAAGGTGAGATCCAGTCACAGGAAGAGACTAGATCTGAGGGTTATAAGCATAATCAGGAAAGCAAGAGCTCCCAGGTGTGGATGGACTTGAAAGCCTTTCCTGGAGGGATGATATTAGTAGCAAAGTGGCCATCGTCACAGCTCAGAGGGAGTGCCAAACACCTAGGGCACAGAAGGTAAACTGTTCCTGACTGGGCCCAGTGCACCACTCAGGATAGACTGCACTCCAGTCCTCACCTACTGCTCAGGGTTGCTTCTGTTGTTCTTTGGGGGGAACACCTCTCTGGTGCCTGCTAAGCATTATGAGCAACACAGTGACCTTTCTGAATGTCCCCCATCACAGAACCTGCAAACAGATGGCACACATCCAGAAAACAGGCCGAAAAAGGGTGCTGAGTCCATGGTAGTTACAATGGAGACACAACACTTCACAATCTATGGCCTTAGTTGTCTTAGGTTATATTGTGTGTATAGGGGACCAGGAGGAAGCTGTCACTATGGCAACCAAATGGGACACAAGAGGCCCTGGGACTCAGAAACCTCTCCTGGAGTATCTCCCCTAAGACATTCTAGGCTCTACCAGGTAGAGCCTACAAAGTTAGTAGCTGTTACAGTTCGAATGTGAAATGTCTGAACACTTGGCCCCCAACAGATGGTACTGTTTTCAGGACCTTTATAATTGTGGTCTAGCTAACGGGTGGGTTGCTAGGGATGGCCCTTGAAGTTGGCATCTACCCAGCCTGGACTCTCTGCCACCTTATTGCTCTTGACACAACCACTCCAGCTACTGCACCTTTCCACCACAATGGGCTGACATCCCTGAAACTGGCATCCCCTCCCTTGAGTTGCTTTTCTTGTATATTGCCAGTGATGAGGAAAGGAAGCAATACGGTCACCAAGGAGAAACGTGACCAAGATTCCTCGGCTCCCACCGGCTTTCCACTCCTGTGCCCCATCCGTCATGTCCCTCTCCGCTGCCACCTCTCCTGACCACTAAGGGCCTATATGGCCATGCTCATTTTAGAGGGAAGTCCCTGGTTCACACAGAGTATTTAAGACTATAGAAAAGGGTTCCAATGGCGGGCCACCACCTCTGTGTGAGGCACTGTGCCGTTCTCTGTGGAAGACTTCGGCCCACACAGGGAAGCCCAGTGACCTCAGCACTGCTATGACTCCCACTTTAAAGGAAAGAGAGGAGCAGTGGAGACTGCTGGCTTGCTGGAGACTGCTGGCAGTCTGGGGTGGAGCCAGGATTGAAAACAGGCACCCTGACCTCATCCTCATCGCTTCTCACACTCTGTTTTCATTACAATTGCAAGAGCACCTGAGAGTTAAACTGAGCACTTAAGAGGTAGGTGCTGGGGTTAAAGTGATGGCTTGACAGTTAAGGGCACTGCTCTTCCAGAGGACCTGAGTTCAATTCCCAGGGTCCACATGGCAGCTCACAAGCATCTGTAATTCCAGTTCTGGAACGGGACACAGTACCCTCTTCTGGCCTGCATGGGCACTGCATTCAGGTAATACACAGACATACATGTAGACAAAATACCCATGCGCACGAAATAATAACTTTTTAAAGGAGTGGATACTTCTTAACCAAGAATGATTTTACATATGGCACCCAGTGTGCAGGCACATTTGAGTACCTCAGCAAAAAAAAAAAAAAAACCCAAGCCCTTTGAACCACCTGCCTTTATGATTTTAAAGAGAAAAGAAACTGACACCTAGAGTCACACATACAGGCCATGAACTGAATCAGTCTGCCTTCTAAAACCATGGCTGCACAGGCCCACTTCCTCAGCTAGCTCAGCAGCAGCTACTGTCCTCAGCTGCCTACAGATTAGGCCTATTCAGAAGCCTGGATGATCCAGTTTCCTTGTTTTATTGACCAACATACCTGGATTCAGATGCCATTTTGTCCTCCATGGGCATGCAACTTCATGGCATGGATGGGACACCTGATTTCTTCCTACTATCTGGGCCTCCAGCAGGTCACTCTCCCATGTGTCCATGACTTCATAGCCACAGTCAGCTTCCGTTCTCTCAGAAACTCTACGTGGGCACCTGTGACCACAGGCATTGAAGATAGGAGGTCTCTCAATGTCCCCTCCCAGGAGTTCCGAATTGTTGGAGGACACAGACAGGCCGGCTGTACAGTGCTTACAACTTGGAACAGGCTGTCAAGATCTGAGCTGTGGTCCTGCACTATTCCCCAATGAGTTACATGACCTTGCACATCTGTCTCCGTCTTGGAGATATACGGGAATAGCACTAAGTGGAATCAAGCTGTACCCTTAGGAGTCCCTAAGATGAATCCTAGGTACCCAAAGTTTCCCAAATATCTACAGGCAATACTGCACAGGGTCTGTGACTCAGTGCCATGTGAGGTTGAGAAGGACAGGGCTCTGTCAAGCAACTCTACTTTTCTCCCTGGTGCAGCGTCCCAGGAAGGTGTGCAGCTCTGGTTGGTTTGACCACCACTGGGCTCATCCTGTCTCCACTTGATTGTCATGGAGCCAGGTAGTTTGGGCAGTGTCTGGCTAGAGGTAAGAAGAGATTGAGTTCATGATCTCTAGACAATCTCAAGATGAGAAAAAGCACCTTGTTAAATTCCAAGCAGAGCAAGGAGAACCTGAGTTCAGATTGGGGGTGCCCACATATGGAGAGCACAGTGATGTAGACCCATAATCCCTCCCTTAGCAAGGTACAGACAAGAGAGTCCTGGGGTTTACTGGCTAGCCAGCTTAACTAAATAGGTGCGTTTGTGGTTCATTGAGACACTTGCATCAAAAACTAAGGTGGAGAGTAATTGAAGAAGACACCCAGTCTCAACCTCTGGCCTCCACAGGCACAGGCACAGGCATGCACAGTCTCTCTCTCTCTCTCTCTCTCTCTCTCTCTCTCTCTCTCTCTCTCTCTCTCTCTCTCTCACTCACTCATACACACACACACCACTCACATGCACATACTCATACACACATATATACACATAAACATGTACACATAGAGCACACGCTCACACATATATGCACATGCACACATGTACACCTACACACCACAAACACACACACTCTCTCACACACATACACATACTCACCCTACACACACCACAGTTAGAAGTGACTGCAGTGGACTCTATTTTGGATAGTGTGCACAGCCAGCCTGAGCAGAGGTAGATGGGCCCTGGCTCAGAACAGCTCTCTTGCTCCGATGCTTTCATTAGTCGCTCTTCCCTAAGCAGGGGGACAAATGCACAGAGATGCTCCCCCAGCACCTTCTTGTCCCATCTGCCCAAAGCAGTCTTTGATGGCCCCTGGCCCCTGCAGAGTGGATGTGACTAGGTCCTCCTGAAGGCCATGTCTGCCAAGCCCATCCTGGCTGTGTCTTTCTGTCAGAAGCCAGCTCCAGCAGCAGGCTGTCGGCACCTGTCCCACCGGAAGCTGATTTCCAACGCAAATGCAATAAAGACAATATGCAGGTGAGGCCACAGGGAGAGCTGAGCAAGTGGGTTGTAATTGGACAGGCTGGGATGTGTCCAAGGCAGTGCCGCTCTCAGTAACAACATCATGATGGCACGGGAAGTAGTGTCCCCCCAGCCTGAGCAGACTGGGATTCCAAAAGGGACATGGCCCTTCTGGCCTCCTGCTCCCTGGCAGCTCAGGTGACGATGGGCACTGGTCTCTATTCTGAAGGGGCCTTAGCTGGCCATGGGTGAAGCGTGCATCACACCCCATGATGGCCAAGGCCATCCAACAACACGTCCATCCATCCACACTCTGCTTTAACTATAGCTGAGGCTTGTCTGGGAAATGAGTTACCCAATGGCTAAGTCTCTGCCATGAGAGGGAGTGGAGCTCCAATGTGGTCCTTGCCCCAGGGACACAAGAGACAGTGGGGGAAAGTACAGCCTGCGCATACTAATCCACTCAGGGAAGGAGGCCAGTGCTGGCCCTGGAGAGCCCAGAGGAGAAGTGACTGCTTCTGCCTGGGGGGATCCAGAAAGATTCGCAGGGTAGGTGACATTGGAACACTGAGCAGATCATTAAGAACTGGCTGACAACCTTCCCAGATGGGCTGAGAACATCTCTCAGCTCCCCAGGGCAGTTCCCCTGCGGTCAGGACCTGACTCTGTGGGAACATGGGTCATGCCAGGCCACTTGCTTGGTAGCTCCCAGAGGAGGAGTGAATAGCTCAGACTCAATTGCCTTCTTCCCTCCACTTCCTGCCCTGGCTGAAGCTCTGACTCATTAGTCTTTGCCTTCTGAAAATGCCTCCTGCACATGCTGCTGCTCTACCTCCCTTGCAGGGGACTTGGTGCGTACATTGGCTTTTCGTCTGATTTTTGTTTGGTTTGGTTCTTCACTGCTGGGCCTTCATGTATGTCAGCAAACACCTCCCCCGAGGGACATACCCAGTCTCACTTCATTGCTTAGGCTACCCTTGAATTCATACTGTAGCCCAGACAAGCCACAAACTTGCCATTCTCCTGCCTCAGGCTCCTGAGTAGCTGAGATTACAGACCTGCACTAACCAGACCCAACTGAATATACATTTAAGAGCATCCCCTAGGGGATGGGAGCTTGAGGGAGGAGGAGTGCCATTTTGAGGCCAGCCTGGAATGTGCAACAAAACCCAGAGTCAAAATAATAATAATAATAATAATAATAATAATAATAATAATAATAATAATAATAACAACAACAACAATAATAATAATAGTTGTTGATGATAATAATAATAAATGTTGATATCGATAATATGTTGTTGTTGTTATTATTATTATTATTATTAAACCTCTGCTACTTAAATTTCACAATTTTGAACTCATGGCCAGTCTTATTTTATATCTATCCCCTCCCTGTTTCCCCAGCCTGTGCTGCAAACATCATATCATTTCATATATAAAGAGTCCTATTACAGTCGCCAAAAGATGAGGTTTTTAGACTGTATCCCTGCTACCAGGATCATTCCTTCCATAATGACCAACTTCCAGATATTCTCATACACCCAGCCAACGACCCTGCAGTCTAGATTTGCTGATTGGATCCCCAAGATGTCACTTAGATGTGTTCCCACTCTTTAAATTTCCTGAAAACTGATGTGCACAGTTCAGTGTGGCTCTCTGGGGGAAAAAACACCTAGTACAGCAATGTTTCTTCCATCAGTAGGCTCGGGTTATTTGTGAATCCTACGCTGGGCCCTGATGCAGACCCCGAAGTGTGCAGTGTCGCTGAGCCATGCTCACTACCTCACTGCATCCCTGCACACCAGGCCTGGCTGGCTCTTTGAATGATGTTTGAAGACCCCTGTAGGCTATTCAGATCCACTTGCTCACTAGAGGCTGTAAACAGTGATGACCTCACTCTCCAATTCTTTCTTTGGCTGCTGGAGCACTTCCCAAATGAGGAGCTTCATAGAGCAAAGCAGAGTCAATCTCCACTCGTATTATTTTAGAAATACCACTCTGAGTGTGAGGTATATATATGTGTGTTTTGTGGATGTGCCCACAGGTACACATGCATGCAGGTGGAGGCCAGAGATTAACATGTCTACTGCTATCACTGTACATATGGGTGGGGTATACATATATTTTCCCATATGTGTGAACATGCATGTGTCCTTGCACATATATTATCACACATGTATATATGTGCATGCGTATATGTGACCAGTTCCCTGCAGAAAGCCAGCCTCAAAGCCTATGTCCTCTGACTCAGAATCACGTGGAGCCCTCGAGGCCTGCCCCTCTCTGAGATTCACCTAGAGGAGGGAGAATTAGATCGTGATCTTTACAGACATCCAGTAATAATCCTCTGAGGCCTTAATTCTCTGATGTGACCACCCCCCCCAACCTTACTCCATGCCCCATCTGAATATGGCGGCGGATATGAAAACAAAGGTGTGCTCCTGGGAAGGACTCTAGATGGGACCCCAAAGCAGTGCCCTCTGGTCCCCAAGAGAGGACAGCCCTATTCAGAAACTCAAACCTCCCTTGCAGGGTCACAGACACACCCCCACCCCAGAATGGCAACCACTGTGCTAGACCGTCACCTGCAGCCTTTTCCAAAGCCAGGGGCTTTCTCGGGGTCAAGCCCACAGCCAGGACTTGATAGTTGCTTTGCAGGAGGGAGAGGGAACTGCTACTGTAAGCAAAGCAGTGTGTGCACCCGTACATGTGCAGACACTTCTGCACACATGCATGGATACTGCACGCATACATACCAGAGGTAGGGGCAGCAATTCAAGTAAAAACAAAACCTTGATTTCCCCCATGGAAGATAGATGGGTTTGGAGGAAAATCTTGGAAATGAAGGTGCTTATAGCACCCCAGAAAGATACACGCTGCTGAAGGCCAGAGAGTGGGGCTTTAGCAGGACAGAACTGTGACATTTTAAGTGACTGACCTTCCTCTGGTACACTACCAGGGAGTAGCCTGGGCTATAAGCTCCAGGGGATGAAGTAAATGTGCCACATCCCAGGCCCTAGAACCACAGGCAGGTCCACACCCAGGAGCCTCAGCAGGCGGGCTGTGATATGCCTTGTCACACACAGAGCACTGAAGGCACTCATGATTATTCTAGGAGCAGGATGGATGCACACCCTACTGTGGACACAAACAGGGTCTCGGATTGCTATATGCCTTGTTAACGGAATAGTATTGCCCAGTTCCCAAAGTGAGTTGAGCGCTGGTGGACATGCCTGGGAGGACAGTGGCTCCACGGGTGTTTACCTGTGTCACTAGGGTACAAGTGCTGTGGCCTTTCATGATCTCAAATCCTGAACCACTTACAGAGGATGGCTGGGGCTGGGAAGAGGTTTCCAGCACCAAGTGCTCCATGTGGTCACATAACAGCTGTTAAAACGGAGTACAAAGCCCTCTAACAGTGGCTTGACAATGAGCCCCCAGCTCCTCCACAGGCTTGCCACAGGAAGAGGGTGTAGGGCTGTGATAGTGTCAGCCTTCCCAGCTGCCAGCCTTGCCACTCACAGCGACCCAGCCTGCAGTGAGCTGTGGTTAGGGTCTTATCCAGCCCACCTCAGAGCAGGATTGCCTATCATACATCCTGGTCCCCATGCCTTAAATAAAGATGTTCTGAACATACAAAGGAATGCCTCTGCACTTTAGGCGACAAGTCACATACACAGGCCATCTCCCCACCAATCACCCTATATACATTTCTTAACTAGGTCACTGAAAAGAGGCAGGTGCCACCTGGGCCAGGCCTCCTGGAAAGCGCTGACCATCTCAGAGCACATCCCCTTCCATTGGAGGTCACACCCTCTGGGATCCCTGGAGACTCTATAGCCAGCTTGTTCTGTGTTTCAACTATTTTTAGATGAGACGAAGGCCAGGATCCTCTCTGCTTTCTCAGGAAAAGTGCCCTGTCCACGAGAAGGGATATCACCAAGTTAGCACATCCATTCTCTTCTTCCATACCAGGGAAGGCTGGGAAAATCCCAGAAACATGGCCATCTGCCATCTCCAATACTGCAGGACCAGGAAAGCCACACAGAGATGCCGAGCCACGGCAGTGATTAGGGCCAGGCCACTGGGGCATCTCTGCTGCTTGCTCTAGATACATCCAGTGTGGCCTCTTGTTCCACACTCCAACCCCTCCCTCACTTGGCTCCTTCAAGTCTAGCTATTGTCAGGACTAATTATTTCTTGTGTTGGATAACTTGTTAGTTCTAGAAGTTTCCTTCGTATCCACACTAAATTCTGAAAGCTAATAATGCTAACAGCTCTATGAAGGGCTGGAAGGATGGCTCACAGTTAAGAGCACTTGCTGCTCTTCCAGAGGACCTGGGTTCATTTTCACCACACACATGACAGCGAATAACCACTTGAAACTCCAATTGCAAGAGACCTCCACAGGCACTTGCATACACATGGCACAATATAGACAGACAGACAGACAGACAGACAGACAGACAGACACACACACACACACACACACACACACACACACACACACACACACACACACACCCTCTTGTGGAGGTGGGGGAAAAGAAAGCCTGGGGCAGGGTGAGGGTCAGCAGACAGAACACAGAGAACAGAGACTGGCACATACATGAAAGTGAGCAGGAAGGCCCGCACAGGAAACTGCTTACAGGCCAGCTGAATTTCTGGAGAGTATTCTAGGCAGTTTCCCCCCTCCACCTCGTTTTCCTTTTCCCTCCTCAGCCTGACCTCTCCAAAAATCACTCAAGCTCGCTTCACAGCTTCAGCTCACCCCTGCTCATAAGCACCCCCCCTCCAACTCTGCGCTCAGGATTCTTACTTTCCCGTGACCTACTTAAACCTGTGAGTGCTTCTCTCATGCTTGCATTCATTCTGTGATGACAGGCTGCAAAGGCCCGGACCAGGAACCAGGCAGAGCTGACAGTAAACCAGCTAGTGGCTACCCAGAGACCTCCATGCGCCCTTCTTGCTCCCAAAATATATACAATTACATTGTATGACTTATGTGTACAAAGGTAAATACATAGTACACACCATCACATTCTCTTCAAGCCAAAAGTCTGAGGGCTTTTTTGTTGTTGTTGTTGTTCATTTCAAAAGAAGTGAACATCAAAACATTTCCAAGAGCTCTTGCAGTGTCATGGCACTGTCCCATTTTGGACTGTGGCCCTGGAAGACAGTGGCTGGCCTCAGTGAGCTGACAATCTGTCTCAGAGCTGCTGTTGTGAGCTCAGCACTGGCTGTTCTTCCAGCTTTTAGAAATGCTGTCTCCAGGTGACACTCATGCTTTGGCCAGAGAACCTCAAGGGACATGACCTACGTGTTAGTAGTCTATAGCTGCCCAGTTGGTTGGAGGGTGTGACCAAAGCTGAGACTCTGTGGTTCTCACTCCCAGCTGTCCCACTGCCTGGAGAAGTAGCTCAGCCGCTAAACACTCTGGTCTTGTTTCTAGAAGACCCAGGTTCAATTCCCAGCCCCCACACGGTGGCTTACAATCATCTGTAACTCTAGTCCCAGGGGATCAGACACCCTGTTCTGGCCTCTGTGGGCACTGTATACACACAAGATGCAGAGTTGCATATTTAGGCAAACATACATAAAATAAAAATGAATAAAATCTTCAAAAGAAACAAACACACAAACAGAAGACTTAGGATTGAGATCTTGGGTCCCTAGCACTACAAAAAACAAAATAAAGCCTTAAAGTAAGGGCTGCGTGGGAGCACGGGTCTCCTTCTAGCTCATGGACACTTAACTTCCTATAAATTCCCAGGAAGGGGTGGGGTCCCGTGAGCCCCTCCTGCCTTCATGACAGGATGCTGGCAGGCCCTGTCTCTCTTTTAAATTATGCTAAACACACACACACACACACACACACACACACACACACACACACACACACAC
>OU015749.1:11936966-12000843 GCA_907169655.1 Acomys percivali
AAAAAAAAAAAAAAAAAAAAAAAAAAAAAAAAAAAAAAAGCCAAGAATGTTTAAGCCCTGAATGGAGCCTCATCGTCTGAAATTTTGATGGCGGCTGCTCCATCTCTGGCTGTCATACTTGGACAGCACAGCACAGCACAGCACAGCAGCCTTTGACACAAAGTAATCATTGTCAGAAGAAGGTCAGGGCTTCACCAGCTGGGAAAAGCCCAGAGCACCCCTTCAGAGGAAATCGGGGCCTGTCCATTAGCAGGTCAGGGAACTTGCCCTGCTAGCATTTGTGTCCTTTCTGCCTCATCAGGACATCTGACATGGGTGACACCCCTCTGACAGGGAAAGAGGCTGGTGATATGCCCACCCTACTGCTGAACGGTGCTTTGCAGATACCGCAATAGTTATAATAAATAATAAAAGGCAATTAAGTTTCTTTTGTCTTAACACAAAAGGAACAAATAATCTGGAAACTACAAACGTCAGCCAAGCACATGAATGAAATAAATTTCTCCATGAGAGTTGTTCCTGTGAGGGTGCAGAGCCCTCGGGTCCGTGTCAGTGCTTTTGCACATGTGCATGATATATTCAGGCATGTGTGCGTGTCTGCAAAGATGTCTTGATGAGCAAACACTTTGACTTAAAATAGAAGTCAGTTGTTAGTATAAGCAGAGATGCTATGAGATTACACATGTTTAAAGATGTGCTGGCAGTTTCCATATCTTCAGCCATATTTTCCCATGTTCTACAAAACAGAATGTGTAATTTGCTGTAAAAGCTGAGAAATGCTGCAGACCCCACGGAGATTTACAATATGGAGTTCAGCAACACAGACTAGAAAGCACTGGCTACAGGGATCGTGTCTTTGCGTGACACCGATGGGCACTGATCTGTATGGTTCAAGGAGTCAGGTCTCCTCGTGGCCTCTCCTTAGCCCTGTCCTGCTCTCAGGGCTTGAGAGACGCTAATCCCAGGCCACCAGGGAGATTGTGACAGGAGAGGGAAAGGAAAGGGGGCAGGTTAGTGCTTGTCGGTTGTGATTCTAGACAATTAAACACTTTCCCCCCACGCTCCTGTTGAGCGTGGCTGAGGCAGTTTGTTTCTTCATTATGTTCCTCCATTCCCATCAACTAAAGAAAAGGGTGATGGTGGGGGGAGGGTAACAGGAAGTGGGGAGAAGAAAATACATTCGGGCATACTCTTTTTAAACACAGGAGTTTGTTCATTTTATAAAATTAGTACTACACAGTGCTCACTCTTTGAGGAGTTTGCTCTTTCCACTCACTACATCCTGAAGAAAGACCTGGGAGGGGAGTCAGTGGAGAAACATTTGTCTCGCACAGGAAGGCAAGTTCAGGAATCCCCAGTGCCAGGAGACTCCTCACACGCTGGGCGCACAGGAGTATAGACCACAAAGGTCATCTTCAGGGCATTAAGCAGACCGCTTTCCTGAAGAAAGACAACTTTGCTGAGGTAGAACCATGGTCTTTATTTTATTTATTTTTGTGTGCAGCAGGTGATACATGTGCATGCACCATAAATGCACATGCACACGTATGTACATGTATCACACATATCACAAATGCACACACAGGTGCAGGCCAGGGCACAGCATCTCCCTGGATGGGAGGCTCTGCAACTCAGTGAGGTGAGCTGGCCAAGCAAGGTCTGCGTGTTTACCTGTCTCTGATTCCCAGGGCTGGGGTTAGAGCCACACAAAGCCAATTTCAGCTAACTGGTGCCTTTCCAAAAGCAAGCGTTTAATGTACACAGTTGGGTGACTGTGGGCACCTGTGTTTGTCAGTGACACTCCCACCAAATCCAAGGTAACAGATGCTACACCTCCGTCACCTCTAAACTCTCCTGGTATCCCTTTTGAGTTTACTGTTTTGTTTGTAGTTTGTTTGTTTGTTTGTTTGTTTGTTTGTTTTGGTTTGACATTGTTATTTTTGTTTTTATGGAGGTGGCAACTCTTAATGTAAGACCTGCCCACTTCATTTTTATTTCTCTTGAGAAGAGATCTCACTACATAGCTCAGGCTGATTCCCAAAGTCCTGAGGTTACAGTCATGTGACACTATATCTGGCTTCCTCTTAATTACCATTTTGTTGCACAAGAAAACTCTAGCTACTCTTCAGCTACACAACTGAATCTGATGCCAACCGATTTGTCACCCTGCTTCCTGCCCTCGGCCCCACGCAACCACCATTCTCTCTTGCCCTTCTGTGAGTTTACTTAAACACCACAAAGAATCCATTCCCTTGTAGCTGGCTTCTTTCACTTAGCATCATGACTTCCAGGTTCCTCCGTGTTGACAACAACAGCCAGACTTCCTAACTAGCCCACCATTGGATGTGTATTCTGCACATCCTTTACCTATCCATCTCTCATGGACATGTGGGTTGGTTTCATCTCTGAGCTATTTTGAGTAATACTGCAGTTGCATAATAAAAAGAAATCAAATGCATGCACATTATAATGGAAGAAGTAAAGCAGTAGCTGTAAATAGAGAGTGTGGTCTGACATCTAGAAAATCCTAAAGACTCCATTGCTACAATGAATAATAATACAAATACATTCAGAAATAATTTAGAATACACTACCAACATACAACAATAAATGGCACCTTATACATCACCAACAAACTATCCCAAAAGAAAATGAAAACAAAACAAAGTAAAAAACACCTCAGCGTATAGCAGCATCAAAAAATACAATATGTAAGATAATATTTTTAAATTCTTATCTACAAACTCTATCTACAGACTCACAACAACCTTTATTAAAAACCCAATGTTCACAGAAACAGAATAAATAATCCTATATTTCATATGGGGCCTCAAAGACCCAAGGAAATCTAGAGAAAAAAATAACAAAGCTAGAGACATTACTCTTCTTGATTTCAAAATATATTAAAATCTACAGTAAACAAAACAGATTTGGTTGCCAGTAGGGTGGCACCTGCTAATAATCTCAGAATCTAGAAAGCTAAGGCAGGAGGATTGGGCTGAAGGACACCTTGGGCTACATAATGAAGCTCTGGTTCAAACCACCATCAGCCAGTATGAACCTGGAATAAAAACACATACAGGAGCTAGTGAGATGGCTCAGGGGTTAAGGCACTTGTCACCAAGCTTGCCAAACCACCAACCTTATCCCTGAGTGCACACGGGAAAGGAGAGAGCTGATTCCTGAAAGTTGCCCACTGACATCCACATATGAACAGAAACACACATGCATGTACACTGTGAATATACAAATAAAGAAATGCAAATTTAAAAAATCATTTACAATTAACAATGGAATAGTATAGTGAGCCACGAAATAAACCCACAAGGCAAGTTAAGTGGTCTCTGACAGGGTATCAAGAATACAAGAATAGTCACTGGGAAAAGAACAGCCTCTCTCTCTCTCTCTCTCTCTCTCTCTCTCTCTCTCTCTCTCTCTCTTTCTCTCTCTCCTGCTCTTGAGAAAACTGGACAGCCAAATGAATAGTGGAATTGAACCCCAGTGTTATGCCATTCTTTCCCCCAAAAAACACAATGGATTAAATACCTAAACTATAAAACTTCTTGAGAGAAATTACAGGGGAGAAATGTATTGATATTCATCTTTGCAACGATTCCTAAGCATGGCCAAAAAGGAAGCGAGACTACGTGAGACCAAATGGTCCACACAGCATGGAGTGACAACAGCATGAGAAAATATTTGCAGACCACATAGACTGTCAGGAGTGACTATCCGGAATATACAAACACTCCAACACGACTGCAAACAGTGGCAACAAACATTTGATAAAACAACCAAATAATCCAACTCAGAAGTGGGCGAAGGACTTGACTAACAGGGCTCGTGAGTAACACACATGCAAATGACAAGTGTCCAGCACCACTAAACCCCAAGGGAATGCTAATTAAATGGTTTTTCTAAAACATAATCCTTAATGATATTATTGGTTTTTTTTACCTTATTGGTAAAAACCACAGTTTTTAGCCTGGGGTTTCTGTTATCATTTTATCATCTAACAGATCCAAATATACCAATCAAGACCTGCTCTGTGGAAGGTCGCTCATGAACCACTCCCCTTTACCATAAGCGCAATGCTTGGATCCACCAGTAGAGGGCAGGAGAGGGATACTGCACATTTTACTGTAAGGGCTGCGCTCTGTGCTGCTTCTGCTGCCCTGCTGGTTGGTGATAACTAAGCATGGCTGGGTCCAGTGGAAAACATCTTGTGGCACTCTGCCCTAGCACACAGGTGGCTTCAGGACCTTGGGCCTCCATAATGACTACCTTGCTGTAGATCCTTCTACACAGACACCAATGTGCTCCAAGCCTTAGGCTGGTAGCAACGCCATGACCTCTCTGTGCACCTTGCTCAGCCCTGTACCTGAAGGCTGGTGCTGCCACATGGGCCACTTCTGGCCAAGGCCACACTACAGAGTTTGCGTTGTCTAGTGTCCACCATCTTGCTTTCCTGGTTGAGAAGTGACCCCTCCTTGTGACGTGAACATAAAGTGGGCTCCACGAACATTCACTGTTGAATGCTTGCTGTTCCTCTTTGGTGCTACATTGACAGAAGGTGGAAACCTTAGGGGTGGGGTCTAGTTGGAGCAAGTAGGTCCCCTGGGTCATGCTTGCAATGTTACACCTGGCTCACAGTCACGTTCTCATTTTCCCTGCTTTCCTGACCTCCATGGCACCACCACCCTCCCCACCATAGGGGACTGACATGGTGAGATAAATTCTCCCCTTGTACTGTTTATGTTGGCAGTTTGTGGCATGGATGCAGATCTATTTAATGCACTTCCCCTCTAAGTTCGCCCTTCCCTGCGCACTCTCTTGACCCTAGGGTGCCCGCTAGGGTCCTCTTTCCACACTTACAGTTACCTTCTCTCGCTGATCAATAACCCTCTCTATGCATTTTCCCTTGTTCAAATCACTTTATGGTTTCTGCCTCCTGATTGAACACACATGAACATTCCAGTGAGGACTGTGTTTCAAGCATTGTCCTTAAAGTGAATTTGACGTTGAACAGAAAAAAAAAAGAAAAAAAAAAAAAAAAAAAAAAAAGAACCACCAGGACGAAGCATGTACCTATTCAAACAGCAGTTGTGTACTGGGCAGCTCTAACCAGGGGTTCAGGCATCATGCAGCCCCCGGCACTTGCAGCCCATGGCAGGTACCACGGGGGTCCCTGTCTGACTGACTGAACAGTGAATTGAAAGAGGGCAGCTGAGGGCACAAGGTGACAGTAGACAAGCATTCTTGATGGAAGTCAGACCTGCGCTGTGCAAGTCTCCTGCCACCTCACTAGGGTCGGACAGAAATGTCACTGTTCCCCCTAAGCATGGGGGCAGAGACGTCTCATCATAGGAGATGGCTGAAACCCCATGCCTAAGCAAAGAGAGGAGAGCAGAGATTCAGAGAGCAGAAGATGAAGGTCCCAGAACTCAGAAAGAGAACTCACGATGAGCAGTCAATCAAACTCAGAAAATCGAATCTGGAATGTTCTGTGTAATGCATTTGTTGATTCTATTGAGAGAAAGGGCCCCCTTCTCACAACACTGGAAAGAGACAAATAGACAGGTCAGCCCATGTTCTTGAAGGACAGACATTCTCTGTCTCTTTATCAATGGGCAGTTATATTAGTCAACTCCACAATATTGGCTGTAACACGAAGAACCCAACATGACTAGCTCTCACGCTTCTGTGTGACTCTGTGTCTTACCTTCCTAAATCAGGAACAACGAAGTTGCGTCTGGACTTGCGGTGGGGGGTGCTCCATTTACTGTGACCTCCCACCAGGGGCTTCTTGTTTAGAGCATGAGGCTAGAGAAAGAAAGAAAGGCTGGCAATTACACAGGAGAATGAATGGTAACGGGCCAGAGACCAGAGGACACCACCTCCCCAATCCATCATCTGAGGCCATTTCACTGTCTCCGAGGCCCCTGTGCAGAAGCTAGAGATTTCTAATGTTCTCCAGTCATGGACATAACAGAAGTGATTGTTCCCTGACCGGCACAGAACAGGGTGTGTGGGGAGGGAAGTGGGGAAGGTAGGTACAGTCCAGACCTAGTTTTTCTGATGACAAGAGCAAGGACCTGTCTTGTGACTTTCCCCTTATCTCTGGAATTGCATGGCGCGCACATCTCTTCCTTCATGTTCACATGCTCCCCACTCTGTGACAGCATCCAAAGTCCTCTTTTTAAAAGGACATCAATTATATAATAGCCTCCCTCCACTGCTATTGGCTTCATTTTAACTTATTACAGCTGAAAAAAAAAAGTCTCTCTCCTAAAAGTCATATGCCCAGGTACTATGTTTAAGACACCAGCATAAGAGTTTGAGGTAAGCCCCATGATGGCGCACACCTTTAATCCCAGCACTTGGGAGGCAGAGTCAGGCATATCTCTGTGAGTTTGGGGCCAGCCTGGTCTACAAAGTAAGTCCAGGACAGCAAGGCTACACAGAGAAACCCTGTCTTGAAAGAAAAAGAGAGAACGAGAGAGACAGACAGAAAGAGAGAGAAAGGAAGGAAGGAAGGAAGGAAGGAAGGAAGGAAGGAAGGAAGGAAGGAAGGATGGAAGGAAGGAAGGAAGGAACAAGAGAAAAGAGAGAGAGAGATGTATTCAACTCTTTGGTGGCTAGAGAGATGGCTCAGCAGTTAAGAGCATTGTCTGCTTTTCCAGAGGTCCTGAGCTGGACGCCTGGCACTCACATGGCAGCTCACAACTCTCTATAACTTCAGTTCTGGAGGATCCAACACCCTCTCACAGACATACATTCAGGCAAAACACCAATGCAAATAAAATAAATAAATTATTGAAAAAAATGAGTTTGGGGTACATAAGCCAACACATTAAATAGAGAGGCAGCAGTAGCCCAGTCGTCACTAACCACAGAAAACAATGTTATAAGGGTGCTATGGGACACATATGTTGCTGGCCCCTGCCCAGTCCTAAGGTTATTGTGTTTGGAGACAGGCCTTTTAGGTTCCACAGTAAACAGGGACATGTGGGATGACCACTAATCAGATAGACTGGTGGTCTCACAAGAAGAGAGAGACCCCCAGAACTGGATCAGTCAGCACGTCAACCTCTAGTCTCTAAACTATAAGACATAAATGCTTGATGGATAAACCCCTCAGATAGCACTTGGTACAGAAGCCTGAGCAGAGGAGGCCCAAGAGTCCCACGGAAGGGGGCTGCTGGCTTGGCTGGCACTCTCATTAAAAGAGGATCACTGGAATTTGAAGGAAGGGGACTCGGCAGTTTATTCAGAAGGCATAGGAGACTCCAGAGCAGAGGCAGCAGCGGGGAGAGGGAAGGAGAGAAGAGAGAGAAAGTGCCCTGGGGAGGTACATTTTGCACACTGGAAAAGAGATCCCGAGGGAGCCTGGAGAAGTGTTTGCACCTTCTCACAGCTCCGCGTGGGTTTGTAATTGGCTGCCAGAACACTCCAGCTGCCTGTGATGGACCGAGCCAATGCACCTTCCCAACTGCTGCAGAATTACACACCCTGGCCCAATGCAGAATGCTACTGCTGCAGAGTGATCACACTCCCTCTCTGCAGCGATGGGTGTGGGCGTGGCAACAGAGCAGGCAGCCACAGTGGCAAGTAAGTGGCAAGTGAGAATGTCAAATAAGTAACTCCATATGCATATAATTGTTCTTAAATTAAATACACTTACTACTGTGCCAATGATAGAACGCACACGCCCGATAGTAATGTTTCGTTAGGAGATGGAAGTAAATACAGGCAAAAGTCTGGAGACTTGTAATTTCCAAGACATACTGATCCTACAACAAACTCCAAGTTAATTAAGCTGCTTAGCATGCTCATGGGTGTCCTTAACGCTTCGCAAAAGGCCAACTGCTCACCTTCTTTTAAGGGACTGTGTTGGACGTGCACCTGGGGAATTACAACATTGGCAAGAAAGGTCCCTAAGTTATCGCCTTTAGAGGTCTCGCCTAACATAGAGCTGAGCTGTTTTAACGTCTGCCCCCATGGGGGTTTGTGAAGATTTAGCCAATGGAAATCCCTTAAAGGAGCATCTAACACAAAACAGAAGCTAGTCAGCGACGGCAGTCTATTGTTATAGCTACAATAATTCTAGACTAGGGCAGCTGGGACACCCGTTTAAAAGGGATAGCATTCCAAGGAAAGCCCTCATATCACGCAAGTTGGGTGCTGGGATTCTAAGATACAGAAAATGCCTGTAAAGATTACAGGGAAGGTAACCTGGGGTAGCATCATCAGAAGATGCTAGAGGAGGCACGCACGGCCAGTGAACTGTACCTCACTGTGTCTTTCTTCTCTTCTCCTTTTGGCCAGTGGAGTCCTTACTATGGACAGCTGGGTATATGATTTGTGGAATAGACAGTGCACGCCCAGAGCCCACTGCAGCTACACGAGGCCAGCTTGATTCTGGCCCACAAATGGTGAAAGGCGATTTGTTTCCAGAAGAAATGCCCCTCACTCTACACTACTGCTTACTCTGTCTTCATGTATACTGGAATACAGACATCATAGAAGGACTCAAACTCAGTACCACAGGCAGAAAAAGGCACTCTTGGGGATGGGAGGTGGTACAGGTACCTGGGGTCCCTGATGACCCTGTGAAGACAGAACACCTTCTACCTAAACCTCCTTTGGATTATCCCTCCGCGTGCCCGCTCTATCCTGAGAACTAGACGAGAAAGGAAGAAGTGGACTAGTTGCCTCTCGGTGTTCGGATTCCAGACCAAGAGGAGCCTATGTGGGCTGGACAGAGAAGATCACACAGCATTGGAATTTGGCCTGGAAGAAGAAACTGCATGGAACCATGACACAGGAGCCAGACTGTGGTGAGGGGCTGGTGGGATGCCTGTGTGACCATTGGGACCAACTGGACCACAGGCTGCATCATCACATGATATTTGTTCCTCCTTTAAATAGGTTTCCCTCTCAACTGCCTTCCACTTGCTCTCATTCTAGGCTCTCTGTCTGTGCATGATGGCCTGAGAGGTATCAGCAGAGGGGACGATGTTGCTACCCTAATGTACAATGTACATTTTCAATGGACATTGCTTGCCCTGTCCCTCCTTTCTTCTTTCCTGTGGACAGCAGCATGAGTGACCAATTCAGTTTCTAGCTAAACAGTGGCCACAGCCTAGAGGACAGCAAAGCCACTAGAGAAAACGCTGTGCTCCTGTCCACCTGCAGATTGTTAACACA
Source organism: Acomys percivali (assembly GCA_907169655.1). NCBI lineage: Eukaryota > Metazoa > Chordata > Mammalia > Rodentia > Muridae > Acomys > Acomys percivali. The sequence goes on from OU015749.1 coordinate 11,946,177, forward strand.
GTGTTGCAACCTCTCATGAGGAGCAACCGAGCCTGTGTGCAAACCCTGCCACTAGGGGGCGCAGTGCGGACCAGCATTTGCCAGAATCAAGCGCTGAACCGTGGTCTCTGTCCCTAACTCTGTAAAGCCTGCCTGAGCCCTGGACTCACCTTGACCTGTTTTCTACTTTAAGAGGGCTGCAGTAACTGCTGCGCTCACTGGTGTTTGGGAGACTGGATAACTCGAGGCTTGCCGAAAAACTCAGAGCTGCTTAGAGGGCAAGGTTTAAGGCAGGTGAGGTGGTGCACATGGGCTTGTAATGCCCGCACTCAAGAGGCCGAGGTCTGAGGGTTCCGAGTTTGAGCCTCTCTCAGGGAGAAAGGTGAGGAGGTGGGGCAGAGTCTACAGCTTCTATGACAGCAAACTAACTTAGCAATCACCGGATAGATTTCTGAGAATTCTGTGCCTTAAAGTGACTTGTTGCAAAATTTGAGCCAACGAAAAACGGTCTGGGAAAACAACAACGCCAAACAAAACAACAAGAAAACTCTCTGTGGGCAAGTTTCCTGTTATCTATCACTCAGCCTCATTTTAGGGGAAAGCCTGCTGAGGCATGTGGTGGTGGGCTGTGAGGAATTGTCCCATTCCCTTCCCCTGCCCCACTCTGCTACCCGCCCCCAACACCACAGGCCAGAGAACTACAGAGCCCCTGAATAAAGGTGTGCTGGTTACTCCACATGAAGTCATTGCTTCCTAGGAAGCCATGGGGTCACCTAGAGGTGGCACAAGACACACACACACACACACACACACACACACACACACACACACGAGATTCTCTGTTGCTTCATTGGATCCAGCCTCCCTTTCCTGCCCTGCTGGATCCCAGGAAGATTGTGGGTCCTCAGTGAGCCTTAGGTTCTGCACTGTGAAAGAAGGTCCCTTGTACAGCACCCCAACACCTGAGGCGTGGTAGACGCACACATCACACTTACGGCACAGAGAACTGCTCAGTGACCACAGTGTCTACCAGAACTCAACTCAGGCTCCCACAGCTGAAGGCTCACCATAAGCCAGTCTGGGGAAGAAAGGCCTTAGGAGAAGACAGGCTTAAGGTAGCCCCACACTTCTTACCTTCAGAGCTCAACCAGGCATGCTCGGAGAGTCAGAGAATAATCTCTTGTTCTTGTGTCTCCACCAGGAGGAAGGAACTAGTCTGAGCAAGGTCTGTTCAAGGAGAGCCAGGCAGTCAGAGCTTGCCTGCACCTGCAGGTCTTCAGAGTCTTGCTGACCCAGAGCAGGAAACGCCCACCTGGGAGCCAGAGCTCACCTGCAGGTCTTCAGAGCCTCCTAGGCCCAGGGGCGGGGCCAGCCCAATCACGTGTCCCAGCCCATCCCACCATATAATGTGTGGAGCCAACCCATCCCACCCCCACCACGAACCCAACTCCTTACCATAACATAACCACAAGTATAATACATCTATAAGGAAAAGCAGGAAAACAAAACACACATATGCTCGCGCATGCACGCACGCACACACATACACTCAAGCGCATGAACACAATCTTTAAAGAAAAAACTCAGGTATTACATCAATGGTGAAATTATAGACACAAAATGTGAAAATAATTATGATTGTGACGTGAAGCGCTCTCGCGGATAGAGTGAACTGCGGCAAAGCACCAACAGGCCACGTGAGCAGATACGGGAAAGCCTAAGAGAACCTTCTGGAAATGACTCTGTGAAACTAGTCTTCAAACCTGAGGAGAAATGCTTCCTCAGATAAGCAAAGGTAGAGAGGAATTTGTAGACAGGCCCTTGCAAGAAACTCTAAAAGAGGCTGCCTGGAGAAAAGAAAAAGACATACACCAGAAGGTGAGATCTCCACATGGAGGAGGAACATGGGAGAAAAAGGGGTGAGGATAATAGCCTTCATTTTTAAATTAACTGATCTAATATTAAATTGTTAAAATTTTGTTCAAAATATTTAATTATGTACAAGACACACACTTAATATATAAGAGGAAGACCGTCACGCCAGCCACGACTCACTGTACCCACAGTGGCTCACGAGGCACTGAAGTGTTATAGCTGTGGATTAGCTATAAATGTGCAAACTCTGAGGCAAGCATTTAGAATACTGGCAAGACGGGTACGAAGCTAAGGTAGGTTAAAAGCAGAGAAAATGGAATCGGAGAGAATGTTCAGGCAGCATTGGGCACAGGCCGGAGCTCAGCGGTACAGCTCTTAGGTAATGGTGCATCCCTGGCAGGAAGGGAAGAGCAGAAGAGTTAAAATAATAACAAACCGGCAATGGTTTCTGAGCACCAAGACCAAAAGGGCCACACAGAAAACATCTAAACAAAGAGTGTCAGAACGGGTCAAAAAAAGTAGACCAGCTGTAAGTTGTCTAAAAGAAACCCAATTTAAAGCCAAGTGGTTGTGGCACATGCCTTTAATCCCAGCACCTGGGAGACATAGGTGGGCAGGTCTCTGTGAGTTCAAGGCCATTCTGCTCTATAGCGCGAGTTCCAGCACAGCTAAAGCTGTTACACAGAGAAACCCTGTCTCCAAAAACCAAAAAAAGCAAACCAAACCAAAACAACCAAAAAACAAAAACTATTTAAATATGAAAATACACGTTGTTTAAAAAAAATAAATGAATGGGATTTGCTCTATTGATTATTTTTTGGTTTTTGGCTTTTGGTTGTTTTTTTTTTTTTTTTTTGGGGGGGGGGGGGGGGGGTTCAAGACAAGGTTTGGCTGTCCTGGAACTTGCTCTGTAGACAAACCAGTCTGGCCTTGAATTCACAGAGATCCACTTGCCTCTGCCTCCCAAATGCTGGGATTAAAGCTGTTAATGCTAATTTTAAATACAAACAACAGCTCAGACAGCTCTGACTTTGAAGTAAGGAAAGGAACCTGTTATGAAGAAGGAGGAGGATGACATAGTGACAGAAGGGTCAGTTCCTCAAGAAGACAGGACACCCCTAAGGCATTAGCACCTAACAACAGGGCCATAACATATAGGAGAGTGGCAAGGAAAAATACACAAGTCCACCACCACTGTCAAAGACTGCCACACCCTTCTCAGAAATGGTCTCACGAAATGGACTCATAGGGTAGCATAAAACCAGTGAGGATGTAGTTGAACTAGGGGGAATATTGGAGGAAGGGGCACAGTTTAAAAAATATAGCAAAGATGTAGTTGAGCCCAAGTGCGCCACCATAAACTGGACATGAGGGATGTGTGCATTACTTTATCCAACATTAGCAGGATGCAGTTTCTTCTCATGTTGATATGGAACATCCTCCAAGACATATCACATTCTAGGCCATACACACCGCACCTATAAATGAATAGATTTGAAAGAATAGAAATTGGGGAGCGGAGGATATGGCTCAGTGAGTAAGAGCGCTGGTTGTACACACACGAAGGTCTCTAGCTCTGTTGCACCCATCTAAAAAGCCAGGCATGTTACAGCAGCCTGTAACCCCAGCACTGGGTGGGAGGAGAAGTAGGAAGACAGGAGAATGCCTGGTGCTTGCTGACTAGCCACCGTAGCAGAAAAATGATGAACTCCAGGCTTAAGGAAGGATGCCATCTCACAAGAAGAAGGCGGATAATGATAGAAAAAGATACCTGATGTCCTCCACACATGTACCTAAGGCATGTGCATGGGTGCAGATGCACACACATGAGTGTAACACACATACACACACACACCCACACACACCCACATACACCCACACCCACACACACACACACACACACACACACACACACACACACCAGAGTAGAAATCAGTTTGTTCTTCATCAGACCACAATGACATTATACTAAAAATCAAAACCAGAAAGAGAGCTGAGTAATTCTAAAATACTTGGAGGTTAAGCCAGGTATTTCATAATAACCGATGGGCCGAGAGGAAAGAAAAACTCTCAAGAAAATTAAAACAGGGGAAATCTGATACTATAAAGATAGGTACACATCATCGTAAACTTGTCTAAGCTCATGGGGTGTACAGCATCCAGCGTGAACTCTTGAGTGAGGGTAGAGGCAGGTTCACGGTGGATGGGAACACTTTTCTAGTGCAATGCTCACACCAGAGACAGAGGTGCATGCAGAGGTTAAAGGTACATGGAGATGAATTCTCTGGGCTTTCCTCTCAGCTTTGCATAAACTTTTCTTAAAAGTTTCCAATACAATTCTAGAAACTTTCCTTTTTTTAAAGGGGGTCACTATGACCTGTACATGAATTAGCCCACCAAAGGGCTCGCATGCTGTAAGCCCTATAGGTTTTGTATGCACTGTTTTGGAAGAGTCTGGAAGAGTCAGGTGGACCTAGCTGGAGGGAGTAAGTTACTGCGGGGTGGGGATAGAGGTGGGGGACAGATCTTTGGGAATATCTTGTCCTGGGTCCCATCTTTTCTCTCTCTGCTTCCTGTTCACCACGAAGTGAAGAGTCTCCACCACACATGATCCCACCACATTTCTCTTCCATGTGTGCCCTGTCACAGTGGGCTGAGTAAAGACCCTCTGAAGCCATAAACCCAAATAGGTCTTTCCTCCCTAAGTCCTGCCTGTCAGACATTTCAACCTACAAAGTGAAAGCAACCGATACAGTTGCTTTTCTAAGGTATTTAGTCTCAGAGACAAAACTACCATGATTTTTTTTTTTTTAGTAGACCTTTTGAATGTCTTATTTATGGGCTAGCACAGGGATGCTGCAGAGAAAGGCACCTGCTACACGAACCCAACCACAGCTGTCTCCCAGGTCCCATGGTAGAACGTGGGAGCACCGTGGCAAATTGGCCTCTCATCTCCATATGTGTGCCATGGTGCACAGGCCCGCACTCATACAAACGTAGCATATACTCATACGTGGATATCACACACATCCACGACAAAAATATTTTTCAAGTTATTAAAAATTGAGGTGTGGTGTATATACATGCTCACGTGGTCATGTGCATGGTGTGCGTATGGATGTGTGTGTGCACTTGTGGCATGTAGAGGACAGAGGTGATGTCACATGTTTCCTCCACTGCTTTCTATTTTATTTTCCTGGGACAGGCTCTCTAAGTAAACCTGGTACTTGGTAATTCAGGTAGTTTAGCTGGCCCATAACATCTACAAAATCCACCTATCTCTACTCCCCCCATCCCACGCCCAACTCAACTCCCACCCCTACCCCAAGCTAGGGTTACAAACATATACTGCCATACTTGACTTTTCTATGATGAAGGGAATCTAGGCTCAGCACATGACCAACTGGACTATGTCCCTGTCCCTAAAAGGCATACCTTCTGAAAACCGGAGGAATTGAAACACATTTAAATCCACAAAAGCATGCATATCTGATTTAAATCATTTTTAACACACAATCTTGTTTGTCTAAATCACCTCTCTCACTTCTCACCCATTTCGATACATATCTCACTTCTTCTGTGTTTTAATCTGTAACTCTAAATGATGGACTCTTTTTTAAAAACACAACGGAGCCATTATCCATTATCACACCTCAAAACAAGTTAAGTCATGGAAAGATGACCGAGGCCTAAATTCTATGTATATTTGAAAGTTCTAAATAGGGTATCTCATAGCAAAGCACTTGTCATGCAAGCATGGGGGCTATGTTTGGACCCAGCACCCACCTAAAAATCCAGCCACACTGGCATGTGCTTGTAATTCCAGCATTGGAGATTCAGAAACAGGGGGATGAGCAGCAGGCCTACCTCAATATGCCAACCCCAGGTCCCAGGGAGAGGCCCTGTGTCAAAAAAGCAAAGTGGAAGCCAGAAATGGTGGCACATCCCTTTAGTCCCAGTTGAGAGGCAGAGGCAGGTGGAACTCTGTGAGTTCCAGGCCAAGCACATAGTAAGACCCGGTTGAAAAGAACAAGGAGGGTATCTCCTAACTAATGACACCTAAGGGTGACCTCTGGTCTCCATATGCAAAAATGTGCAGCCTCCCCATGACCTCCCCTCACCAGACAATGAACAACTAAGGCTATAACTGAGGCAATAAACTCTTAAATAGAATGTGTCCCATCCTTCTATTTGCACTTTACTTTGACACTGAAGCCAATTTCCAATGTTGACTTCTTGGTTTCTTGAGTTCCACAATGGACTATGGCATCCTGGGACCAGCTTGTCTCTTTCTTCCCATGCTCACGCCTGTCTCATCCCAGGAAACCTTGCACTTGTATGTAGATCATGCCTGTGGTATCATGACCCTTCAAGAGAAAGGGCCATAGAACTGGGCTTGGAACCATTTGGCATGGAGTCTAGGAAGAAAGGGTTCAGGCCACATCACTTGACCAGGTGGACTCTCTGTCCCGCAGGGGACAGTGGTGCTAGTGGCAGGTGTGAACAGTCTGTTCTTACAGCTGGCGCTGGCAGGGAGGCAGATTGTGTCACAGGAAATGAGGTGGGAATGTGTGGGACATGTCATAACCCATGACGACACAAGGGTCAAATGAAGCCAGCAGCCACAATACATCCAACAAGGGAGAAAGCGGACGTGGGCAATCCCGTTGACTTGAGGTGATTCTTTCAAAAGAAACTAACAGGATTCAATTTCCAGTATCTCATGCTATGTTTACTTAGTTTCCTAGATAGACCATAATAAGGCAAAGTTGATGTAAGAGAAGCAGACCTAAACTGAGTTGTAAAGAGCATATTCTAGAACCTTGAAAGGACTGCGTTTTGGTCCTTTGCAGCAACTAAAGTGTTTATGCCCTGGACTTTCCCTGGAAAGGGAGGTGTGTCCAACAGTCAGAAGGATAGGACTCAGTCACCCTGGGCTGTTCAAAGTGGCTCCTTCACACTGATAACACTGATAGAGGCCCCCACTCCTCATCTGGGGAATTCGTGTTACCTCTCCAGCTCCATTTCCCATGAGCTCTTGTAGGAGTAGGAGTGGTACTTGAGGGTACTACAGATGGCCAGCTCTCTACAGATGCAGCCTGCATTCAGCTGCCTGAGAGTGAGGCAGAGGCTCTTCCCACGAACTGAGGCGGAAAAAAAATCAAAGGCTACGTCCAGAGAGGAGGTGAAACCAGAAAGATAGGCACTGCTGCTGAGAGAGCCAGGCTGAGCCCCCAGTCGGCTGATGCATCCTTTCTGACTCGGAAAAGGTTGCCACCCATCCCCCCTCCCCCCTCCCCAGGAAAGAAAGCTCAAGCCCTGGGGCACTGTTATGAGCAGTGGCCAGCTGATGGCACTTGTCTAGCCAGAGATGCTGAGAGATAGGGACAAACCCCAAGCCAGGCGATTCTTCCTCATCTCCTGCTTAATCTAAAGATGCTTTCTTTCTTACTATTTGGCTGTGAAATGTCTCCTACAGGCTCATGTATCTGAGCCTTTGATTCCAGCTGGTGGTACTGTTCGGGGAGGCTGTTGAAAGTTTGGGACAGGGGGGTCTGGCTGGCCGACTGGGGCCATGGCAGGGCTTGAGGACCCAAGGCTGAGCTGGGTTCTTGTGAAGTGTTCTTTGTCTGCCTCGATGACGGAGCCAGCTGCCTCAGCCTCCATGCCTTCCCCATCACAAACCTGTGAGCTGAACCAACCTCTTCTTGACTAAGATGCTTCCTCAGGGATCTGGTCACAGCCAGAGAAGACACCTAACACAGCGTGTTCCTTGTTTTCAAGCTACTGTACGTCTTCCTGGTCGGAACCAAGTGGCTGGCACCACTAAGCACTCTGCCCTTACAAATCACTTCGCCTTACCTTGGGGTGAGGAATGATCCCCCGGCTTAGGATCAGAACCATCCAGACAATGCCCCACCCTATTTAGTTCCTACTCCCCACTAGCCCAGTCTGAAAAGGCTTTTTTAAGTAAAAATGGGCAGGGGAAAAAAAAAAAACATGGCTTTTAGCCCTCATTTTTAGTTCTTTCGAGTAATTAAAAAAAAAAAAAAAAAAAAAAGTAAAAAGGATCTTACTTAGAGCAGAACATCCAGGGATGAGGGTCACCTTGTTACCATGGGCAACCAGCAGTTGACCCTTTGCTCTCGGAGCCCTTCTCGGGAACACAGCATCACTGCTATTGAGAATATGTTTTCTGTGGAAGGGGGCATGCCCCTCCTCAGACCTCCAACGTTATCCAAAAATCTTGGGCCCACCTGCTTCATTTTTCTTTCCAGGTACATTTGGAGCAGAACAGCTGGTAGAACATGCAGCGCCCAGCGGTCTCCTCCAAGCTGGTGAGGCAAGGTCAGACCGCAGGGCTGCTCAGCCGGGATGCTAATGATGTCAGTTGTAGAAGCCGTTTACATATGACAGCCACTGAAAGACTCCTGTGTACTCCAAAGATGACATCATAAGCAAGTCTCAGTCACAACAATTTCATATGGAGAGGCGATTCCAGACAAGCTACCTCCCTGTTGCCTACATGACATTTCTTCTTCAGTTTTGTACTCCATTTTTTTTTTTTCTTTTACACTCTGGTCTCATGCCCAGCACCACATAAGGAATCATGACAAACCCCCTCCTCACTTTCCCAAGAATTCTTACAATAGGGGTGGTTGTGTGATTCACTTCTAGCCAACGAGACCTAAAGAAGGGGTCTGTGAAAGTTTCGCTTTTCTTATTAAAGGGATAATAGAATAGTTCCTTCTACTCTCTGACTCCTGTCTGCTTTGAACACAGACACACTGTATGGAGCTGTGGCAGCTATTTTGGAAATATGAGATAAAGGAAGCCTAGGAAAGCCTTAGTCTGCTTGGATGCTAAGTAAATACCACATACTGGTGGGCTACAAATGACAGGAATTTATTTCTTGTAGTTGGGGGACAGGGAATTTGAAGATCAGGGTGTCAGCCAACTTGGTATCTGGCTAGGACCTACTTCCTGCTCATAGACAGCTATATTTTAGCTGCGGGAGAGGAGACGGAGCTCTCTGTAGCCCTTTCCAGAAGCGCACCAATCTCATTGACGAGGGCTGCATCACATGACTCAACACCCTTTCAAAAGTCCTGCTTCCTATCACTAGCAAATTAGAGGTGTCTTGACATATGAATTTGGGGGAGGCACAAACATACAATGTGTACATAGTCAGTATTGTCTGTTCCTGGTGGTTTATTCAGCACCAACTTCAAACCTTGGAAAATATGACCTGGAATTTATATGGTACCATCATAGCTCAATATCATGGGATTCTATGATAACTTCAGGTGCGGTAACCTGGTATTGTGACGCCTACCTAGGTGATGTAGTTTGCATCAAGACTAATGGCATCTATTGCCCCAGTGTGTACCCGGGTCTCTTCTACCCCAGGGGATTCATTAGGGCTTCCTTCCATACAGGAGAAAGCAGATCCTGCCTACCTGCATGTCTAAAGATGCTGTTCAGGCCAGACTCCAGTGGGATGCCCTGCTGCTTTACAAGTGTGACACTCCTTTGTCTGCAACAGTGCTCCAGAGGCCAGATGCACCCAGCATGCCCAGGAGCCGGTCAGTTTTCTCCCCTCTCTTCTCTCCTTATACAATACCCTAAACACTTCAGTCGCTTCCATGTCTCAACTGGGTGATATAATAAGATGACGAGTGTGCTGACAGTGGGGCAAGCATGGTGGTTAATTCTGTTTGTCAACTAGACTGGCTGCTTAGTGTCCAGTCATGTGGCTAAGCATTCTTCCCGTGTGTCTGTGAGGATGTGTTAGCGTAAGATTAGCTTTTGACTTGGACAACTGAGTGACTGTCACTCCACCCACCAAAGCCTGAGTGGAACAAGAGGTGGGAAAGAAAGAATTTGTCCCCTTTTCTTCCCATTTCTCTGCATAAGCCAGGACATCTCATCTCATTTCCCCTGCTCTCAGACTCGGACTTACATCAGGTTTGAGCTAAACAGCAACACTGGCTGGTGGCTCTCTGGTGTGTAGAGAGGTTATGACACCTCTTAGCCTCCATCACTATGTGAACAGATTCCCAATAGAAATCTACGGTGGAGGGAGGGGTGTGGGATCGCATGGGTGTACAGGGTAGATGGCTGCCCTCATCTCAGCATGCTCTTCACCCTGTGAATGTCGTGTTCTAACTCTTTCTTCTTAGAAAGTTAGCTGCCATGTCGGACTACAGCCCACCTAAAGTCCCCTTTTAAAAAAAAAATTCCTCTTTAAAGACATGTTAGTTACTTTTATCACAGAGACTAAAATAACTGACACAACTTAAGGGAAAGACTTACTTCGCTCACATTTCAGAGGTGTCAGTCCATCCGGTGGGGAGGGCGCGGCAGCCAGAGCAGTGCAAACCATGGCATCCAGGAAGCGGAGAAAGGGACCAGGAAGAGGCCAGGGCAGGATACGGCCCTAAGAGCATGGTGACCTACTTCCTCCAGCTAGGTCCTACCTCTTACTGACTCACCTTCCAGTAATGCCGTCATGGTGTGAATCCATCTAGGAGTCAGTCCACTCATGGCATCAGAGCCCTTACGAGCTGATCACTTTGGAGGTATCCCCACAAACATACTCAGAGATATGCACCTAGGAGACCCTTGAATTTTAACTATCATAGAGGCCTTATCTTCAAATATGCTTCACCCTGAAGTACTGGAGGCTGGGACCTCAACACATGAATTGGGAGCAGCATAAAAATGTTCATATGATAATAACAGACTTAGAAAAGTCCATTTTAAGGCATATGATATTAATTATATTTTCTAAGTTCTTCTTGCTATGAAGCATAACACCTTCCGAGGTTCCAGGGATTAGGAACAGATGTCTTAGAAGAAGGTCGGATGCTTAGTTGCCATACTGTGCTAAGCACTTTATGTATGTTACACACATGCAAGCCATTATCCTATTACCTACAATGGCTATGACACAAAGCAATGATGAATGACCCAAGTGACCACAGTTTGTAAATGGTGGGTCAATGGCTCAGTCACCATCTACGATGGGGTCCTGTTCTTAGATGCTAACCTATAATGGTGTTATCCATGAGGGAAACAGCTGAGAAGGAGGTGTGGTAGGGCCAACAGAATGCGTGTAAATTACAAAGGGGGATTTATTCTATTGGCTTACCCAGATGCAGGTTGGTAGTTCAACAGTGACCGTCAACACCCTGGAGAGAGTAACAAACCCATTAGCTTCTTTGTTCTTGAGGCCAGATGTCTCAGTGGTCCTAGGTGGTGAAGCCCTAAAAGTTTTCTAGAAAGTCATAGTCCACAGTGGCCTGAAGAAGGAAGATTCTCATAGAACTGAGCAATGGTGGTGGCAGAAGTAATGGAGTAGATACACTTCCCAGGATGGAGTGAAGGCAGGCAGGCACAAGCAAATGACCTCCTTAGATCTGTCAGCAGACACCAACAACTTTGAGGGAAGGTCTTCCCCCAGCAATCTTTCCAGGAAATGCCATTACAGAGTCACCAGCAGTCTTTTTTTTTTTTTTTTTTTTTTTTTCTTTTTTAATAATAAAGTTGATTCTGAACCCAATCAAACAGAAAACCATTATTAGTCACCACAGATGGTATGGCAATTTGGATAAGGACAGTCCCCATAGGTGCATATATTTGAATGTTTGGTCATCAGGGAGTGACACTACTTGAGGGATTAGGAAGTGTGGCCTTGCTGGAGAAGTATGTCACTGAGAGAGGACTTTGGGGTTTCAAAGGCCCAAGCAGGGCCCAGTGGCTCCCTCTCTCTTAGCCCCCATCATCGTGTGAACAGATTCCCAGTAGAAATCTATGGAGGAGGGAGGGGTGTGGGGTAGTGGGTGTGCAGTGTAGATAGCTGCCTTCATCTCGGTATGCTCTTCTCATCGAGACATCACTCAGTGGACCCGGATGTGGAACTCTCAGCTTCTCTAGCACCATGTCTGCCTGTGTGCCACCATGCTCCCTGCCATGCTGACAATGGACTAAACCTCTAAACTGTTGGCAAGCCCCCAACTGAATGCTTTGCTTTCTCAGATTTGCCATGGTCATGGTATCTCTTCACATTAATAGAGCACTGTTAAGACAGATGCCGAGATCCCAGCTTTCAGATTCATGGCCATAGCAGGGGCAGAGGCTCACCCTGCCTCAGGACACAGACCTGTACAGAGGTTTGCACTCCGTCCTGGCTGACTCTTGCTTCTTGTGGCTTCCGTTCTCAGGACGCTCAGCAGACAAGACACTCGGAGTCAGGGCACACATCCCTGAGTTGCCCTCACCTAACGGTGTTTCTGTTGACCATGGACTGGATGCTGATGTCCCTACCCAGATTTTCATGTTGAAACCTATCCCTCAAGGCTATGGTGGCGTGGAAGGTGAGGCCTTTTGGAACCCCCATGAATGGATCAAAAAACAAACAAAGAAAACAAAAACAAAAACAAAAAAAAACCCCAAAACCCAATTTCTCATCCCTACTCCCTTCCACCAAATGAAGACAATGGGAAAACAGTCATCTGTAAGAAAGACTATGCTAGAACCCTATCACGCTGGCCTCTGATCTCAGACTTCCAGCTTCAAGAACCATGGGAAATAATAAATGGCATGTGTGAACCGCCAGTGAGAGCCCTTTGTCACAGCAGCTCACACTGGCTGAGACACTGAAATCCTAACCTGAGGCGTCCATAGGTCTCCTAACTAGTTAGCAGCCTGACCCCTGACCAGGCTAGGTCAGAAAGGGCTTGTGTTGTAAATTCAGGCCACATTTGTCTGCATCCTGACGGTGTCACTGCCACACTGTCCTTGGAGGAGCCTTCAACCACTGGACTGGCCACAGTAAACCCCAGGGGCCCTTGCGTAAGGCCAGCACTAGGAGAACAGAGCAAGGCTCCGCGGAGGGCAGAAACGTGTGTGCACACATCAGGAGTGCAGGGAGCCCTGGGGTGCACACGCCCAGGTTGTGTGAAGGCTCTAAATGAAGATGGAAAAACCTCACCCTTCATTCATCATCCCGTCAGAAACGAAAGCCGCCATTTCCCCAAACGGCACTTCTCTTTCACAAACAGTGGCCATAAAATCAGAGGCTTTGAAACGTTAAGAGGCCATAAACCCTTTGGCAACAACACCAAGCTCAGAGAACACACATGAATAAATAAAACCCAAAAGCTGCTGCCGAGACATCACTGTGCCCTGAAGGACACAGAGCAACAGCTTCTTAGAGGAAAGAAATAGTCCACTGGGCCCAATAGCATTACACAGGAGCCCGGGGGTGGGGGAAAATGACTGCTTCTCTGGCATTGGTTTCTAGAAGCCCTGAGCTGAGTCAGCTGCCCCTGGCCTGCTGGACACAGATGGGAAGGCTGCAAGTCGATGCCAAAGCTGTTTCCTAGTAAAGAGCAGCCTTGCTGAAGACACCCAGGTGTGCAGATCCTCCTCTAAGGATGCTGAAGGTGTACATCTGTTTCTGGGACTCCCCACGCTCCATGTTCAGTGGCTGAACAAACTGGCTTGTGCAGAGAGCAGCGCTCCAGGGGGCTCTGGGTTCTGTAGTGTTTGTGAGCAATGTTTCACACTGCAAGTGTCTAGAGCCTTGGCTGACTTCTCTATTGAGAGCTGCCTACAAAGAGCCCACCAGTCATGCAGTCTGCTCAGGGTGAAGTTCTGGCCTCGGTTTAAAAAACAACAACAATATCTTTTCCCTGTGGAACTTGAGGGAGAGATTATGTGAGGAACTACAGTGAGAGCCTTAGTGGGAGGCAGAATGGATATGTCTCACTCCTCTGCTGCCGGCCAGGTGTGCTAATGGGAACACAGCTGCTCTCCACCCAGTTTTTCCTAGGGCTCCAAGTTCAGGCTGCAAGCCCTGGGAGGCTTCAGGGATAATTTGCCGAAGATTTAGAATTGAGGGGCTGGGGAGATGGCTCATCTCCTCACACAACCGTAAGGACCTGAGTTTGATCCCTAACACTCACATAAAAAGCATGCATAATGGCATGCCCTTGTGATCCCAGCACTGGGGACATAGAGACAGAGAGATCCCTAGGGCAAGTTCGCCAATCATAGAAGCTGAATTAATGAACCTCCAGATCTCAGCTTGAGACTTGTCTCAACAAACCAAACCAAACCAAACCAAAAACCAGATAGCTAGCTCCTAAGGAACAGTACAGAAGGTTAGCTTCTGGCCTTGAAGTGAGCTTGCATCACCATGGAAGGCCATTGCTTTGCTTAAACCTCCTTCCATTTGGATGTATGCCTCTCTGTAACCAAGTGCCCAGTGTAATCTAGCAGAGCTATGCTGGGGAGCCTCCCTCAGTGGCAATGCACTTGCCCAACCCGTGCAAGAAGAAGCCAAAGCTTCCATTCCATCACCAGCACAGCACAACAAGAAATGTCTACCTGGCTTGAAAAAGATGGATGGATGGATGCACATCGCACGTCAGGAGGTGGAGTAGACAGAGGAACCCATGGAAGCTGCTGACAGGGGCCAGAGCCTGGCCAATGGGAAGTCTGCTTCAACTGCAGCAGCAGGCAGTGGCGGGAGAGAGGTGAGAAAGAGAATAAAGAGAGAGCAGGGTAGAGGATGAGCCTAGTAAGACAGGGGTGGGGTATAGCTCGGGGGACAAGTACTTGCTTGATGTACTTGCTTGATCCACGCAAAGCCAGAAAGCAGAAGTCACGCTAGGTTTCCTGACTATGCCTGGACTATGCTGGGTGAGGAAGACACATGAATCAGGAGCAGAGGAAAGCAGCTGAAGAGCACCAGCCATCTCGGGCACACTCCGCTGAAAGTCTCTCTGGGGTAATGTCAACATGCAAAACATAACCCTTTAAAAAGCAGCATTACAGGGCTGGAGAGCTGGCTCGGTTGGTCATAAAGGGCAGCAGGTGCATTTGCTGTCATCCGACAGAATCCCCGTGTGGTCTACCAGCGCTCCTGGCAACGAGGAAGGGCTAATGTGGAACAGTCGCTCAACCACTCATCAAACACCAAGGTGTCACCTTCATCCTGACCATCAGTGTGGCAGGAAGGCTCTGCCCATGAACTTGAAACCTTGAGAGACCTTCCGTGACCTTTTCATTTTGCATCAGTACACCTACAGTGAAGACTTCTAGAGGAATGAAATGAAATGCCACCTTGAGTGACAGGTGACTAGAAAAGCCATGCAATGGCAGAATGAGGCACTGCTGACCCGGTGAGCCCATGCCCCAGCTTCGCCCATGTACTACATCAGGGCCTCCAAGAGGGTACTTCTGGGAAAAGAAATGGGATGATGCCTCAGGTTAGGGAAGGCTACATCACAGACCTAAGACAAGCCTGCTGGATCCATGCCAGTGACATATGCAGAGGGAAGGGGTGGCCTCTGAAGGCCAGCTGGGGTCCTGAATGACACCATGGAGGATGTGGCTAGATCAGTTGCCTTATTTTGACAAGGAGCACAAATAATATCCTAAAAGATGTGGCTATTTGGGGGGATAAAAGAGCTTACTTACATAGGGCCAACTACTGTCCCATAATAACGGCACAAGTCCCCTAGGATGGTGAGTGCCAAACAGACTCTTCCAATGGGCAGGAGAGGCTTTTAGGATGAAATGAAGCTCTGTGGGACTTTGTGAGTTCTAATCCTGTGTGAGGGACTTTAATTGGAACAGCCTGCATTCTTTCTATACATAAAACTTATTAGCTACTATTACCCAGAAACAAAGACAAATTACTTGCAATTATTCTAGCTGGAAAAAAATAGCCACATTAGGAAGTATTTTCTTACTCCTACATTGCCCATTAACAGCTTTAAGAAGAAATAATACCTCAGTGATTTAGAGGACTGCAATCCATCAGAACTTGATTCAAGTCTCAAGAGGTGGTGGGCGGGAAGCATCTACCTTTAAAGAACGCCAATTAGAGTAATTACCATTGTCATAGAAATTACTGTTTGTAAGACTGAAGTCCTCTATTGGAGAACACTTGGGGGGGGGAGGGAGGAGAAGAAGCCATATGACCAACACAATTAAGCAGAACAAAAGCCAAGCATTGTGGAACCCCACCTGCTGAACTAATTTAGGTTTGGGGCCACCACCCTTCCTGAAGGGATGTCATAATTTCTGAAATTTTCAAAGATCTGTCGGCCATGAACTCAAGGTGGGAGGGACACGTGAATGCAGACACATATGGCCTCCAATTTATGAAAGTCTCTCTTTGGACACATGCTCTCGACGCTCAGCATAGATCAAAGAGAGAAAGGAGTATGGGACCTCTACAAGGAGCATGCATCTAAGGAGCGATACTCACAGGGTCTAAGGTATAGCTCAGTGGTAAAGCATTTACTGGCATGCCCAAAGCCTGGGGTTTAAATTTCCAGTGCCACACACATGAAGGGTGTTGTCATGTGCACCACACATGTGCCTGCTGCCAGCAGGAGCCAGCAAAGCAAGGGCCTCAGATGACCTGAGCCACTGTGTAGATACTGGGAACGGAACCTGGATCTTCTACAGGAGCAGCAAGTGCTCTTAACTGCTGAGCCAGCCACCTCTCCAGCCCATACTGTAAGGGCAAATTTAATGCCATGTTCTGTATGATAACTTGTCCTCCAGGTGACGTCACTTCTTCCTGTGTTCCAGAAATGACCACGCGCTACGGTGAACTAACCCTGCTAGCACGCTCTAGAAACTCCACGGAGCGATTAGATACAATAACTTCCAATGATCCTCTGAGATAAAACAACTTCCCTGGAAATTCAGCCTCCTGGACCCAACCTGCCTGACGGTTGACATTCCTGAGACGCAAGACCCCTGCTTATGGTTTTTTCCTTACTTCCCTGTGACCCCAACCCCCAATTACAGTTTTTCCCCTTATAAGCCCATTGCCCTTGAAGCCCAGGGTCACTCTCCTATCCTGCTGCGTGAGGAAGGATTGTGATCTGAAGGTCAAGTCTGTATACAGGACCCTGGGTACGTCTCGCATCAGTACTGAGTCCTGCTGGTCATTTCTGGGTGATCTTGTGATCTGGATGATCTCGGTATTACACAATTAAGACTCTTATGAAGTAAAAGCCCAACTTTTTAAAATTTCAGGATCCTACAGACAGATTTAAAAACAAAAACCAAAAGCCATCTTGAAGTTAGGTTCTAGGACAATGAAATTAGTAGAACAAATGCAAACCTTATTATGTATTATTAGATTCGAAAGACACAGAAACAACGCTGTCTAGTTGCTACAAGTATTTCTAGAATTTTATTGCTAATTTCTGCCTCACCTTGTAACCAGTGGTTAACAGGTTCATGTCTGAATTGTCTATTCACAGGGCCACATTTTCAGCAGCTGTGGGTTAGGACAGCATGTCTCAAAGTGATAATGTTCATATTTGCCTCCCAAGATGTGTCACTGCATTTCCTATGTGGTTCTCACACGACCAATCCTGCATCAGCGTGTGTGTGTGTGTGTGTGTGTGTGTGTGTGTGTGTGTGAGAGAGAGAGAGAGAGAGAGAGAGAGAGAGAGAGAGAGAGATCCAGCATCACCTGCTCAGTACTGACTCAGGCTGGGGAGTACCAGAAATGGTTTGGCAATCAAATACAGTGTGGAAAGCACTACATGTTGGGGTTGGAGAATGAGCACTATATGGTGATATAAAGTAAATACTGAGAAATCCTGCTTTTAAAAAAAAATAGAAAAATGAAAAGAAAAAGAAAACATCCTGTTTACCCTTTATTGAGATCAATTTTCCATTATTACTTCTATTTTCTTTCTCTTTACATTTTTTTTAATGTGCCAGGCATGGTGGCACACACCTGTAATCCCAGCACTTGGAGAGGCAGAGACAGGCAGATTGTGAGTTTGAGGCCAGCCTGGTCTACAAAGTGAATCCAGGACAGCCAAGGCTACACAGAGAAACCCTGCCTCGAAAAAACAAAACAAAACAAAATTTGTTTTTATGGTGCTGGGGCTCACACATGTGAGGCAAGTGGTCTACGACTGAGCTACATCCCCAGCCCTCACTGGCTTTCACATTTGAACTCCATTTGCCAGAGTGCATGCTGTCTATCAGAATAAGAAACTGCCCAGAACCTGTCCTCTCTCAGGACTCTGCCCACCACACTGGAACCCAAGTGAAAAATCCCCCTACCTGGGTCTGTACTGAGATGCTGGTGCCAGGATCAGTGTGTGGACCAGGAAGCACACGGCTCACTTCCCCTCATGCCTAG
Source organism: Acomys percivali (assembly GCA_907169655.1). Classification (NCBI taxonomy): domain Eukaryota; kingdom Metazoa; phylum Chordata; class Mammalia; order Rodentia; family Muridae; genus Acomys; species Acomys percivali. The sequence continues at coordinate 11,964,229 of OU015749.1, forward strand.
GCATTTCCATTGCTCATATTTTGCATCCTGGAGCTTGCCTAGCACCTGGGCTAGCGTGGGCCTCAGTGAAAGCCTGCTTGGGGTGAGCTCAATGCTGTGGTACCAGCTTGCAAGAGGAAGCTCTAACCTATTGGCCCAAGGACCATTTGTCCTTCCCTGGCTCTTCTAAGCTAGTCCCCAGAGTGGGTTTTCCTAAGTCCCTGGCGTCACACATGTTAACATGCAGCCAGTTTCCTTATTGGCTTTGAATTCTGCTTCGAAGTGTAACTGACTTCACTGAGTATTCTCTCCAAAAGCATAGTTATATTTACATAGTTCAGTAGCTGACACGGAACTCTATGAGCTGTTCATACTGAAGTTGCTAGAACCAGCAACTGGTGGTGTGGATGTCCCTGAGCTCTGCTCACCATCTTAGCCTCACAGAGGCAAACGGTGACAAGTCAGGGTAGAATGCCTTTCACAGACACACATTTCCTGTGACTATTATTCCAATCCAAGGTCAAAACCACTTTCTCGTTCACTGCTCAGCTCTTTTGAGGTTTTATATCTGTGGGTTTATTACTTTACAGTCTACTCTGATATATGTCATTGAAAACTGGGAGTTTCCTAGGTGACTAACAGATGGACCATTGTTTAGTCTCAGAAAACATATCTATTTGTTTGCATGATGGCATGCCACCATACCACATCTCAACAGTGGTCCTCAAGAGACCTGCCGCAGACACAGGGCATAAAGAGGATGATCTCGGACTCTGTCTTGGCATAGAAAATGTGTCAGCCAAGTTTTTCAGTCTTGGGCACACTCCCAGAAGAAAGGTGGCATCTGATTCCCTTGACCCCCAAAGGAGACCACCACACTAGCAAGAGCACAGCAGAACACACATTCTCACAAGCACAGTTTTGGGAAGCAAGCAGGGCCCAGGCCAGATGCAGACTGTAAGGAAGCCTAGACAGGGCTCCACCACAGACTCACACAGCTCAGGTGCTGAAGACACTGAGGCGGTGCTGCAGGTGAGATGATCCCATCTGAAGGCACCATGCTTTGAGGTGACTTGTCATGCAGCAGCAGTTAACTGACTAATACACTTTTTAGATAGTGGTCCATGAGCGCCTCTGTACTTATTCTCAATGCACAGTGGTCTCTTAATACTTTCTAAGCCATCAAGGTTTACCTAGGATGGAACAAGAGCCAATCTGGTCTCAGGGTATTGGTGTAGCCTGGAGCAGCCCATTGCTGCCTCATGCCTGGCATTACACAGGCCACGCCCTGGTTACCAACTCCAGTCTTCCTATTCCTGAAGCTTTCCTTACAGAGACCTTTGGGACATGTGGATGCTAAGTCTATGCACTCATGGGACATCCCTCAGCCTCAGGCACTAATTCCTTGGCTCCTACTCTCCCACAGGTGGATGTCTGGGTCCTGGGAGTACCCACGGACTCCTACATTTGTTCACTACCTGCCCAAGAGCTCCTGAAGCAACAAGCTCCAAGAGCAGACTATTGAGCTAAGTCAATCGTCTCCCACTGCTCCGGATGAGAAAGGAGGAAACTCACAGCTATTAACAGTGTGAGGACCTAATATCAACCTGGAAATGGCCTGGTTAGGACAGAAAAATCAAACAGGCAGGATCTGTTTGTTGTCGCCGAAGGTCGGCTAAGGTTACAAATGAGTGCGGCTGCCAATGCGCTTATCTCTGAAATGGAGAAGGCATCAGCACTGCCGCCAGGGTTGTTTATCCCACCGGACCAGCCCAGGAACATCTTACTACACGGGCTCTTCTTGCTCCCTGCTAAAGCATGTGTCACAGCCTCTGTACTCCCTGTCTGATCCATTCCAGGCAATGGCATGTTAGCCTAGAAACTGTGCAATCAAATGCACCCTGGCCCCCATCTAGAGTCACTCTACATCCAACCCATGGCAAAACTTTTTGGTTCTGTATTTAGAACTGTATTCAAATACTGATTTGACCTCTTCTCCCTCCCTCCCTGTTCTATTCCTCCCCCAAACTACCACCAACTCTTACTGTTTAAATTTGCTCCCGCCTGTATCCTGTCACCTGCTACAGTGGATCTCCTTAACTAGTAGCCAGGAGATTTGTGATAGGAAGCACACTATGTTTTATTGACGTCCTCCCACCTTGGCCAAGTCCTCCTACTGACCTTGTGGCCCAGTAGTCTGGCCCCACCTTGAACTTCTTGTCCTAGTTTGCTTTCTGTTGTGGTGATAAAATACCAAAATCAACTTGGAGGAGGAAATGGTTTATTTGGCTTACATTTGGCTTACAGGAATTGAAGTAGAGACCACGGAGGAACCCAGCTTGCTGGCTTGCTTGGCTACCTTTCTTACACAGTCAGAGCGCACCTGCCTAAGGAAGCCACCGCTCACAAAGGACTGAGTCCTTTACATAAATTAGCCATCAAGAAAATTCCCTGTAGACACGCACACCTGTCCATGATGGAGGCAACTCCTCAGGTGTGTCTGGCTGACAGCCAAGATTACCCATCACCCCTTGCCTCCATTCCCTTATGCTGGTCCACTATCTATTAAACCTTGCTATGAAATGTCTGACTATGAAGTGTGTCTTATGTGTTGGCGGCTTGGTTGCCAGCTGACGAGCCCTGGGGCAATGACTGAAGCATAGAATTTATTCTTAGTAATCCACAGATGGATTCCCAATTTGATGGTGACTGGGAGGCTAGGGAATAGTTGGAAGGTAGGCTCTACTCGGAGGAAGTAGGCTATTGTACACATGCCTTGGGAAGACGTATCTTACCCGCCGCTCTCTTCTCTGTCTGCTTCCTTTCTGCCACATGCTTCCTGCTGTAGTGGTCCCCTCAACACATGCCCAGGGGCAACAGAACTCAGTGGCCACGGGCTGAACCCATTCTGCCCACATGCCAGGTAGGCTCCTGCCTCAGAACAGAGCCCCTGCCACTGCTTCGGAGAGGTGCTTCTGCAAACATCTAGATGTCTGCTCCTCAGCTGCTTCCCATCCATTCCCAAAGCCAACTTCTCCATCACCACCTTAAGCTGCAGCACTCGTCCATTTTGTTTGTTTTTGGTCCTCATGAGTCTGACACATTAGCCTTGCTTGCTTGCTTCCTGGGACAGAAGTGCCGAGAGAGAGAGAGAGAGAGAGAGAGAGAGAGAGAGAGAGAGAGAGAGAGAGAGAGAGAGAGCGCCCTTACCTATTTTTACACTAATGGACTTTTAAGGAAACTGCCATTATAAAGCTAATATTCAACATGTGTTCACTCTGTCGAGGAAGAAGAATCACAGGTCACTGATTCTTTGCATCAAATGATCTAGGAAAACATCCCAGCTGATTATGTATGGATCCTTTAAATGAAACAGAGTCACACTGGCTCTGCCTTGGCATGGCCAGAGTGTACTGGCTTCATCTTCATCTTTCGCATAATGGTATTCCTCAGCGCCACCACACCCTGTAGCCCATACTTCCCATGACCCTAGATGCTGCCCTCACTGGTAAGTGAAATATAGTCACCCTCTTGAGATAAAAACACCTGCCCAAGATGAAGAGTCAAGCAAAGTTGGGGACCAAGTCTTCCTTCTAGAATGCCATCTCCTTAGGGAACCTTTTGGTTCAGCCAGTGACGAGGCTTCTACTTAACTCATGACCACCACTCCTGGGGGAGTGAACAAGGGAAAGCACGCGTCCTGGATTCACCGGTGGTTAGAAGGGGTGCGGCTTCCAACTATGCACAGGCTAGAGGCTTCCTCCCAGGCTCTGGAGCCAACCAGAGCTAAGGAGTTTCCATCTCCCCCTTAAGAGGGAGCACGGCAGATATGTTGGCAGGCTTCCTCTACGTTGAAATGAGTCCTGTAAAACTAAAGCATTTAGTGACACCTGTGCTTAATCCACAATAGCTTTTGTTTGTTTGTTTTCACTCATGCATTCACTAGCAAATGCTACTGGACGCTCATCCAGGCTACGGAAGTCAATCTGCTATGCCCTCCCCCCATCTTTGACTCGGTTTCTTTCCCAAGCTCTTGGCCTAATACTGCTCTATGGAACTGAAACTTGGGACATTTGGGGGAAAAAAGAAAAGAAAAGAAAAAGAAAAAAAGCTGGCCGCTGTACACTCAACACAGAGTGCTCCCTTTGGGGAAGTTGGGAGCCCTCAAGTCTGCTGGTGTGTTGAACATTCTGTAACCTCGCATGCATTATGAATGAGTTGGGTGACCTGTCTGGAAGTGGACTTTAACCATATCCCTTAAGAGAAAGCCAGGAGGAAGAAAGACTGAAGGTTGACTGGAGCCCTGGGTTCTGTGGGGACAAGCTTGTCAGTGCTGGCACTTCTACATGGCACAAGGCCCAGGCATAGCAGGTGGCAGAGACCCAGGCTTAATTGATAGCTTAATTAAGGAATTAGGTAGGTTATAACTTCCAACCCACAGCTTGGTTAAGCAAAATTTCATTATCTCCCTTTCCTGTGGAAATACACAGAGAAGTAAACACAGAGTGGATGTTGTCCGCCCCAGAACTGTGGCTTAAATAATCTTATCTGCATGCGAGCTAGAAAGGAACTGGTGGTAGGAGAAAATGTCAACACATACTACCTTTCCTTCTTCCTGAAGCTGCCCCAGGAATCCTCCAAAGGCAGCAATTTACCTATTCCCTCAAGAACTTTCTGAATTGCCTTCTGAAGAGAAGCTTCCTCTTCAGGAAGCCCCGAGCCTGGGAAATGGCTGGGTCACAAGTGCCAATCTACAGCCATGCTAGCAAGCCCTCAGTTTTATTGAGCACTTTTCAGTCTTAATAACTAGATCAAAATACCACTTCTAGAATATTCCTGACTGGGTGTGTTGGTTGGCTAGTTTTACAGTATCTGGCTTCTGGTCTCTCTCATAGGCTCGGGGCAGGAGGCATGCTATATAGTCACTGTTTTAAATTTGCATAGAGATGAAGCAGGAGTTGGTGCTGTGGTTTGAATGTGAAATGTCCCCACAGGCTCGTGTGTTCGAACAGTTGGTTCTCAGCTGGTGGTGCTGTCATGGAAGATTGTGGAACCTTTAGGAGGCAGGCCGCAACCTCAGGAAATGGACCACAGGAAGGCAGGCACACAAGAGCACAGAGATCTGTTTCCTGGTCCACTAAGGTGTCAAGAGTTCCAGCTGCATGTTCCCACTCAGTGAACTCTGCCATTCCTTTTCCACCAGGATGGCCACACCCTCACAAACTATAAGCCCCGATAAATCCTTCCTTGAGAAGTTGCTTGTGTTTACTCAGGGAAAAGAAAGGCAACTGATATGGCTGAGGATGGCGAGACCCAGCTCCTGCCTAGTTCAAGGATTTCAGTGACTCCGTGACAATCCTGGAGTTAGGCTGGAGAAACAGCCAAGTGGGTTAAGTGCCCTTGCTGTACAAGCCTAATCTGTGGCCCTATCCCCAGAACCCATGTGCAAGCTGAATGCACTAGCTCAAGCATCTGTAAACCCAGCAGGCCCTTAGAGAGATGGCTGGCTGAGGCATGGCTATCTACAGAGCACACGGGCCAACTAGCCTGCCTTCCATAGTGAAGGCAGAGCTGTCATCTGACCTCACAAGCATCCCTGAACCCCCACCCCCACAAATGTGTAAGGCACACATGCATGCACACACACACACACACACACAGTCAATGTTGATCATGTTTTTAAGGACCTTTAGTTGGAGACCACTGAGACAGAAATGAGCCTCGTGGCACTAGGTGTGACCTGAAGTGTCGTGAGGGAGCTCTGGCAGTTTCTGAGCTATGGGATATTTCCTGGGTTAGGCCAGGCTCTTTATGGCTTCTTTGTCCTCACATGAAATATCCAGGGGACTAAACTCTGGGCAAGCATGTTGTCCTGCAGCCCATCATCAAGCTTTATCCTAAAAGAACTTCCAGATTTCTTTGCTGTGGTCAGAATCTCTTCCGGCCGCTTTCATCGTGTTCTCACTGCCTGAACTTCTCTTGGCTTATTTCAGATGTAACTTGGAGATCATGGTAGATCATTACACGTCTCTTTCCAGGCCTCTGATTAAACTCACACAACGCATCTGGCACTTCTAAAGGGGCTTCCAGCCTGGATTCCTTTTCTGAAGTCACTTGCAAAAACCTATCCATAAATTAGTAGCAATGGTATGTGTTAGGCTGCAGGGCTTCACACGACAGACATTGATTCCGGGCAGAAGCTTTAGCATCTGGTTTGTAAAGGATTTAATTTCCTATTCCCATGTTTCCACCATATTGTCTTGTATGGAGACACACACTCAGGAACTCCAAGTGCTCTGTGGAGACTGACGCTTACACACACAGCTCTTTTCAGATTTGTAAAGCGGGTTAATGAATCAACATAGAGGCTTTTGCTATTGTTGGTTTCTGGCCTTGAACTCACTCAGGTAGCCTAGGACCTTCTTCAACGTCTGATCCTCCTGCCTACGTCTTTAAAGTGCTGGGACTGGTTACAGGCATCATCACCACATGACGTTTACAGAGAGCTAAAGATCAACCCCAGGGTGACCATTTGGTTTTGTATAAATGCTTAGCTTATTCTTCCCTGAGGAAGATTAATTCTTCCTCTTTCAGCAGACATTAATTGCCTATATTTCACTTAAGTATGGGGTCCCGTGATATTTCCTTCTTACACACTAGAATTTCTATTGGTAAGTTTCAGTGATCAGGACTTATTTAGGCAGAATTATCATTGAGTCATCAGTAGAATGTATTCTGTCATTTCTATGAGATACAATCTCATAGTGTTTTTGCAACTCTTCTGACTCTTACAATCTTCCATCCTTGTCTTTAGAGATATTCCCTGAGCCATGAGTGCAGAATTTATGTTGTATATGTATTCATTGAGGCTCAACATCCCATCATCAGTTCATTGCTCAACTTTGTCCTGTTATTTTCTGTAATAATTTCTGTATGTTGCAAAGAGAAGCTACTTAAATGACATGTGAGTTAGGCTTTTGTGTTGGTATAAAGATACATTTTAGAATGCATTTACATATTTTAATGGACCAGTAATGTAAGACTAGTACATTTTCCTCAAGAGCCATAATTTCACTAACTCCAGGTATTAAGCTAAGCTTCTAGACTCAGACATAATTTTCCTCCTTTTTGGTGGGTCTTGAGTTCAATTACAGAGATGTTGATTAACATAGAAATGTGTCACTGTTACACTTCCCTTGTTTATTCTGGACTTTAGACTATAAAAGATAACTGTTTTATACATACTCTCTCTCAAATTACATGAGTGTTCTTTTTAGTTTACTATTGCCCCTGTGAGGAAAAAAAAAACAACAACTTTTCTTTAATTCAATGAAGATCAATTTTTCTTTTTTTGTTGTGTTTCTTGTCCCTTGGGAATTGTATCTAAAAATCCATACTATCTTGATGTCACAATTTGTTTACATTTTTCTAAGAGACTTTTCTTTTATTGTACCTCTGTAGATGATACAATTTCTGTTATTATAAATAAATATATTTCCAAGAAAAAAAAAAGATCAACCCCAGGGCTTCATGCATGCTCGGCCGCTCCACTTGTTCAATTTAAGGACTGTTTGCTTCTGCGTCTGTGCTTTTTGTAGTATGTATTTGATAAAATGCAGCAGAGAACTGTGCAACAACCTGGTGATAGTTACGACATGGAACAAGCTGTGTTTTGCCGCCTCTACCTCTTCTCTGGGATTAGAACCTTTTTGTTGCTTCTGATCAGGGTCAGCCTGGGATAGAAAGACTTGCTTCCCGGACATGCTTTTAAAAAGCAACCATTAAGCTCAATATTGATTTATTTAAGCATGAAGCCTATGATCTGAGAGCCTCTCCATGTTTTAAGGTCTTCCTAGTTCTGAGATACCTGCCTTTAAATCATTGTAATTACTATTATGGTTTGTCATTGGGCCTCACTTTCTAGCATGCTAAAATCAAAGCTTAAGTTAAAGTGTGTTTTTCTACCTGTCAAGATATATTGTGTGTGCTCATGCATGTGCGTGCGTGTGTGTGCACCTTTAGGGCCTAAAAGGTGGAACTGGAGTTATGGGTGGTTGAGAATCAACCTGTGGGTGCTAGGAACTGAACTCAGAGCCTCTGAAAGAGCAGCAAGTGTTCTGACGCACCGAGCTGCTCACCAGGCGCCGCTCGGACTGCAGCGTCAGCTGCGCCCTCAGCCTCTCTGCAGTAAGTCAGTGTGGCTCCTCAAGTCCCATCCAGCCACTGTAGCAGCTCTTCACTGTTTGCTCCTCAAGCCTCTGCAAAAAGACCTTCTCAGAATCCTCCTGGTGGCTCAGTCTCCAAGCCGCTCTCATCCCCAATTCACTTTTACCTCTGACGCCATGCTTCTGAGGCAAAGCTGCAGTAGCAGAGCAACTAGGGCCTGGGGACAACGAATACTTTTTGTGACATTAATCAGCAGTAACTCAGATGTCTATCAATACATGTAAAACTACCCACACAATTTGAAGACAAGAGTATTCCTTTATATGGTGTAACATAACTTATCCTATCACATATCCATAGTCCATGGGTTTTTGTTTGTTCTGTTGCAAAGAATAGTGTAAAACTTCCTTTAAGAAATATGTATTGGGGGCTAGAGAGATGGTTTTGTGGTTAAGAGCCCGTATGCTCTTGCAGAGGACCCAGGTTCAATTCCCAGCAGCTCACAACTGTGTGTAACTCCAGTTCCAGAGACCCAACATCCTCCCACAGACATACATGTAGGCAAAACTCCAATACACATGAAATTACAATAAAATTTAAAAAGATGTATTGCTAGACCTAATAATGCAACATGTAAATTCTGATGTTGGAAATGCCCATGTTTTTGGAATGCCACTGTTGCCAGTCGCTTAGATTTCAGTGCTCTGCTGAGTGGGGGTTTGGAGCAGGCTTGATAAAAGTGGTTTTCCTTGTACGTCCAGCTTCTTTTGCTACTACTGACCCATTTCCTTAGGGCATTTTGCTCGTCTAAATGGGAAAAACATTCTTTAACTGGCAGTGACATTAGCCCCTTCCCTAGTGGAACATCCACCCTTTTCACTGAGCACCCATGCTCTGGTGCTGTCAGGGACATCTGTGACACGGGTCTCACTTCCCTGTTCTACTCAAAGCTGTGAGAAAACAGAAACTCCTAAGTTAGTTCCGCAGCTTCCATTCTCCTCAGCAGCATCACTGCAAACTTGCACATAAAAACCCTCTAATAAGATTATAGGGCGGCTTCCTGGTACTAACAGAGGCAAGAAGATAAGGAGCTAGAAGAACGCAGAAAAGGGAGGGCATCTTTCACTCGTGCTTTCTCACCAAGGATTTAGAGTCCAGCTCCAGTTCCTGCGGAATATTCTCATACAACTGCATTACAAGAGCAGCTCAGGTTCTGTGGGCTAGATTACTAAATCATGAGACAGTGCATTGTACCTACCACTGACTAACTTAAAGACAAAAGCAATCAAATTCCTGCACTGTTCCTGGGTGGTGACTTTGTTGGGTTGGGCTGGGCTGGGCTTGGACCGCAGAAGCTCTCAAGAACACTGTTTCCAGGCCAGGCTGAGACTCATGGTCTTCCCTGAGTTGCTCTATCACACATCTGTCAGCAGAGGAAAGTGAGGCCCAGAGGGGATGTAATTTGCCCAGAGCCGTGCTAAGGGCCAAATTCAAGCTACTGTGCACTTTACAGCCTCTAAGTCACTGTACCAAACTGACAAACGCAGAGGACCATGGAGACTCCTTCTCAGGAACGAGGATGCTAACGGTGCTATTCACGGGCACCATTATTCATGTTGCTACCATCTCAGCGTCAGCTGCTTGCACCCGCATCAGCACCCCACAGCTGCCTGACCTCTTATGGCTATCAGCCTCTCCTCTGCCTGTTCTCATGGCTACCCCCGACACACAGCCACTCCCAAGTCCCATCTTTTCTCTTGAGAGTCATCTCTGGGCCAAGGTAATTACTTTATGGCACTCATGGATCTGGGTACCACTCCTTCCTGGTCCTTGGCACAGACATGGGTAAACAATGATTGTTGGTCGTCCCCCCTACTATCTGCTCCCTGAACAGGGTCTCCCACTCACTATTGCTTTCCTACTATTTGGCACTTAAGGTCTCTGCAGAGGCAAGCAGCCTAGAGTGGAGGCATCCTCCCCTCAGACTACGGAACCGAAAGGACTAAGCTCAGACTCCACTGTTTGCCACTGTGCACATCTGAAAATCACGTCCCAGAAGGGCTCAGTTACCTGCCAAGGCTGCAGCCGCAGATCAGTGGCAGAGCTCTTTAACTCCCTCCAGATGGCCCCAGCTTTCTACAAGTCATCACTTGCTGCCACCTTACATTTAGCGTGTGGAAGTGTGTGCCCTCCCCTCACCCCACACATGTGTCCTTTCCCCGTCACATCCTCCTTATGTACCACTCATGGTGGCAGCATTTAAACAGCTGCTCTACTAAGGTGATGTACACATGTAATCTGCTCTGTGCTGCCTGTTTTGTATTCTGATATTTCCTCCAAATAAAGTCAAGTCTGCGTTGCAGAAGGTTTAATAATTGGTGTTTAATACTTCTGCGGACAAAAAGAAACTATTCCAGAAGCAAGGGGCAACCTGCAGAGAGAGAGAGATCCTTGAGAAGACAGCAGGCAAAGCAATCTCTCTTTAGCATTGTCCTATTCCTCCTCCCTGTCCCTGGCTTACCTTGTCCGTTACTACAGTGACTGTCCATCTTGACCTGTTCAAACCCTTAAGAGCTCGTTGCCTCCTATCCGTGACTGCAAATGCTACAATCTGACTTTGGCTCTAGTAAGAGCAGGCCAGCGAGCACTCCTGGTCAAATCCCAACAGACTTTTTGGCCTCACCTCAAAGGGCACGTGTGCGGCATTTTACAGCACCACCATGGGCAAGAAGCTGGCACCACCTCAAGTCATATCAACTCTGTTCTTCTTGTCTTGTGCCACGTGCAAGTTGACTGCCCAGGCTGCTCATTAGACTCTCAACCCCACGGGAGCAAGGTCAAGTACCTCCGGGCCACTAAAGCCTAGTGCTGTGATGGCGTGTGAGCACAGGTAACAATGCGGTTTAGTGCACGACACCACAGCAAGCACTTTAGACCAATCGACTCAACTGAGGGAAAACAAAACAAAAGCAAAAAACCTCAAAAACCCCCACTTTCAGTTGACAGATGAGGAAGTGGGCCAGAATGGAAGCTCCGTGGGGACAAGGGTTTCCAAAATCGCATTCTCTACCAGGACTTAGACTAGCTCAAACCGCCATCACTGTTAGCTCCAGTCAGTCAAACGATCAGGTCGCGACTGTGCTCTTGTCTGGCCCTACCTCTCCATTGCCATGTTACAGCTGAGGGCAGTGAGGCCAGGTCACACAGCCACTGGTGGGCACACCCAGCCTACCCTGCAGCCCACACAGCCTGACTGACAGATGCACGGAACACTGCTGCCCCTCCTCACGGGCAACTCTGCTATGTGCCTGACTGCTTTGCTCGACTGTCTTCTCTGGGGCATGGACTCTGGTGATTTCGGGTCCCTTATGTTGGCAAGGTGCCAATGCTCTGTGGAATAGCGGAATGTGTGTCAGATGAGGACACCTGTCAACCTCTAATCCTTCCATTTCTTGTCACGACAGAAGTTGCTTTGCCGCCAAACTGAAACCAACTCAATGGATTCTTGTTGGCCCCAATTCTCCAATTCCCCCAACACCCTAGAAACATAAGCCGACCCTGACCGTCCTGACCTTCAGTGGTAGAGCAGGTTTCAGGGCACACGGTCTAGTGAAACAGCCCTGATGACAAAGAATAAGACAGCACCAGTTCTAGGGAAGAAGTTCTAATTAAAAAATAAAAAATAAATAAAGCACACCAAAGCCAAAAAACACCGAAGTTACAGCTCCAAACAGACATTCTATGCTCACACATTAGAAGATTCAAGAAGACCGTGAAGATGGCAACTGCTCAGAATTTACCTATGGACAAAAAATTATCCTTTCATGCTCTCAGGTGTGAGAGCAGTCCCTGTGCGTTCTAGCTGTTCAAGGGGCTGACTGGTGAGGTGAAGCTGGAGCAGGGTTTTCTCATTGGCTCTGAGAAGCAGACCACTGAAGGGTCAGGCGGTCTTAAGCGCTCTATGCGGGAGTGGTGTGAGCACTCAGGGACGGAGACATTGCCCCTCCCCCCCTTCAAGCTACTCAGCAGTGACTAGCACAAGTCCATAAAGTTTGGACAGCTGAAAATGTTGCTGCCACTGGAAGTTTTCCTAATTTTCCTGACACCCTTTTTAAGCTCCAAAACTTCTGACCTACAAAGAACTTTAAAAGCTAGTTCATCAGTAGTGTTTGCACTTGAGACCATGTGTTCAATCCTCACCACTGAAAACAAAACAAAACAATACCCACACCACAGAAACCCAATCTGAGCAAGACAGGAGGTGTACGCCTGTAATCTCAGCACTGTGGAGGCTGAGGCAGGAGGATCACTTCAGTTGCAAGGTCAGTCTGGTGTACATAGTAAGGTCAGGCAAGGACACACAGCAAGAATGTCTTTAAACACAGAAATAAGAACAACAAACCATTTCTAAGCATCCCACAAAAGAAACAGAAAACAATTGGGTGGGCATTTTTCTTAAAGAGAGTTTCAAGATGAGGGCATTAAGACATAAGAGAAATGTGGTTATTTGACACCTGTGCTCTACTCAAGATATGATTTAAATGATCTGGGGTGAGCCTGGAGAAGAAAAACACCAACCCAAACACCCTTAAGTTTTAGTTAAGTTTAAAGATCAACAGGATTTTGGAGACAGGGTTTCTCTGTGTAGCCTTGGCTGTCCTGGACTCACTTTGTAGACCAGGCTGGCCTCGAACTCACAGTGATCCACCTGCCTCTGCCTCCCCTGGGATTATGGGCGTGTGCCAGCACCTGGTGAAAGATCAGCAGGGCTCAGTCTTTAGAAACTGACAATACCACACCATAACGAAGGAAGGCTTAATCGTGGCAAACACACTATGGGCATGCAATTATGGAACAAAACTGCCTGCTCTGCCAGGAAGGTCCTCAGTAAATGTTTTCTATAAAGATATATTCAATCACTTTGCCAATATTATTTCTCTTATCATTTCTTTTATTTAAAAATAAATTTAAAATAATAAAATTGTATAGTGGCAAAATAACTTTAAATTAAACTCTCCTGCTTAAAAACTAGCCGGGATCCATCTTAGACCGGGGAAGACTTCACTGTCATTAGCAATACTTCAGCTAAGGAAAGCTGAAGAGGCTCTGCACACGGCCTCAGAAGAAATGAGAGCTACAGCAGCACATGTAAGATGCTGCTGGTGAGCACATGAGACATCTGCCTGGCCCTGCAAGCACCAGGACGCAGCACTTGCCACATGAAAACTGCACACAGAAGACACAAAACAAAATACACGGATTACTTTTAGCATGTTAAAAACAATCACGTCAAAAAAGTATACAGATAAAAAATGCCATAAGTGACATAAGAAAATAGTGTGTGTGCATATATATTGTATATATATATATATGTATATAATCTACATTATTTACCACTACGATATATACTTTCAGGAGAGGCATAGACGCTACCATCATAAACTAAACTGTACAGTTTGTTTCCTTACAAGTCACAGAGTCATACTTTAAGAACTCTAATTAATATCTTCAACTACACTTCTATATACATTTATTTCTCACCTTCCACATGATGTAAATCAAGAGCCTGGTTATTTTGTCAGGAGTTGGGAGTTTCAGTGTGGTGTCCACCTTTAATAGACTGCAGTTGCTCCCACACTTAGTGACATCATTATGTTGATTAAATTACATTAGAATCATTATATACATAAAACATTGTCACGTTTGCTAGCTAAACAAATGCTACTCTCATTAAGACATATCCTTGTACCTCAAAAGCTTACCTCCCTGCCGTGGCGCAGGGGGCCATCACTGTTGGCCTGTCTACTTTCTGATTTTCAGATACAGGAAGGGAAGTGTGAGATGAGCCGCTACACAGACACAGCTGCCCGCCCTCGGAGAACCTAGCACTTCGTCAGTCTTGGTGACAGTAGTGTGTGATAGCATAAAAGAAATCACCTTTAAAAAAAAATCATGAACCTCAATTATTTTCCCTGAAAAAGTTTCTAAAGCTATGAAACATAATTACTTTTTTTTTTTTTTTTACAAAGATCAAGATTCTAGAGACTTATTAATAATTTGGGTATTTTTCACAATTTTGACCAGGATGATGTAATGGCCAGCGAGTGTAGCAGTATCCGTCCACTGTGCTGTGAAGACTGAGTGCTGGAAGAAGACCGTGTGACTGGGCCCCCTGGGGCCTCTGAGACCCAGAAGCAAGACTGAGCAGAAGCTTTCAATTTTCCTTGAAAACCAAGCTTCCACTGGCCAGCGTGCTGCAAGATCTGACCTCTGACCGCCAACCCACTCTGCAGCCATTCCCCTGCGCCTGGCCAAAATGTGCCCAGGACAGAAGCATGAGACCTCCAGAGAGAGGGGACAAAGTGAACACTGCGCCCCAGACACACACCAGGCTAACTGACCCACATTTTAGGCACCTCTGAGTGTCAGCCTTTCTCCACAGTACTCAATGGTAAGGGGAGATAAAATGGCAGGAACTGAAGGAGAATGACATTCTGTGAGGAGATGCTGGACCATAAAGTCAGTTTCAGTTTAGGAACTTGGTTAAAATACGACAGGGGCAGGGTGAGCAGAAAGATAAGGGGGGAAAACCAGTGCTCCTTCATCAACCTAGATTAAAGGTAGTTTAAATTTTTTTCTGAGTTCTGTGATCAAATTCTATATGCACAGGTGCCTGCCACGTCTGTTAAAGGCAGAGACAACCTGCAGACCATCTCGGCTGTGGTGTCTCAGTGCTTTCTAACAGCAGTCAGAACACAACGGGTCAACAGAGTGAAAGCACTCAGGTCTAAGGAGTTAGGAATAAAACAGCATAAAGAACTTGGCCGTGTGTATCTCTACACGCCATTGCTATGTTTCCAGGCTAGCCTCCTAGGGAAGGCTCGGGGAGGTGCAACTGCAGCACTCATCTTCAGCAGCATCTCCATGGGATGAAGCATCCCACATACCCTCACTACGGACACATGCTGGAACTGCGCAAGTTGTTTAAAATAGTATAAAATACTGCTTTGGCAATTATAAACATAGCAATGTGGGTATCATATGGTTTCTATTCTCTTTGTCATCAGTGAATACAGCCAAACTCTCACAGTAATACTGACTCCTGAACAGAAAGCCCCTCTCGATTTCTGTAGTGATGTGCTGAAGGCGAGGGCCCTGCATACTGATACCTAGGAGGACTGACATCTTCCACAGCTGGTGAGGGTTTATACCTCACTGGACTGTCTACAGATACTTCTGGAAGACCATGGTCCTGAAAAGGTACGTGTTGAAAGGCTGCATATTTTGGTAAATTGCCTAAGTGGCTACGGTTAACATCTCGAGTCCATGACTGTCCATGCGTCTCAGGTCTGTATGTATAACTAACTTCTGACCACTTTCTGTTGTCTGGTAAATAATCCACTGGAGGAAGGATGAACTTGCCACGCATTGGTGACCCAGAACTGCCTGCATATCCCCCGGCACCAGCGTCAATAGGAAGGACTTCAATCCGACTAGATGGCAGAACAACAGGGGTTGGGCGGCTGTAAGATTTCTCTGGAGAAATATCAACAGAGAGAGAAGAACCATAAAGTCTCCTGGAAGCATTAATTTGAGACCCAGGGCTGATCTGTGTGGACGCAAAGCCACTGTGGCCAATAGGAATGTGTTTTGGAGAATTCCCATGGTAGACAGGGGGGTTGCTGTAGGAGGGCGGATGCGCAGCTCTGAGACCCTCTCCTGGCTGGGATGGGGATCGCACATGGCTGGGAGGTTGCACTTTAAAAGTAAACTTGTTGGGTACTTTGGATGGACTGGAGCTGTGAGGGTGAGTCCGCTCTGGTGTCTCTTCCACAGAGGCTCCGTTTTCACTTTCGTTCCCAGGCACGTTGTCATACTGTGACGCGTTGGAGCCCCGCTTCCCGTCACTGCCATCCAAAACCTTCATCTTTTGCCTTGAGTTTGACATGCGGGTCTCAGCGGAACTCGGAGTGGGATGCACTGAGTGACTTTTGCCTTCGATGGCATATTTAGCAGTCCTTTCAATGGCTGAGGCATCTGATGGTTTCTTCCATTTGGGCGCAAATTCCTTCCTGGTGTTTGAAATTGCATTGCTATTTTGGTTAGCAGCTGCATGGTTACGGTGCCTGGAACTGTCCTGCGTACCCGACAAAGGTTTTCTCTGAAAATCTGCCTCATGCTTCGTGTTTTTACTCTCCTCATCCACCGACTTCCGTCTTGGTTGCCCGACTCTTTCTGGTGTGCCAGTTCTGCTGTGGTGGGCAGGGGAATGCTCATGCTTCTTGTGAGGTGACCCGCTTTCTCTTCGGCTGCTTATTTGGGGGCTAGGCCTGCCAACACTTCTTTGTCCGTTGCTCAAGTGATTAATACAAGCAGAATTAGACTCAGGCAGAAGCTGCCCCAAGGGTTTCTTTGGATATTCATCCTCCTTACCTAAAATGAAAGATAAGCTCATAAGTAAAACAAACATATGAACGGTGAGTATCTGGTTTAAGAGGCATATTCTTAACAACTGCATATTGACTTGTGTATGGAATAACATACTTCCACACTGGAACATGTTAGTGACTAACACTAAGTAGGCACTGTGCAGGTGGGACAGCCTGCGGCCTCACCTGCCTAGCCCCTAACCTTGTGTTTTCTTACACACCATGACACACTTTCTGTGCAGAGCTGATGCTCTCATTGAACAGAACTGGTTACCGGGGTTTAGACTTAACATTCTGTTACTTTCATTTTAACTCATCTCAAATAAAATGGTTTTGAAATCAGTAAAGTCTTCATTTTCAGCTTTATCCACATCTGCCGAAGTTGAAAGTCATTTGAACTTACTGTGGTCCCAAGTTCTCCCCAGATTTTTATTTCCACAGTATAACTTATTGTTTAAAAGAAAAATACTCTCCAACTGAGAGTAAATATCCTACTTCAAAATGTAAAGACAGGGGAAAAAAATCTAAAAACACAGAAATCCACATTAGATACTTTATTTAATTAAAAAAAAAAAAAACCTGTAAACCAGGTGCGGTGGCACTTGACTTTAATCCCAGCACCCAGGGAGGCAGAAGCAGGCAGACCTCTGTGAGTTCAAGGCCAGCCTAGTCTACAAAGCAAGTCATGGACAGCCAAAGTGACATAGAGAAACCCTGTCTCAAAAAAAAAAATGTGTGTGTGTTTTGCCTGTATGTATGTATGTATGTATGTATGTATGTATGTATGTATGTATGTATGTATGTATATGTGTGTATGTACGTGCACTAAATACATGCCTGGTGCCTGAAATCCTGAAGAGAATACAGGATCCATTAGAAGTGGAGTTACAGATGGTTGTCAGCTGCAAGGTGAACATTGGGAATTGATGCTGGGTCATCTTAAGCAGCCAGTGTACTTAACCACAGGGCCGGCTCTCTAGCCCATTCTATTTTATATTTTAGATAATCAGCACAGAATTATGAGGAATTGTAGAAAGGTAAAATGAAATGGCCAGTTATAACAAAGTATTTTTAAATGTTCAATTACATTACCAGATTACCTAAACTTCATTTGCAAAAACTGAAAAAATGTTTTGCCCATTATTATAAAACAGCATTTTGTCACTTGAAAATAAGGCTTTGCTTTCTTCTAATATGTACTTAACGATCCATCTAACTGATGCTTACTGACTATGATCTCCATGGGGCTGCTGTGAACACAGGGATGTGATTTGTCACATGGCCCCCAGTCACCACAGTCTTGCTATTTCTTTGAGGGGGGTGGTGTGGTGGAATGCCATGTTCATTACTCTTAGAATACCCACACTACATGTTTCTTTATAGAAAGTCTTAATTGGTACATAACAGTTATAGATACACTTCTATAGGATATTTTAAGAAAAATTCAGTGCTTTGTTTGATGGGGAGAATGAGTAAGCACCATCCTTTAAGTGAGTGTCTAGCATCAGAACTGCACTGGCTGCAGAGAACAGCTCAGGGGTAAAGGCTGCCAAGCCTAAGGACCCAAATACAGCAACCAAAAAGTATGGTTACATAGCAGATGCAGAGTTCAAGCCCAAAGCTGACTCCAGCATCTTCACTTCTCACTTTCTACTCTGCTGCACTGAAACAGTGAGACAGTTGCTTTGGATACACTTTAATGTGAAATCCATGTGCTTGCTCAGTTGGTAAGATGTGAGCCAGGAGGCACTCAGCAGAGGGAAGAGTGTCTGCTGCTTCGAAGTAGAACATCACCACTCAGTCACTGTGTCAGAAACAGCATTCCCATGCTTCCCTATGACCAAGCTACTCTATAATAGCTACAAAATTATTTCAAGTGGTAGCACTCTTGTTTATGAATATGGGAAGTGAACATGAACTGGGTTAAATGCAGGATGAGGACAAAGCAGTCAGCTCCTTAGGTAAAAGACCAACAAATGATAAAAACAAAATCCACCTCGCACACCTACAAAGTGGTGAAATCAGTTCTACAATAGTAAACCAGTTAGACCAGAAAAATATGTGACTGTCATTTTCTCGTCTAGGAACCGTGCCGAGAAATCGCACCGATTATCAAGACAACATGAAGCCTCAGCCTACAACTCCCTATAGTCCCCGCTCCAGCAACTCCACAAGAGCAGGCCAGGTCAGTGCTGGTTAATGTCCTATCAAAGGATGCACCAGCAATCACTAGAACCTTCTCTATAGGTGTGGGTTGAATGGGACTCTGATGCTCACCCAACTGTTGAAAAGAAGGAAAGCCATGGTACCCGTTGTTATAAGAATGCTCACTATTGCACTGTTAGAAAAAATACATAGAGGCTTGATTAGAGGATTTCTAAGGTTATGAAATGAAATACAATGAAATAAAGTGTGTGATATAAGTTTTTAAGTCTACTGCCATGCTAGTATATTTTTTTAAACATGAATCAGTAATGAAGTGAGTTACCAACAGTATGCAGAGACTATCCCATTTACTATAATGTCTGCACAGGTCTACGTCTGCATCTGAGGCAGGAAGGCAAGGAATGAGCACTAGCACTGGCTAACATAAAGAAGTGCCCTCAAGCAGAAGTTACTGTTTTTCCTTAGCTGCCATAAACATCTGCTGGGAACATGGAGTCCTTGCATAATAACGCTGGCCAATCCGCTGGCCAATCAGGACACATACTTTGGCGTAAGACTTGTAGGCAGCATTTTCAGCAGAATACTAAGTGGCCTAAAGACCGTGTCAAATGCTTTACTCTATACACTAGGTTAACAGTATTGTTCTGACTCACTAAATGAGCAACCTTCAGGAAAAACAAGATCAGACTAACCACAGAAGGCGTCCTCAGTGGGGCCACTCTCAGCAATCATGCCCTTGGCTTTCTACATGCTCAGCATCCATTTCCAGCTGACCCACTCACTCACTGCTCCTTCCCTTACACAGATGCTACGTTTACTGGTCCAGGATGTAAGTCATCTGGCTTTATTACTTTCAGAAGGTTGAGATGAAATTTTCTCATCCCCAGACTTTCAGAATGTTACAAAGGTGACTGACAGCCACAGTTTACCTCATCAAATGCAGAGTCCCAGAACCCTTGCTCTGTCCACTCCATCCAAGAAGCTGAATGATTATTTTCTCGTGCCAAATTTTTTTTTGCTGTTTCATATTTTTTTTATTAATTTATTCTTGTTACATCTCAATGGTTATCCCATCCTTTGTATCCTCCCATTCCTCCCCTCCCTCCCATTTTCCCCTTATTCCCCTCCCCTATGACTGTTCCTGAGGGGGATTTCCTCCCCCCTGTATATGCTCATAGGGTATCAAGTCTCTTCTTGGTAGCCTGCTATCCTTCCTCTGAGTGCCACCAGGTCTCCCCATCCAGGGGACGTGGTCAAATGTGATCATGCCAAATTTTTTATTTTATTTATTTACTGAAGACATGGAAGCAATACCTAAAGACCAATGCTTACTCATCAATCAGACTATGTGTCCTGGACTCCTCGGCTCTTTCCGCTCAAAACAGCATCACTGGCTGCAGGAACCATTGTAAGATGTGGAGGAAAAGGTGAAGAGACCGCAAGAGCATGTAAGAGAGACCCAAAGACGAAGAACTGAAAACCCACACGGGAAAGCAGGAGGAAGATGGTGGGGAAGAAACTGGAGGAAGATGAAGACAGGTAGCAGGGAACATGCGCTATCCACAGGCATCTGCGCTTATCTGGCAATAGCCATTGGTGTTTATTCTGAAAGTCTTAGCATAAAGTACGAGTAGTAAAGCCAGGACGCACAGTGAAATACTGGGTTATTTGGGAAAAGGTCTATTTCTCAGGAGAGGGGATTTTTTTAAGTAAGAGGGAGACTCCAGGGGACTTTACACAGGTTCAGGGAAGCTTAGTTCCAGTGTGAGGGATGAGGGAGGTTTTACCTCACAATTTATACTTGCCGGGTGTGGTGGCGCATGCCTTTAATCCCAGCACTCGGGAGGCAGAGGCAGGCGGATCGCTGTGAGTTCGAGGCCAGCCTGGTCTACAAAGTGAATCCAGGACAGTCAAGGCTACACAGAGAAACCCTGTCTCGAAAAACTAAAAAAAAAAAAAAAAAAAGAAAGAAAGAAAGCTGAGAGACGAGTCCACAGGAAACCAACTGATACTGCATGTATGTGACACCTGCTGTGACTCCAGCCTTTACCAGCTGAGCTGTCTCTCCTGCCCAGTATATACACCTGCACATCATGTAAGAACTGAAGGTCGGGGCTAAAGAGATGGCTCAGCAGTTAAGAACACTGGCTGCTCTTTCAAAGGACTGACTTTGGTTCCCAGAACAATATGACAGTTTATAATCTTTGCAACTGCAGTTCAAGGTAATCCAATACCCTCCTCTGGCCTCTGTGGGCACTGCATGCCTGTGGTGCACAGATACACACACAGACAAAACTACTCTACACATAAAATTGAAAATTAATAAAATCTAAAAAAATCTTTTTTAAAAAAAGAATTAAAGGAAAAATTCAACATATTTATTGAATTAATAAGAGAGCAGAATGCACACTGGGGTACAATGTCCGTGCCTGTTCTAAGATATCCAAGAAAGGCTCCTCACACTAACCCAGAGCACACTTCCACTACCCTACGGCTTCTCCTTTGTCAGCAGTTCAGAGTGTGAATCAGAGCAATGGCCAGTGCCCGTACTGACAGGCTGCAACACTGATTAAAAACACCCCCAGTTCACACAGTTAAGAAAGCGGAGTCTGGGGAGGAAAGCCGCATACAAAACTATATAACATCTAGTTAGCTCTTAGACGATAAGCCTCAGTAGGGCCTGCATGTAAAAGGCCAGCACACTAAATGCACAAAACCCTTTAGAGGACATGGTCTCTTTATTCCCGTAAAACTTTTCAATAAGGAGGCCGTAGACAGGAATATAAGAAAAGTGCCTCCTAAGATGTAAGTGCTTAAAAATCAATTCCTTTAAATGTTAAAAGCAGTGAAGCAAGCTAACCCAGAGTGCTTCACAGCGAGGGAGGGGCCTCATGATGTTTGTTCCACACAGTGTCCACTCACTTCCACTTCTGCTGTGCATGGGGAACAGGCTAAGAGATACTTAAGGCATGGCTGTGCCTTAGTTCCTATTCTATTGCTGTTAAAAGACACCACGATCAAAGCAACTCTTCAAAGGAAAGCATTTCATTAGAGGCTGCTTACGGTTTAGGAGTTAGTCCATTATCATCATGGTAGAAAGCAGACTGGCACAGCACAGGCAGCAGGCAGAGAGACAGTGACTAAGCCTGGTGTGAGCTTTTGAAGCCTCAAAGCCCACTCTAAGTGGCAGACTTCCTCCAACAAGGCCACATCTACTCCAATAAGGCTGCTGCTCCTAATCCTTCCCAAACAGATCCACAAACTGGGGACCACACATCTAAATATATGAGCCTACAGGGGTCATTCTCATTCAGATGACCACAGCCCGTGACAGTGGCATCAGCACACGCCTTCCAGAAACACTTGCTGACGGACTGTTGGGTGACATTACAATCATGTTGCTTGCATGAATCTCAGCAGTGCCACGACAATCAATGTGCACATGCTCGTTACATCTTAGTGATGGTCTGGGCAAAAGAGTCTGTGGAAGACGAGGAATAAAGTGCAGAAAGAAAGTCAGAGAGAGAGAGAGAGAGAGGGATGAGAGCAGGGTACAGGAAGAAAAAGGCAGGCAAAGGAAAGGAGGGAGTGTTGGCAGGTAGAGTAGACAGGGCCAGAGAGGAGAGAAAGCAGAGGCGGGTGAAGGTGGAGATGGAGGTGGCCCCGGGGAACTTTCGAACCTGCGAACAACACTCTCCTTAGAGAAGCAGCTTCTAAATGACGTCTCAGAGGCCTCTCGATTCCAATGGCCACAGTTTCTTTGTCAAGCAACCTGACCTCTACTATGATGAAATTAAGAGGAAAACCCTACATAATTTCTACACAAAGCTGATTTTAAAAAAAAGTGCATATTAGGTATGCGTCTTTTACTGGGCCAAAGACATACTGTATAGACCCCACAGGAGTAATAAATGTTACTAGCAGTAATGCTTTTATATGCTAGTAAGTAGTCTCTAACACAAAAGTTGACTTAAGTAAACCTATGAACACACACACAGTTTCCTTAGCTTACTCATGTCCTACTTCCTCATTACTCCCAAGCAACTACGATCAGAAGACACGAGCACAACTGATGAAACAACAGATGCACTGCGCAGGGCATTGCCACCGTCGGTATTTATTGCCCATGCTTCGTGCCAGCAATTTGCTTTTCCCTTCTTCCTGAAAACACAGAAGGTGAGCTCCAACCATGCCCTGTGAGAGCTTTGTGTGAGGCCATCACATCAGTGACATGTCACATAAGCCCTAGCAGTCTTCTCTTGCCACCCATAAGAAATGTAACAATACAATTTAGGACAAAACCAAAAATTTTGATTTATTTACTTGCTTTTGTTTGTTTAGCATTTTTGTCTCTAAAAGCTCCAAAATGCAGAGTAGTCTAACTTCCCTAAGAAGCTAAAAGGGTCCCTTTTCTGTCTCCCCAGGCCTGTCCACTTCCTGTCTTACTCAGGTCTTTGTCACCATCTGGTGGACACCACACTCAACTACAGGGTGGACGTGAACTGCCTTTGAACCCACTAAGGGATGTAACCAGAGTGCTCCTGAGCTCCTCCCTCCCAGTGAGCCTCCTTCTACTTCTGGATGGTAACAACACGATTTTCAACACACAATGAAACTGGCTGACATGTACAAACATGATACAGAATGGCTCAATACCCTCAAATTTGTTTTGAGCCAACCTTCTGTACATAAATTCTACTATCTCAAAACGGACTAGATCTTCAGAAGGCTGCCTGCTACCCGCCAGGCACGCCAGCAGCACCAAGGATGTGGTCACTGCATCCAAGGCATTTGCTAGTGTAAGTGCTCAAGCACCAAAGCAAGAAGCCAGGTGCATGCAGAAGCATTTGGCTCAGGCACTAAATGCAGGCTTTCAAATTCCAGGGTTTTGGGATCCTGTGGGCAGGCTGAGAAGGCTTTAAGAGGGCAATGATGCCTAAGTCACGGTGTGAAAACTAACAGCTTAGGTCAGATGTATTCGGAGACAATTAGTGGATGAAGTCCAAGAAGTGAGTGTTGAAGACGCTTGTATACAAAGGCAAATTAATGTCAGAGAGCACCTCCCTCTCTACTCTGGAAACCTCTGATCGCAGCTGTAGGAACTGCATTTGAATAATAAACAGCACAGCTCTGGAACTGCTCGTGGAACTGATGAAAATGCTCATCATTTTGCAGTTGGATTACAAGGACAAGTACTGACCTTTGAACCCAAGGTTTCCCCTTCTATAATCTATAGATTAGCAAGAATAATGCATAATGGCAATGAAATTGTTCATGGTTCTACCAGGTAATAAATAAATAAAATAACAAAAAGTTCTATCATTTTGAAAGACCTCAAAAAGAAAGGCCAGAAATAAACAAAAGAGAAACGCAAAGCCTAGTAAGGAGTGGTCTTCCCTGGGGAGGAGAGTGGAGTGCTATGCTGTGAGAAGCTGAGGCATCTAGAGTTCCTGAAAAACCATCAAAAGGGCACCAACCTAGCTAAGAAATAGTCTGTGTCAACTAACGGCTTTGGGTTCCCTCTTGAAGAACTGGCCTTTCCGGGAAGGGCCTGGCCACTGCTCATCACCTGTCAGCTTCATAAGGAGCAACACAGGAGTCTGGCCCTGTTAACTGATGCTGCTCTCAGAGAAGTGTGCAAAACACAGAACTTAAGAAACTGCCCTGTGGCTGACTGAGTTCTAGGAAGTGGGAGCTGCAAGGAGGAGGAGATTATAAGTAAGTATTGGTGGATGCCACTTTACCACAACTGGAAATACAGAGACACAGGGAGTACTGCGGAGGCAGAGTGGGGATAACTGACCCAGTTACAGTGCGCAGTGGGAGGACAGGCAGGTAAGATGCACACTCAGAGGTCGCCTAATCGGACAAATGTTTCTGCTGAAAAGATTTAAGCATTAAAAAAAACCCTGCAAAAATTATGAGAAATATTGGAAGGAGGGGAGATCTTCATATAAGTTAAGTCTTTATATAATACAAATAAGCCACAAGAAAAAAGTATGTGGAATTTGTAAATGTATAGGAGGATACTAAACTTAAACCCTAAGGAATATAAACGAAAACAAGAATGAGCTCTTCTACCCAAACACCAGAAATATTAAAAATTTCACAACACCATGTATTTTGAGGACCCTGCTATACACGTTTGGCAAACATAAAATTTTGTACAATATGTAAGAAGCCAAAAAGAACGTCCTTATTATGTTTCTTTTTAATTAATTTATTTAGATTACAACTCAATTGTTATCCCATCACTTGTATCCTCCTGTTCCTCGCTCCCTCCCTCCCTCTTTCACCCTATTCCCCTCCCCTAGGTCTATGACCGAGGGGGACCTCCTCCCCCACTTTATTGTCATAGGCTATCAAGTCTCATTTTGGTAGCCTGCTTATTCTTTCTTTGAGTGCCACCAGGCCTCCCCACCAAGGGGAGGTTGTCAAATATGGGGCACCAGAGTTCATGTCAGAGTTAGTCCCCACTCTCTTACACCCATCAGAATGGCTAAGATCAAAAACTCAAGTGACACCACATGCTGGTGAGGATGTGGAGAAAGGGGAACACTCCTTCATTGCTGGTGGGAGTGAAGACTTGTACAACCACTTTGGAAATCAAGCTGGTACTTTCTCAGAAAACTGGGACTAAGGCTTCCTCAAGACCCAGCTATTCCACTCCTTGGAATATACCTAGAAAATGCTCTACCACATAATAAGGATAGATGCTCAACCATGTTCATAGCAGCCTTATTCATAATAGCCAGATCCTAGGAACAGCCCACATGTCCCTTATTATGTTTTTAAAGGATGGCTATGGTGCTGAAAAGAAGGCTCAGCAGCTCAGCACTGAGCGTTCCTGCCGAGAACCAACAGTTGATCCCAGCACGCACAGGGCAGCTCACAGCTGTCTCTAACTCAGTTCCAGGGGATCCGACACCCTCCTCTGGCCCCTATAAGCTTCAGGCACAAGAGTGGTACCCAGATAAGCATGCAGGCAAAACACCCACACACATAAAAAGGATGGGTAGGACATGGAAGCATTTTGATACAATATTATTTCATATCCCATCTATTCCATATGTAGTTCTCAACTTAGGAAAACAAGGGGAAGTCATGGGGCAGAAATATTTTGAAAATAACTACTGCCACAGTAGTAATGCTGAGGAGAAGGAACCATTGTTCTAGAAGATGCAAGGTAAACTTAGCACATCCCACCTTAACTGCCAATAAACAGGAGTCAGATCTAGCTGGTGTTGCTGATTCTAGTTACCCAGCCCTTTCCTCTCATCTCCCAGCCGCCTTCTCCTCCATTTTCTAGGGAAAATATTTTATAAACTATTACTGATACTCCTCTAAAATTAGGAGCACAACTCTAGTTATTACTATAGGGAGTAAGTGAGAAAGTACCACATATGGCACATACGTGACACATGTTAATTAGGTGCTAAGCAGTTATCATCATGACCTATTACACAGGTTTCAAAATTTGCTTAACCATGTACTTGTGAGGATTCACAGTTACACACCATGTGTGTTTTTCTTTACATGTATCTTTTATTGAAAAGTGCCTTAAGCGCTTCTTCAATAAAGCAAGACACTTAAAAAATGATGTTACAATAGGGAGAGTATAGTAATTGCTGCTCTAAGTGCATTTCCTGCTACAGGGAAGAATTAGTGGAAAATGGGCATCATTATACTGAACAGGGAGGGCTGACCTCACTTAGCAAAGGCCACAGTTTCCCAAGGCCCATGCTCAACTCAATTACCACTGTGAGGAGGTGTTGTCAATTCTAATGACCCCAGGACTCAAGTGCTGATTAAGCCCCTCCCTCGGTTAAGTGGAAGCAGAGCAGTTTGCTCTTCCTGAAGGGGAAACAACCCTTCAGAATGGAGTTCTGCTTCCTCTCTTACAAGAACATCAAATGGGGCACATGATAGGAAATGCCAAGCCCAGTTAGTACGGTACCTGACTCCACTTCGCACCCATCGTATCAATCTCCCACTTTGCTGGGGGAATTTACCACACTCTCTCTTAGAGCAACAGTGATAAGGGAAAGCAGCAAAAAATAACTTTCAGTTATAACTTGTCGAGTAATATGTAGTCAGAACTTTTTTTAAAGTTCATTCTAACCGTCCTAGGTTTTTTTAAAAATTTTCTCTCTCACCTTTCACTACCTTTACATGTCCCCATGGATCTCGGATCTACCTCTGTCCCTTTTACAGTCACTACAACTTAGGTACATCTTGTTTCTCCTATCTGTTCTCCCAAAATGAGAAAAACATCTTTGTTTTCAGTTTTCAAATCTACAGCAAAGTTCCCAGCCAGAAACCTAATAGTAAATGCTACAAAATGTCTGAGGTTAAGTATACAAATCTATGGCAGCTCTCCACACAGAGGCCAGCACAGAGCTGGGAATGGCTGGACTTGGTTTTGGGGATACATCTGGTGGCTTTGGGGCTTTATATGTAAGCTTCGGTTTCCTCATTTACAAAAGGGCTTTACTTGTACCCCATTTCCCAAAACAACATGAGTAGTGTCAAAGAGGCATTTCTTGTTATGGCTCCTCGAATTAATTATAATTTGTCAGTCAAATTCCTAAATTTCAGTTTGAACAGAGGTACATATAACCAACATGTTTACGTGCGAAAGAAAAGAAGACATGGGTTAAGTGACCATCTCAGTGATAGGAAATGCCTCCCTATGAGTTGCTGGCCAGCAAAGCCCTAGCAGCACCACAGCAACACGGGCTATCTTGTTCCTCTTGGTTGACCACCATAACTAGCTGGTAAAACCCTATTGTTAAAGATACTTCAATACTAGGACACAGAGAAAACAACCTTGATTAACTGGGAACTTATCTTTCTTTCAGATAGCTTATGTAGTACCAGAAGGTGCTATGCAGGTTACTGGGGGAGAGAAGACAAACATGGTCTCACCCAGCACTGGACCCTGCATGTTACAACACTAGCCTGCCTGGCAAAATGCACTACTGTTACAATAATGGCACGACAGATACAGGAGTAACCAACCACTTTCTGATTGGGTATGAGGCCTATTCCACATGAGGGATTTCATTCCTGGGCCTATAAATTTGGTAAAAAGTCGGGCATGGTGGCGCACACCTTTAACCCCAGCACTCAAGAGGCAGAGGCAAGCAGATCGTTTTGAGTTTGAGGCCAGCCTGGTCCACAAAGCTAGTCCAGGACAGCCAAGGCTGGACCGAGAAACTCTGTCTTGAAAACCAAAAGAAAAAAAAAAAAAAAAAGGTTAAAAACCCATGACTACCAAGATTATAGGCCCTAAGGGCAAATTTATAGTTTTGTTAAACTATCATGCTGTCAAATCACCTTTTAAATTTTATACCACAATCTGTGTTGTTCTTAACTTTGGTCAGAGACGATACTTCTGCAGCCAAAATTCCAATGTGGATGCAGGAAGGACCCCCAAGATCCCACCCTTGGCAGAGGAGTTACTGGCAGCTGATGGCCGCTGAAGGAGTGAGGATCACTCACCTCTGGGGAACATGGCTGCTGGTACGTTGTCCTCTGCCCCCCCCCCCCAAGGATGACCCTACACATCTGTAACGCTAGGTAATACTAACTGGAACCAGGAGGTAATTAATAACACCCTTCTTAAAAGCCATGAAGTTGGGAAGGTAAGAGTGGGGAGCACCTGAGGGAACTGAAAGGAGGTAAAGGAGAATATGGATATGATAAAACTATATTGTATGAAAATGTATGAAACTTTCAATATTTAAAAAAAAAGAAAATCCATGAGCATCTGGTGATACACTAATTGATATTATGTTGTCATCAAGTATAATGCTTGCGTCTCAACAACAACAACAACAACAACGACAGTCAGGGCTAACCATGTCATGTCCTCTGAGGCTAGAATTTGATGTGTGGTGCCAGGGCACTTCTTACCAGGTTCTGGGAGATCTAATTTTGCCCGCTTTAGCTCTGCCATAGAAACCTGAAGTTGCTCTATTACAAAATCATCCTCGAAGAAAAAGTCCTTGGCGAGAGTCTCCTGAAGAAATTCTACAAGTTCTTCCATAGACAATCTCATTAGATGTTCTAAGAAAGGATGAGAGAAATGCAAATGCCAGTCAACAGTTCTATTTACATTGAAAAGAAGACACACTCACACTCTATTTGAGGGGAGTGCGCTTTCTCAAAGGGCAGTAAAAAGGGTATATACACAACTTACATTCGGCATTGTGAACATCATCAAAACTCAGTAGGATAGCATTTTGACATTAGAAAAAGCAGGCTGATCTTATTAGGAGGGAAGACAAGGTGTACATGGCCAAGTGCTTTCTATTGATTTAAGAGTAGCCATGTCTGGGCATCAGGACTAATCTACAGCAAGAGCCCTATGGGTCAATAAACATTTATTTATCTCATTTATTGGCTGAACTCTAACTCAGACTGACAAGTCTTCTTTAATTCCACACTTAGTGTTAGACAATTCCCCTCAAAAGTAGATTATTAACTTTATTTGTACTATTTCTACTGAGGAAATTAGTTTAATTAGAAAAGAAAAATCAAATTACAGATGGAGAGTAGAAAGTAGACACCCACTAAGCGGCCACTACCCGTCCCTTACAAGAAGATGCGCTGTGTTCATGGACGGGCATGGGCGTCAAGTCATACACGTTACACTGCCCGGGCTGGGCCTCCCTACTTTATTCAAAAGCATATGACTATTATTAACAGTGATATAGCTGAGCAAATGCATTACTGTTCATTTAGTCCAATCATGTGCATTTACATTTGTTTCTGATTTTTTTCCATTTAAAATCACTGTGTAATGAATCTCCAGTAATACTAGTTTTAAAGCAATCAGGAAGAAATAAAGAGAGAAATAAGTCTCTGGTTAGGTTCAGGTGTTTAGGTACCCAGACACATTTTTTTCTTAACTAGCAAGGGACATACTGTAAAATCTTATGGCATACTACACAGTGTTCATCACTGTCCAATGAGTACATCAACGTTGACTGTCCGGTCTACCACCAAGCATACTTATTTTGTGAGGAAATCATTTAAAATCTATGTAAGTACCAACTGGGCTCGAGAATCCACATAGAACCTCTCCAAAATGTATTCTGCCATCTCGTGAAACTTTGTAACCCAAGAGCAACATCTGTGTCCCCTGATCCTCAACACTTATTTCTTCACGTGGTATAGAAAACTGACTGAAGATGTAAGAGCTTTGCTTCCTAACAAGAGAAAGACAGAGCAGTGGGCAGGATTCTTTCACAGAGTATACAGTTCAATAATATACTGAAGTGAAGTAATTGCTATGCTCAAAGTTCAAAGGGTAAAGAGTCACATTGCGTAAAATAATTTCAGAGGAAGATGAGAGCGATAAAGAAACGTAACACTACATTTCTACTTTTTTGCTGTTTAGGGACCTTTAGACTATTATTTAATTAAGATATATTTCTTAAGTATATGTTGATCTATTTATAGCCTGCACCAGAGTAGTGCCAAAAAGAAAGGAGGGAGAAGGAGAGAAAAAAGAGAAAGGGCCTTTACCCAGAACTGCTGACACAACCCAATTCCAGGAAGGAAATGTGTTGCCAGCAACATTTCTGATGGCTTTAGACACCGAGGTTTCATCCACGGTGAAGTGTGGCTAATGTGTCACTAATATTTTCACTGTGTTCAAGTCAGTGACCAAGCAAATCTCAATGAGAGCACTGAGTGTGGCCAGAAACAGCAGGAAACCAAACCATAAAATTCACCCATGCCATCAACTCAGAATGACATAGGAAGGGAGAGCACACAGTAACTGTGCAGGCACACAACACGAAGAGCACACAGTAACTGTGCAGGCACACAACACGAAGAGCACACAGTAACTGCGCAGGCACACAACGCGAAGAGCACACAGTAACTGTGCAGGCACACAACACGAAGCGCTAGGCTGCCAATGGCCCACATCTCTATAAGCTACAAGAGCAGTCACAAGGCTTAAGACTGAAATTGAAGTAACAAGAAAGCCCTCATTTCCTGACTTTTAAGGCCCAACGCATCAGACCCACAGCCCCAGAACTACTACAACTGAAGAAGAAAAGGCCTTTAATTTTTGTTTTGAAAACTTTGCTGCATTTATGCAGTAACAGACACTTAATGCATTTGCCCTGGGCTATCACAGTCGAGTCCTACCCAGAGTTTGAAACTGGATGCTCTTTCTCTTAGAGAAAGACACAGTAACAGACATTTTTTCTGGCCCACTTACCTAGGGGACCTGGTTTCTTTGCCCTCTGCCTTACTATGAACCTGAGACTCAGATCAATTAAAAGAATAAGTGTCTCAGTGGAAACCAAACATGTGAGAAGAATATTATTAGTGACACCAAAAACTTGCACTCTACTGTTTAAGTGTGAAAATGAAACCGACACAAGGAGAAAGGAATGCAAGACCTTCTCTGATGTAGTGAACGTCTAATCCCAAGGGAGAATCAGAGTTTCCCTGCTGATTTTCAAGAAAAATTTAAAGACTAGTAGTGGTTTACAAAAGTGCTGAAAAATATAGCATGAGGTAGAGGGAGCTCAAGCTAGTCAGAATTAAAATAAGCCTTGATTTTTATAAAGTCTTTGCAAGTCAAATATTTCCTTACTTTTGTGTAATTTCAAGATTGTGTAAGACATAGCAGTCAGAATGCGCTCTCCTTCAAAGATATATATGTCCCATATCCTAAGGTTCAGCGTAAAGGGAGTCTGTGGGAAAGAACAAAGCAGGTGAGACATTGTCAGTGCGTCCCCTTGCCTTGGGTTTGTACTTCTATAATTGAGGTTTATAAAAAAAATACTTACTCGATCAAGGAAACACTGAAAAAACCATTTCATTGTGTAAAAACTTGTGTAGATTTCTTGAGAATCCTAAAAGACAAAGACTTCATAATTTCTGAGTTGTAACAAACAAAATAACAACAGTTAGGGGAAGGTTGCTGGAGGTGGTTGCCAAGGATAAACACAGAATATCTCACTACAAACATTTTCATACTTTCTCCGTTTTTCTATTCGTATTTTTAATCCCCAAATTTAACTTATAAGACTCATCACAAAAATTGTGTCACTATAATAGAATTGCAACACAATTAGTATTATTTTACAGTGAACTGTTTCATTGCACTATTATATTTTATAGTGAAGTATGTGTGTGCTTCACAAGGAATTAGTTTTTATAATCCTTATAATGGTTTTTGTATAAACTTAAAACCTCCAAAATAATTGGGAAATCACACACTTGTAAAAATTTTATTAGTAGTATTTACCAGCTTCATAGAAGGAATCAGAACCTATGAATTAGGCCTGTGGTGGTATATTAATACTAAATTTTATAAATCTAGTGGTCTTCACACATTTGAGGCTTATGAGTACACAGAGCTAAGCGCGAACGGGAGGAACCCAGGCTGAATTCAATCAATCACTGCCATATCTTCACTCTCTGCCATATCTACCTACCAAGTGCTGCTTCAGTTTGGAAAGAAATTTATTCAGAATTTTTTCATGATGTTCTTGAAATCTCAAGAGTTTAGGGAAACCCTGGACAAAAAAGCCTAGAACACAAACATAAGAACAGTACTTCAGAGACAGGACCAACAACCCCCAACTTAAAAACCTAACACATTGCGGTTTTAGCTGTCAAAATAAAAAGTGTAGCCCTAGTGACCAGGAGTTTCCACCACGGAAATAACTTCATATGGACGTTGGGTAGCAAAACTTTTAGTTAGCATTTGTTTGCTAACTGCCACTCACTTTGTAAAACTGCTACAGGAAAACGTATTTCTAAATTAGGAGAAAAACTAGCACTGAAAAGACAACAGAAGTGGAATCCACTTATCCAGCAGCCTCCTTTTCAACGCTGGCCATGGCTCTATACTCAGCTCTACTGCTGGAGTCATTCACACCTTACCTCAGTTTTTAAGTTTACACTAACAATTTCACAACCGTGTTTCTAAATTAAAACAAACAAACAAACTTTAAATTCTTTTTATAAGCTATATTTAACATCAACTAAAACATGCAGGCACTTTTAAGTTATACCAAAACTTATACATAATACTTTGTGGTCTGTGGGATTTCTAGGAAATAACTAATTGTAAATGGTAAATTGGTACTAATCTGCATATTTAGCTCAGTGAACTTACAACTATTTTTATTAATAAGCTTCTTTTATACAATCCATTTCAAGAACATATTCTCAATGGACTTTATTTCTGCAATTAGTATTTTTGAACCTGGTTTCTAAGCACATCTGAAAAATTTTACTAGACATTTTTTGGTTTTCTAAAAACTCGGGGAAAGGTATGTCACACAGATTCTCCTTGGATATTCATTATTGACAATAGCTTATAAAAATTAAGCTGTCTTTTAGATTTAATGAAACCTATTTTGCTTTAATTTAGTCCCACATATTCATTTGATCTGAGAGGCCATTAATTCCTCCACATAACATGTGATTTAAAAGCCAATGGTTTTCCAAACAAACCAGAGAATATAATGAAAGGTCCTAATACATTGAATTAGTAAATATTCTAACAAAAACCCTTAACAAAATGCACATGCAGTTTTGTAAATCTAGCTTGATACTGGTTAATAACACTACACAAAATTCCCTTGTGATTTTAATGGAAGTAAAGCCAAAACAAAACCAGTGCGCTTCAAGAACCCAGGGAGCACACCTTCCAGACGCTGCGTTTACAATTTGTTTTCAGTTCTGAAGACGTGTGTTAAGTTTCCAAAGATTCTGACCTCCACTTAATAATAGTTTTTACAGTAAAATGATTTTATTTAAAAATCTCTCTCTATCGGAGCCACTTTCATGGTCAATTTGATAGAAATGGGAGATAGAAAATTTTCAAGAAAAATCTGATTTTTAAAAAAGACAATGCACTTCAGTATGAACCAGCTTAAACATGCCACAATTATCTAGCATTTCTTCACTTTGCAGTGACATCCTGGGCTCAGGACTTTAGATCTATCTCCGCCCAGTCCTACTGACTCCATACACTTACAAAGGATACCCTTTCACACAGAAAAGACGAAGAACAGAGGTCGCTCTAGTCACAAATTGCACAGGTCTCAAACACAAAGTCACCCATAAAAATGGCCTAACTACATACACTATAAGAACAAATGGTAGGATTGTACAATTAACACTGTTTAAAGATTAGGCTGGTAACAGTGACTGGTGAAGCCGAGGCAGCAAAGGTTTGAAAGAAAACACCATTTTAAAAAATCGGATGAAAATATCACCAGCCAATTAACCTAGTATGGAAGCTGGAAACACCCACACTATTCCAGGATGGCTCGGCAGCATCCCCACATCAGAGGCCATGAAAGACCCCCGATAGAGATGAGCTCTTTTTGTCAAGATGTCTTTTTTTTTTCCCCTATTTTTCTGTTCAAGACAGGGTTTCTCTGTGTAGCTCCAGCTGTCCTGGACTCACTTTGTAGACCAGGCTGGCCTTGAACTCGTGGAGATGTGCCTGCCTCTGCTTCCCTGAGTCCTGGGATTACAGGTGTGTGCCACCGCACCTGGCTAAGATGTCTTTTAACAACAACTTGATCCAACAGTCTGCCTCACTTCCGGGGTCCATTCAAGGCATTCAAGGTGCCCGCCCAGCATAAGTTATCACGCAGACATTTTGTAAAGTAACTAGTGAGGAACAGGGGAAGCAAGACAAAAGCACGCGCGTAGACACACCCTTCGTACAGTTAGCTGTCAGATTTCCTATGTAATCCGACTATGGAGGTCCTAACTTTGAAATATTTAAATGAGCATTCTCCGTGATAGGCTCCCCACTGTACTAAGCATAAATGCTCACCAAGTGAACATAAGCAGGCCATTCTTAGAGTAGCCAATGCTGCCTGTTTACCTGGGCTGGGCGTGACGTCAGGGTCCTACCACTGAGTGACGTCCTCAGCTATTCAAGCTGTCTTAAATCTGCTATTACCATGTAGATGGCACCAGAAACAAAACTGCACCTAATTCTGCATTATGTGAACAAATATCACTTTCAATCCTAAGACAAGCTGCAAAGTGAAAACTCTTTTTGTGTGCATTTTCTTGGCAAATGTAAGGAAAACACCATTACTCAATCTTCCAATTTAAAAACAAATAAACAAACAAACAAAAATGTGTCTTGTGAAATACTAAATAGTCAAGAGCTCAAATCATGTTATTAGCCTTTTCCTTAAAATGGAATGAATTGCATGGCTCAAAGAACTAAAAGCCACACCTGAAATATAAAACTAGTTAGTTACTATGCATTTTTTCTTTAAATACCTAAGTATTTCATTAATCTTCTTAGACAAAGCCATGTATAAAAACATCCAGTGGAAAACACTATTTCATTAAAACAATAAGTGTTTTGGCCAAAAAGGTTACCTTTTATTTTTCCCAATATAGATTTTTCCTAAGTTCTTCCAAACCTAAATTAATTTCTTTTGACTGATGGCAAACAAGAAAAGAATTTTAAAGTGCAAGAAATATATTTTGAAGGAAGACAAAGAAAACTCAATGTAAATAGAAAAGTTTACTGATTTTTAAAACCCCAAGAATTAGTAGTAACTACTGACTGGTTAAATAAGGGATCGACATCTGCTGCACCTAGCTCACCAGGCACCTTTGCCTTGGCTTCGGCTTGCTTTTCCCTTGCTCATTTACGTTCATATAAGGCTTTCTTACCATGCATGGCATGTTTGGGGCCCGAGAAGAGCTTAACCAGGGCCCAGAAGGCGTCTTCCTCGTTCATGTACATAAGGAGCAGGGCTGTGATCTGGCTCATCCCCTGACAGTAGCCGACTTCCTAAGGAACAGTGAGAGCAGACGGGGACTGTAAGGCTGAACTGCATGAACACGCACGTGGGAAACGTTAATCCATGAAAGGCCAACTCCAGAGGTACCTGCTACAATCTCTACAGCATGAGGCGCACACTATACAACAGTAAGGCTGTGCGCAGGAGTAAACAGGTGTGGGAGAAACCAACAAGCTTTGTGTTTGATGCTGTAATACAGTCTGTAGAAAGCAGTAACAACATTCAGTTCTCAGATGCTGGCTAATACAGTCTGTAGAAAGCAGTAACAACATTCAGTTCTCAGATGCTGGCAAATTCTTCCCAAATTCTCAGTTTCATGCCTTTTCACCTCAATGTTTCTGGAGCTATAAGGCTTAGTTTTAATCTAGTCTCCATAGATCTCCCACAGATGATAAACTAGCATGCTGGAACACTACCTACCAGGAGTAACTAGTCAGCAGGCCACCAGGCCACCATTCCCTCCTTCTCTTACCCAGCCATGCCTAGTCTTACATGCTTAAAAAGAAAACCAAAGACCAAAACAATGTAACAAAACAAAACAATCTGTAAGAGAGAAAGTGTGAAGCTTGCTGGCATCTACATCTAGGTTTTTCTACTTCCAAACCAGCTCTAGGATTCTGGGGTTGACATGGGAGCTATAAATACACCAGAGCTAACGGACTGTGTAGGCTACTGGACATCAAGAGATGAGCCTACAAGCGCCTTGTTAGGTAGAGTGCCAAAAAGAATCTTTAGTTACTTAGACTGCAAGTCAAAGAACTAGGCATGCATGCTCCAACTTACCGTGTTATATATAGAATATGCAGCAAGAACATGGAATAAGGATTGTTGCCTAGACAAACAGAAATTTACATTAAGCATAATTTACTTGTTCAATTTAGTTAAAACTTTTACAATTACAAACTTAAAAAGCAGGTTGACTAGCTGGCTGCTGGTGGTACATGCCTTTATATCCCAGTACTCAGCGGCGTGTGTGTGTGTGTGTGTGTGTGTGTGTGTGTGTGTGTGTGTGTGTGTGTGTGTGTGTGTGTGTATGTGTGTGTGTT
>OU015749.1:12006158-12031751 GCA_907169655.1 Acomys percivali
ATATATATATATATATATATATATATATATATATATATATATATATATATATTTTAGAGAAAAAATATAAGGCCCCAAGTTTTAACCTCAGTACTACAAAATACTCCAATGAAAACACGACTAGCCACAGTATGTTTGGGAGTTCTAAAGATGGATAAATAGGACTCTGTATATATTTGGTTTTATTGTTAAGGAAATGGTCCAGTTCAGAGTCCTCTCTTATTCTAAAGGCCTCCTAG
The DNA here is from genome assembly GCA_907169655.1 of Acomys percivali. Taxonomy (NCBI): domain Eukaryota; kingdom Metazoa; phylum Chordata; class Mammalia; order Rodentia; family Muridae; genus Acomys; species Acomys percivali. The sequence continues at coordinate 12,006,398 of OU015749.1, forward strand.
TAAAAAGTGAGATGTCAAACAAAGGAAGAAAATGTTTAAGACATGACAAAAAATGTCTTAAGATAAAATCTAGCCAGAGAAAAGAAGACCCAAACATATCTATAATATGGGCTTTCTCAAAGACATGAAAACCATACAAGAAGCAAAGCATAGGTAAGCAGGTGGAAATTTATAGGGCAGAAATACTATTCATGTCTTCAATGTTTACAAGCTAATGTCCAAGATGCAGTGAAACAAATGTAGCTGTCCCCTGCCCATGGCCCCTACACACACAAGGAAAGGAAGTGAGCACACCCATGTCACCAGAGACTGTGGTCTATAGTCACAGTGGTTCATTAATGAATGCTTTCACTAAAGAAAGAGAGCTAATGAGTCTATGAGCCAAGGAAGTGATACAGCGGAAGGCAGTGAGGTCAAAGACCAGCTGTGTCTCTGTGGGTTCCTCCCAGAACCCTGAGCCAGGCTCATGCCATGGAGATTTTCTAACTTTGGTGGATAGACCTTCTGCCATTTTAAGACATGCTGCTAAATACAGCACAGACAGATACAAATGTGATATAATTAAACGGAAAGGGGAAACCCTGGCGCAGAGCCAAAGCCGACTAGATTTTAAATCCTGTTTCTTCTGTGCTTACCCTGGGTGAGCACTAACTCAGGTTCCTTGTCTGTACCATGGAAATGATAGTTGTACAGAAAGCAGTAGTAAAACCTGCCTGGTGCATAACAGCAGGAATTAAGTAAGGTAATTCCTGTAGAGCACTCTGACAGCGTTCATAACGTACTCAAGCAGGGTCAACTCTCAAGGCGAAAAAGGAAGATGTTTTTAAAGTACAGTAATATGATGCTTCAGATTAAAACCAACCAGATCTCAGGTGGAGAGGGGGTTAGGAAGGGCTGGAGAAGGGGTCAGGAAGGGCTCCAAAGAGCCTTGAAAGGGCTGCCCTTTTCTCCCTCCCCCCTTCTGGTCCACCAAGACTCCATGAACAATGGAAGCTATCCCCTTTTGTTATTTTTCTTTTCAAGTCAGTCAAGATTTCTGTTTTGCTGTCTATATGTCAGGCACTACCCAGAATGCAAACCCCTCCATTCAGTCTCATCTCCTCACAGAGAGCAGCAGTTCTGGACATTGAACTCTGTGTTGCCTAACACCAAACAGAGCTCTGCTCTGAAAAACAGAAACACGTGTTCTCAGGTGACCCTGAAGGGCTGTATGCACATAGCATACAGACTCCATGTGACAACACACTGGCAGATTAAAGGAGGAAGAACCAGTTCATAGAGATGTGCGGACAGAAGCATAAACCACTCTTGTAGAAGACCAGGAAAAGAAGACGTGATTAAACGATGGCATGAGGGGAATTAAATAGTAACTGTAATGTCTGAAGGTATTGAGCTGAGTAAGAAGCCTGGGAGCTGTAACGCTCATTTGTGTTTTGTTGTTACTGGGTTTATTAAACCACTATTTTACATTAACTGGTCACAGGATAGCTTTATATAGGGAAAAAACTCACAAAATATAATGTATTAGGTTGAAGAGTATCCCCAAAGCTTATGTCTACCCAAAACCTGTGCATGTGGCCTTATTTGGAAACAGACTTTGAAGACACCATTAAATTCAGGTAAGACCACACAGTACATTCCAATAAAACTTAAGTCCAATAGCGGGCATCCTTATCAGGTAAGAGACACACAGACACGTGTGACACCTGACTAAAGAGGCAGAGAAGAAGCCACAGACCTACAATCCAAGAAACACATTCTGGGCATCCACCAGAAGCTGGCAGAAGGTCGAGAAAGAGCCTGCCTTCCCTGCAGCATTGACAAGCAGCCTCGTCCTGTAGCAACACTAACTTGTGAACTCTACCTCCAGAACTGTGACAGATTAGACCGCTGTGGGTTTTAGTCACCCAGTTTACACCTCTTGGCTCTAGCAGGCCTGGAAATGAAGACAGTACACAGATAAAAGTACTTTGTACTCTCGCTATTTTCTATGTTAATTCATTAAACAGACACTGAGCACCTACTGTGTGCCAGGCACACTGGAGTTCAGCTGTGTGGACGTGTGTTCTCTCAGGCATACTTACTCACTGAACAAGGGCTCTAAAACTTTGATACCAATAACAAATATCTCAGTTGTAGTCTAAACTAATTTCAAACTCTAATACTCTGAAACACAAACTCACTGCCTGTGTGAAAACCTGTATTCTCATAAAACTAGTAACCTTTAGACTGCTGGTTAGTGTCTTTCATTTGGCAAGCTTTCATCTGAGTTCATACATGGAAAAGAAAAATATCTGAAGACACTAAAGTGCTTCTACAACTGGCTAGGCTTAAACTGATTTTTCTTTCCCCACATATGTTCTGTTTTAAGTCATTCTACTTAAATACATTTTCTAAGGAACACACTTTAAGACCTATGGATCTAAGAATTTAAAATGTAAAGTTCTTATTCTTTTTGAAAGTTAATATAAACTGAGGTTGAGACAGAGTATGGCTGAAATGATAAGCAGGTATATTTAATAATTATGCAATTTAAAGAAAGCGTTCATCATTCAGCCAGAGGTTTAACCTTTTAATTCATAAATAATAAGATGGAGAAACCAAGCAGTCTTGGGAACAGCCTTTTCTTTACTCAGCCCCACTGAGCAACCATCTGCAGGCGGTGCTAGGAAATGGAGAAGGAGGTTCTGCTTTTACATGCCGCATAAACTCTAACACGATCCAAGTCTCCTTACTATTAGAACAATTGAGTGTAAGTCAGTCTTCCTAATAGCCACACCTCGGCACTAATGGATCACTACCAGGGTCTGACGATACTGGCCGATGCAGATGACACTTTCATTTAAGATCTGCGTAGACTGGCACTAACAAAACAGTAAGCATCAAAATCTCAGTGGAACCCGATCGCACTATAGTATCATGTCATGGGAGAATATCATATCACCTTAGAAATGAAGAATTAATTTTTTTTTGCACTTTAATTTCAAAGTGATAGTTTAGATACTCACACTATACAGGTCTCTTGTTTCTTCTTTCATTTTGGGGATCTCAAGAAGAAGCGCCCATACTTCACCTCGGAGCTGGAGTGGAATTCCTTTGTAAATTCGTCTATGAAACTGGTTAAAAGAAAAGGAAACTGGAAAAGGTTACAAAGTGACATTAACCCACTGGATATTTGTCAGGGTTTTTTCAGGCACTCATGACCACTATTTATAAATTTTAACTAGTCAATACAATTAGATTCTGTCACTTATGTTTTTTAGATCCTAAAAGGGTAATATAATCACTAAAGGAAAAGAACTGCCAAAAGAAAACAGGAAAACAAACAAACAAACAAACACACATCAATGTCCAGAACACTTGGTAAATCGGAATGCTTGACTATTACACAATTGTCCTTTAGAGTCACAAGAGCAGAGCCGGTACCCTTTGGTGAACTGTAAACAACTTACTGACACATTTCCTTATTATACACTACCTGCCCCTATACAGCTAGAAGGTGAGTCGCATAGCAGAAAGTGGCCTGGCGCCAAAAGCATCCTCCTGGAGTTCAGAGAGCATTGTCTAGCCTCTTTCCTACCATCATCTCCCCGGAGCCCAGTCTCAGACCTCAGTAACCTCAACTGCCTACCTTACCCTTTAACCCTTCTCTTAAATGGCCCTCCAGAGTCAGGGTTCTGTATCTTTAGACTTAATTACAGGTCAAAATTATTGAGGAAAAACTGTTTAACAAATGCCTCAGTCTTCTTTCTTGTCATCACTGTCTATATAACACTAGTGTACACTTTGGCCTGGAGATGACAGATGCCAAGCACTACAGCATAGGATATGAAGAACTAGTGTATCTGTGGACTTGGCCTCCACAGTGTTCTAAAGCCAGACCGCTCAGATGCTGAGGGGTGACCATGTCTGACCACTTACACAGTTGGCTGGCTGTGGCTACACATTTTTCCTTTCACCTTGTCAATTATCATATGTTTTAGAAGTTTTATAAAACATTAGGCACTACATCAAAGTATAGTTTCTTGACGAACAGCAGTACATTTTTCCATCTCTTGCTCTTTCAATCAGCAAAGCACTGTTAACTTTTTTCTATGGCACCCCTGTGATGGCTGTGATGTAAACATGCATCTCACACCTACAAGGAAACATGGAAGTATACAAAGCCCCCATCACTGGAGGCAAACCATCACCGTGAGAACACAGGCAACATGACCCTCATGGAAGCTTCAGCTCTAAAACTCCGAAAACTCTCCACCAGAACCATGCTTGTATTGAGACATTTTTCGATCTCTCTGCATTGTTACTATGTAAGCAGGGGCTCTGAAAACATTCCTCCCTCCTTTTGGAAGAACAAAATAAAATATTATCTTTTTACATCAGTGCGATTTAAAACAATATGACTTGAAGGTGGTAATTCTTTTAGAAGGTGTATTCTTTTTCACACCAAATTGGACCATATATATCATCAAATGATTCCACCACTATAGTTAAGGGAGAGTGCTTTAAAATTATACATCAAAGAAATAGTTCTGCTAAAATCCCTCTTAATGGGAACTGCATTAGCTAGAGTTGCTGTCAGAGTAATAGCCTGGCTGATAGAAGTGCTCATCTTTACAGAGACTGGCTTTCTTTAACAGATACATATGCACTGGAGAATAACATAAAGCCATATAATTCTACAGATACCTTATTAGACTGAATGTGAAACTAAAGTGTAGGTGCACTGCTCAGAAATGTATCCTGTCATCATTGCTTGAGCAATCTTTCCACAAAGGAAAAGAAGCTGTCAGCCGTAAGCCGATCTGAGGGCGGTGTGCTATTAAACAAGGGCATAGAAGCTGCATCTAATTTCCCACTTTCTTTTAAAAATATCTTTTGAGTTCTAAACCCAATGCTAAAACAAAGACTCAACAACACAAAATGAACTTCCTTTGGTGTAAAATAAAAGAGTCTGACTTTAAATAAGGATATCTGGGATACTCACAAAGAAAAAAACAATGACATTATCTCTGTGAGATGCCCAATAGTTGAGCCATCTCCACAGTGAGTAAGTTGCCTCTAATGGCCGGACACGATCCTTATTAAAGCCTGAAGAGTCCTACAATAACAAACCCTTCCTTGCCTTTGCTTAGCTCTGGTTTTCCCAGCACCATGAAGCAGCCCTTCCTGGGCTAGTAAGTAACACTTCCTGTGTCATACTGAGGCGGCTTATTTAATCCTCACAACAACTCTAGAAAGTAGGTGCTACTGTTGTCCCGTGTTACAGTTATTAAGTGGCAGGCTGGAGTTTACAACTAGAATATTCCATCAATGTGGGAAGAAGCCATGCCAAATTCTGCCATGTCAGAAATCCTGTGCTTAGGCTGTATGCTGTGACCTTTGAGTTACTAACCTTTACCTCAGGAGGTCTTGTGTTCTAGGCTATCCTTGGACTATTTACCTTTGAAAGAAGTAGAGAAGTCTCAACTTGGAACCACCCAGAAGATCTAGGAAGTTCTACAGGGAGGGATTTAGTCTATTGTATTCTTGGGGGGGGGGCTAGGGTGAATGAGATTAGAATAAATCCTATTGACTTTGCTCTATATATGTTCCTGCTAGTCGGCAATAAAGTGAATCTTGATCAGAAATGTCCTGACTTGATTCGTTATTTCTCGCGTCTCTGTATCCTACTTTCAATCCCCACTCCCTCTTTCAGGTGAACCCTGATTCGACTTTTCCCGCGGGCTGGGACCCGACACATCAAGCTTCACCCTCCAGGCTGCTTCTATGTTAGACCTATTAAAACCCAAAGAACTGATGCTGTACAGAATTCTTATTGTGTTGACGTATGATAATTGACTTATGCAAGCGTGTATATGGGGAAATTATAAAGAAATATAGGCCAGTGTGATGGCTCTTCAGGTAAAGGTGCTGCAGCCAAGCCAGATAACCTAAGTTCAAAACCCAGCACCTACAGATGGCAGAAAAGAACTAACTCTTGAAAGTTGTCCTCTGACCTCCAAATGCACATGGAACATACATGTGCCCATACACATACACACACCAAATAAATATAATTTTTAAAATTTTAAAAATAGGGAAATAAGGGAAAGAAATTTAAAGTTAGCTTAGTTTTACGATAGGATTTTTTTGCCTGGGCACCTAGCATTTACTAGGTGACGTCTGTAGGCCAGGTTGGTGCTCGTTTCCCTGGGTTATCCTGTCGGACCCCCCCGACACCCATCCCTCTAAGTGAGCACTATCTCACTGTCCACATATGGGGACCTATTGCAGACTACCTGTCCTAAGTTTGTAAAGTTTACTCACATTAAGGTGAAATGCCAGTGGTTTGCAAGAATAAGACCAAAACCATTTTCAAAGCATAAATATGATGTCACTTTCCATTTTCACTACGACCTCTGCACTTACAGAAGAAAGTGATGGGAATGAAGCTACTACCACCGGGCACACACCAAGGCAAAGTACAATCTGAACTACAGGAATACTGTTCCTTTTATTTGGTTTCTTTCTTTCTTTCTTTTTTTTTTTTTTTTTTAACTCGGTTTCTTAGGCCACTTTTGAGTAGGAATGTTCGTGACACAGCACAGAAAGCACTAACAAAAGTGACTCTAAGCTCTTGGGCACAATTGTAGAGACACACTGACTGATGAAACCAGAAGGCCTCCTGGAGCTTGTACCACTCAAAGGCAATGGCAACCTCAGAAAAAGCACTTCTGTACATGTCTGAATGGCAAGTTGTATCAACTGCTTGGTCTCACAGAGCACCATTTTACTGGAAAGAACAACTGACTGCCCGCAGTTCTGTGGCTGCTCAGATTTGGGGCCATAGTTGGCAGGCATTTCCTCACAATACATACATGAGGCTCTGACCTGAAGGAATACTGTTGGCACTGTGTTTGCTGCTACTTATAACATATGGCCTTTCAAGCAAAAATTAAACTTTGGAAAGCATGCTCGGCACCCGTATGGCCATAGAGGACAACGTTATTTATGTGGGTTTTGGGGATCCAATCAGGCTTGCACAAGTACCTTTACCTGCTGAGCCACCTCAGCAGCCAAGGGCTGGGAGTGGTCAGAAGGGACTAGAGCTTTACTTTTTGTGGGTTCCCTCTACGTGGTTTAAAAGTCAGCATGGACTCAATGCAGAGCAGAATGCGGGTTTCTGGAAGCGTTTGCAAAGAAGAATGCTCCCGCTTCCAGGAAAGTACTCAGAGGACAGCTCCTTCTCTTTCTGAGCAGGTATTATGGATGTGAAGCCTGGAACTCTGGCAGTGATCCTGACCCCAAAAGGAGGCCAGAGTAAAGGCAGAGGAACCCGGGACACAGGAGACCTAATGGGGCAGCTGAACTCAATTACACTCCACCTCTAGACCAGCACAGCTCTGTCTGCCCCACCCACTCTGAACTGGGAAGTCTATTATTTCCCACATGAAGATTTCTAAGATAAAACATTATACTCCATCAAACCAAAATTTCAAAAATATAAATGTAAGCATTGGGATAATTGAAGGAAAAGTCTTACTGTGAGCATCCACAATGAATTTAAATAACTTCATATGAAAATAGCATTATTTTAAATTACCTTCTCAGTATTCTTGTATTTTTCCCACCCTTTCAGCATTTTCAGCCACTTGGTAGTTCTCTCAATTTCCAGCTGCTTTTGCTAAAATAAAATTCAAATCTAATGTTATTGGTTGACACTTCTTTACTTATCAAATCACAGCCTAGCAAAACCAAAGAGAATGTTTTTTGAAGTTACAGTACACCAGAGAGAAAGGCCCCGGCTAGCTTGCTTCTAAGTTGGATAATCTGAAATCAGCATCAAGGTGCAAGGTGAGAAGACAGGGAAATGGCTTGTTTGTAGTTTCTAATACTTTAAGGCAACCACAGAAAACCCTATGTATACTACAAAAATTTTTTAAAAAGAAAACTTGAAGTGTTTTGCAAAGCAACAACAACAAAAAAGACCTTCAAACTTCAATTCTCTTTTATCTACTTTTACTAAATTCTAGCATACTGATATTTTTGACAACTAAGTTGTTTGTTTTTTTAAAAATTCAATTTAGTTACTATGTGATTAATATATAATTAACTCCACGGTAGAGAAACAATATACAAAAGTAAGTCACAGTTGTCACCCTGAGGGTCCTCATGTGCTGACACAGGGAGACACAATGTAGAGAAACAATATACAAAAGTAAGTCACAGTTGTCACCCTGAGGGTCCTCATGTGCTGACACAGGGAGACACAATGCTGTGGCAGGGGCTCTGACAAGAAGTTAGGCTAGCGTCAAAGTCATATGAAGAAGCAGTCAAAGAGCCAACATGAGGAGCCCATCTGGTGCAGGGGGTATACGTGTGTTTCTGATACCATTCAGCACCCTAGGGAGCTGACAGAAGTTCCAAAGAGTTTCAGGAAGGAAGAAACAAGGCTGCCATGGTGAGTTAAGAGTCTTGTATGTCAAGACTGACATCTGTGGCAGAGCTAAGAACTGAGTAAGTGACCACTGAAAATGCTTTGTTCCTCTCTTTTTTGGATTTCCTGAAGAAGAAATGATTTTTCCCTAAGCATTTGGGCTTGGGAGTGTAGTAATTATGCGATAAAAAGTAACAGGAAGAGAACACGTCCCAGGAAAGACATCGTTTGTGCAGGTTCGCCTTACACTCTAGAATGTACGCTCCCTTTAGCCTCTGAGGCAGGTCTGCACGTGAGGAAGCAGAAGCAAAGAGCTCAAGGGGGGTCTAGAAGGCCAGAGGCACTGGGAGCAGGCGGCGGCTCCGCTCGTGCTCTGCGGTCAGCCTTCTCTCTCTCCATCTTCTTTCTAACACAGGCAATTATATTTCCTGGATGAAAAATATGGCTCTTTACTGACTGGCCTCAATCCAGCCTCAAACAGGCAGGCAGTACACTGGCAGATGGCACCCACCCACCACCAATAATTTTAGATCTGAAAGCATAAATCCCCAAGGAAAATCCTGAGTTTAGGAAAAGATCCTCACCAATGATAATGTTTTTATAGAATTTACCTTTAGGTAGGTTCATAAAACTCTGTAATTACTTTCTAACTCTTTAAAACTTTTTTATGAGTTTTTATAATAAAAGATGATCGCTTATGAGAAAAAGAACATTAAATCCCACTTTTCAAAAGGCTAAACACAGTCTTTATTATATTATTAGTGATAAAATGATGCAGATGGTTCCAGAAATACGTTTAATTTTAAAACTCAGTGGGGCACTGAAATCTGATTAATGTTTTGCTAAATGTGAGTTTAGAGAAGACCAAAGTGTGAAAAACTAGAGACTGCTCTAAGCTGCCACTGCCTGTGGCTTTGTTACTCCACGTCCCTCCTCTGAGTCCTGGGAGCGCAATGCCCTCCTCTACCAACAAGACAATACCCAGATGATCAAAGCCAGTGCCAGAGCATCACAAATGCACGTAGGCGGGGCAGCCCTGCGGGACCCAGAGGTTTCTTGCTAACTTTTACTTTTACTACTATGAACTACCAATAAACCAGGAAGTAGTCATCTTTTTTAAAGATACATTTTGTATATTAATATTAACTAGATTAGTTTAAATGTTATGCATCTTGAAATAATAAGACATATACCTGCCATGTTAAGAACCATTAAGCAAGCTTTTCTTTCTTCTATACATGTAAGAAATTATACCCTAGATAATCTCCTAGTGTGGGACTTTAAACGTATATATTAGTGGGGCTTGAGTGCTGACTCTACACACTATCACCTCAACTATACCAGACTTGAATGCACATCAAAGGAACCCTCTCCATACCAGTCAGTAATCCAGTTAAAACCCACTTTCTTACCAAATATGCTAAAGGTGACTGTTCTAACAAGTACTTTGAGGCAATAACTGTAACCACAAATGACAACTGTGAACCTAAGTGCCCCAGGGAAACAGGCTACAGAACATCAGTCAGCCATGGATTCATTTACACCAAAATCAAAGGAGAATTCAACAGGATAGCATGATTTCTACCCAAGATTTTGACATGTTCAACGCGAATCTGTCATCCTGAGGTATCTGTTGCCATGACTCTCTGACCAAGGTTTGCCATTTGTCTGCCTGCAGTGTTTCTCCTTGCCATGTGTGATGGCCGATGCTGTCAACTTGACAAGATATATGATCACATAGAGGTGAAGCTCCAAGTATAACTGGAAGGAAGTTTCCAGAATGAGTTAACTGAAGTCGGTTGGGGTCTGAATCTGAATAAAAAAGGAGAAAGTGCTATGCACCCAGGATTCATCTCTGCTTCCTGTTGATGCCATGTGAGCAGATATTTGACTCCTTTGCCATAATGACTCCCTGCCTTGGTGGACTCTACCCTCAAACTGCTGAAACAAGCCTTTCCTTAGGCTGCATTTGTCAAAGCAACAAGGAAAGTAACTGATACATCATTAATCTGACAGTATCTTTTTTTATTATTTTATTATGTTTCTTTTTTAACATATACATTTATATATTACACATGAATAAGATAAACTACATACAGCAGGAAGAACCATGAGACAATCATGAGTTATATAAGTGTTACATTCATAGTGATTTGACTTTTTATATTTGTCAAACTTGAAGTAAACATCTTTCCTATCTTGTTGGGTCTAAATTTCTGAATAAAAATCAGTATCTATCATATCTTATCTCTATTAACTTACATCATCTATCTTGATCTAAAAAGATCTTATCCCCTAACCAACTAAACTTGATTGTAAAACTAAACTATGTGGTCTTCAACGCCCCTCAGAGACTTACGTAGCTTCTCAAGATCTAGTTTAAATCTCCAAGGCCTGGAGCCTCTCCCAACTGCCTCCATGTTCAAGCTAACTCAACTATTCCCTCAGCATTCAGCGGCATTGACAGGGCACTGACCAGCTTAGTCCGAGTTGACTCCTTTCAACTTCCCTTGGGGCAAATCACTTGACTCCTCTTTACCTCAGTTCTCCATGCTACAGAACGAGAACTACTAAAATTATTGTTGCACTCAACACATGTACTCCAGCCGCCTTCGTGCTCAAATCATTAATTATTATTAAAGTATTATCCCCCTGACCACAGCATATGTTTACCTTTTAATTTCATTACCTAAAACAACAGTTGTATATTAAACCGTTTACATAAAGGCAGGACAACTAGGCAGCAATGCGAAACATTTAGTAGCATCTTGCGGCTACTGAGCAGAGTGTGGGAAAGGAGATGAGTATGAGGTGGTGCTTAGGTAGGAACTTCAGAGAGGAATTAAAGAAACAACCAGAAGAAGTGATAACAATAGCCCTCTACAGCACAGTGGTAGAAAGAGTGCTATCCCACTGGGCTGGAGGCTAACCTCCAAAGCGTGACAAAGGCGGAACTACTGGTGTGAGAAGCCCATACAGTATGGATTCTGTTGGCTTCCTTTCTATTTTAAATACATTACTTAATTTTCATTTAAAAATATTTCAAACCTACATGAAAACTAAAACAAAACTACATCATATGTTAGTACGTACTTCATCAATATCTAACAAGTATTAATATTTTGCCAGACTTCATTTATTTCTTTTTGGGGGTTTTCTGGCTAATCCACTAGAAAAATCAGACTTGAATACATCGTATCTGAATATTTCCAAGAATGTAGCCCTTTAAGAACAAAAACATCCTAATCATTAAACCATTCTTATATCCAAAAAATTTCAAATTCAATCATTATCATCTTATATACAGTAAATTTTTAATTAGCCTCTCAAATGGGGGAGGGAGGGAAGGAGGGGGCAAAGGAGGGAGAGGGAGAGAGAGTGAGCATTTGTGATGATGCTGAAGACTGAACTCAGGCCTCACGCACTGACTACAGCTCTGTCATAAAGCCTCCATTAAGATCCCTCAGCTATGGAGTTTTAACCACTTCCTGGTTGGTGATCATCTGGGGGTTCTCATACTCAAAGAGACATGGAAGCTCTGCACCTCCTTTCCTCAACCCATGCATACATATCCCATTTGGCTGCTCCTGGAGAGGACAGTTTTAGTAAGCCGGGCTAGTAAGCACAGCACTAAAGTCTGTGAGCTGCTCTAGCAAACCGCAGCACCACATCATGTGAACCTCCGCTCTTCGTACGCCACAGGGTCAAATCGATGTGCATTAAAAGGGAGCAGTCTGCGGAGAACTGAGCTGCGGGTCTGTAACAACGGTCCACTGGAGGATCTGCTTGCTTATGTGGAACAAGTCAAACATCTGAGGGGCTCTACACGATGCAACTATGTAAACTATGAGAGGAGCACTAGGTTTGGCTTTTTCCCATGTCATCTAGTAAGGACATGTGAGTAAAGTTAGGGGAGTCACCCATGCCTGGATCTCACCAGCAGAGGTCAGGAGAGGATAAGAAGTACGCAAACCTTGCCATTGGAATGTGTGGTTACCTATCAGGACTCAACGCCATGTAAAACGAAGGTGTAGTTTTTAGAAGAACTAGAAGGGGCTGTGACGATGGCTCAGGGGTAAAACACTGGCCACCGCCAAGCCTGACAACGGAAGCTGGATCTTCAGGACTCACACGGTAGAAGCTGAGAGAGGACCAACCACCGTCAGCTGTCCTCTGACCTACACATGCCCACAGCGGCACATGTACATACATGCATATGTGTGCTTGCACACAAATAAACAAAATAAATTAAAAACAAAAGGCCCTTGTAATTTATATATTATGCAAAATATTGCAAGGCATTTCATAGCTTTATGAAAATTCATGGTTTTATATAACCTTTCCTCCTTATTAAAAACATCAATAAGCTCAAGAAAATAATATAATCCATTATTAATATTGTTCTCTACGGGGTAAATACGAATGTGTTTGTTTATATGTTTAAGTGCCTGTTTGGGGGAACCAAAATCATTTTGCAAACACCACATTAATCCTTTTATGAGGGAAGATTACTGTCCCTGTTTTATGTGTAGAATGGCCTCCCATAAAGGAGCAGAGCTAGAACTGAAGGCAGGATTACTTGACCAGAGCACCAGTCTTCCTAAATAAGCACCAAGAACCACAGCCTCAGCAGCATGCTTTGCAGAGCGTAAACCTTCAGCAACGACATCATTCTCTTGATCTGACTGAATGAAAAAATATGAATATATTTTTATTGCCTATCTAGCAATGGTAGTGTTTGGCCACTATGTATAGGCAGATACTATAGAATGCTAGACTTTGCATGAGTCTTAAGTTTGTGTGTGTGTGTGTGTATGTACATATATGATACATACATGAGATATACACACATACACATGCAAGCATACACACACGCACAGGTGTACTAACAACAAATAAATGCAGAAAAATGTTAAAGAAGGCCTTAAAGTAATAAGTACAATGTGTCAAAGGGCTCCAAGGAAAGAGCTACCTCAAGAAACTCTCTCAGAATCCTCTCTTACCCCAGGAAAGGGCTGACAAGTAAATAGACAAAAGTGGTTCTCATTTTACTAGTTTGGGGTTTTTTGTTTTGTTTTAAAGCTAGGTAGGATCTCACAGTGTAGCCCTAGTAGCCTCTGACTCTCTATGAAGATCAGGCTGGTCTCATCAGGTTGGTTTCAACTACAGAGCTCTACCTACCTCTGCCTCTCCAGTGCTGAGATTAAAGGCATGTATTACCATGCTTGGCATTTTAAATAAATCATTAAGGCATGTGCATACTACATTTTAGTGATTTCTTTTATATTAATACTTTAAACAGGAAATTAATTCACTCATTAATTATTATACGCAATCTTGCACTGGGTAAGAATCTTATTATACAGTTCAGTCTTATAAAGAAATTAGCAAACTTGATTTTCAAGCATGCACCTTCTACTAATTTGCCTGACATTTTTTCTTTACTGGCACATTTCTTGATTTATCTAATAACTGGCTTGAAGACTCTAAGGCTTTCTCAAGCAAAAAAAACAAAAACAAAACAAAAACAAAAACAAAAAAACCCAATAACCACAAAATAAAAATAGTGAATAAGTTGGAGAGCAAAATCAACACTAGATTAACACATTTTTATTTTGCCAAATCAGCCTAGCCTTTGTTTAGAAAAAACAATTTCAATTCTTTTCTCTCTAACCTTTCACATTCAGAACACTGCAACACAAACTCTGCAGCAGCTGTTAGTCAATATATTTAATGTTATATCAAAGTAAGAATGTGACTCGTATAGATTACAACCTAGGGAGAGAAACAGACAAAATAAGAAATCTTCACACTATCTAACTCACAAATGGTGTCCTGTACAATACAGAAAAAGAAGAAGATAATTAACACCAGGGGTGAGAAGTTCCCAATTTTAAGTTAGATGACCAAGGATAGTCATATTCTGTAAGTGACACTTGGGTAAATTCTTGGAGGAACTAAAATGGAGCCAGGCGGTGGAGGCGCACGCCTTTAATCCCAGCACTCCGGAGGCAGAGGCAGGCAGACCGCTGTGAGTTCAAGGCCAGCCTGGTCTACGAAGTGAGTCCAGGACAGCCAAGGCTACAGAGCAACCATGTCTCGAAAACAAAACAAAACACCACAACTAAAACGGCCGAGCCTTGCAGCTACTATGAGAACAGCAAAACACCTCATGAGAGGGAGATGCCAGTAGGCAAGCCCTGAAGAGGGACTCAGGCGTGCCTCCACTCGGGGATACCAGGGAAGCAGTGCTGGCACAGGGGCGGAGAGGGGCCACGCACTGCTCTGAGGACATTCTTAGGCCTTGTGCTTCCTGTGGATGGGTGGGGAAGATGCAGGGAGGTTCTGCTCAGGAAGTGACATGCCCTTCACTCCCCTTACTAACTGTTTGTTGAACAGGTAAGACTAGGAGAAAGTGACAAGGACTTTCAGCAAACAAGTAGGAAGACAGGAAGCTTCCAGGGCAGCACAACAAACCCTGAGTATCCCTGGACGGCAGCGCTCAAGCACTGCCTGAGATGGGGTGGGGGTCTGAAAGGAGTCAGGGACAACTCAGAAAATGTGGACCAAAGTCAGGAGGACTGTGATGGGGACATCTGTCTACAGGGCCAAGGAAAAGACCAAAATTTAAAATCTGAAGAGAAACTACTCTAAGTTACAGACCATCTGTAATGGCTACATTGAGTGAGAGGGAAGATGGGGGGGTGGGGGGCATACAGACAGGAGGGTCTGACCTCCTGCGTGGTACCAGGTCAGATGATTAGTACTGCACAAGAAGTGTCTGTCAGAGGCAGGAACAAATTCTTTGTTGTACCCTTAGGTTAGTGTAGCTGTCAAGCCTCATCAGAGAAGCTTCTTTTTACAGAGGAAGGTAATTATCATGGAGACTCACAGTGTTCGAGGTGTAGAGAATGGGAGACGGTGCCCTAAACGGGACAAAGCCACATCCTCTCCTCCGAGGCTCAGATATTATACTAGGAGAGTGTAAGAGTCAGAGCCGGAGGATATCACAAGGAAACTGTGTTCTAACTCAGCAGGGCAGTTGTACATATGTGCCCACAGCAGTTGTGACAGCATGCATAAGATCTGCACAGGTCAAGACAGACAAACCCCCAGCATGAAGGGGGAGGTGAGCAAGAAGCCACGCCCCCAGTTGTTGGCAGCTGATAGCTACTGGGAGAGAAAGACAGTTTCCTTTAAGGGCTGACCACCCTCCGTGAAAGGCCACACGCACAAGAGCACACACACAAGAGCAGCAAAAACTGTCCTTGAAGGGTTTAAAAACAAAAGGACAAAAAGCTGAGTGGGTAGCGAAGGAGGGTGGGAGGAAGGAGTGATTCAACTACACTGTGTGGACTTCAATGAAGTAACAAAAAATGACAGAGAAAATAACCACACCCAAAACACTCATGACACACAAAAGTACATGGTATGGGTGGGTGGGTGGATGGAGAAAAGCCGTGCCACAGCGAGGCTGTTTCATATAGGTAGAGCCTGAACTGAGCAGAGGCAGAGCATTTTAGAGCCCTGACCTTTTCTTTATTTTTAAACAAAGAATCTCATAAATCCTCCTAAACCCATTTCACACTTGTTTTAATTACTTTCTTATAAGGGGTACAATTATGATCATATTCTAACAATGCCAGATCCATACAATACAACACTCAAAAATCACAAAGGCAGATTCTATTCCTATCAAGGCAATTCATCAATAACTACAAACACAGACCCACACTTACCCGGTCCGCAGCTGCATTATGATACGGGAGCTCCTCCTCACTGCAGAGAATAACAAGATACACAGATGAAATGGTTGAAATCAAAGCAGATTTTATGAACTATATCCTGCAGGCATGTATCATGTGTAATATATCCTGCAGGCATGTATCATGAGTAATATATCCTGCAGGGATGTATCATGTGTAATATGTATCTGTCACCACAAGAGATGCATGTTTCATGTTTCCACTGCACCGAATTCAACCGAAAATAATATCTGGTCTGTAGTCACAACAGCCCTCAATTTCAAACACAGTAGTCACTGTCCTAGGGAGCAATTCAAAGTTAAGTCTCACTAGTGACAATCTGACTACACAAAAATTATGTAGCCAGAGGCTGCCGTATTGAACATTTCTATCATGGCAGAAAGTTCTGTTGGAGAATACTGCCCTAGACTAAGTTCAGCAACCCTTGTCCCAGTAAGCAGTAATGTTTTAGGCTTTGTGGATCACACACTCTCTCACAGCTACTTGGACTCTAGTGTGGTAGTGACAGTGCTCACAAACGACAGGTAAATTCAGCTCCATACAACTTCTACTAAACCAAGTGGCGAGTCAGATTTGTCCTGGACACTACTCAGTGTGCACCCTGTGCCCTAGACCATCACCTTCATTCTTAGTCCCAACTATTGCCTAAAATAAAATTACTATTTAAAATTAGCACAGAGAAAAAACTAGAGCCAAGCCTGGTAGAATAGGCCTGAAGCCCCAGCTAATCAAGAGGCTAAGTAGAAGAAAATTATGAAACTCAACAAGCGCCTGGGTATCAGTGAGTTCAAAGTCGGCCCGGGGGACTTGGTGAGACCCTGTTTCAAAACAAAAATGTAAAATGAGGGTTGGGAGACCAGGAATGCTGACTCCGTTTGTAAAGTGCTTGCTATGCAAACATGAAGTTCAATCTTTAACAACTGCACATACACACACACACACACACACACACACACACACACAC
Source organism: Acomys percivali (assembly GCA_907169655.1). Classification (NCBI taxonomy): domain Eukaryota; kingdom Metazoa; phylum Chordata; class Mammalia; order Rodentia; family Muridae; genus Acomys; species Acomys percivali. Next base: position 12,023,547 of record OU015749.1, read on the forward strand.
ACACACACACGCATGGTGGTAGTCACTAAAAGGCAGAGACAAATCTCTGCGGCTCATTGGCCAGCGAGCCTAGTGTCACTGGCAAGTTCCAAGGTCCAATGAGAAACCTATACCAAAGGGAAAAATATCAAGCCTGACGGCTTCTGAGAAACATCCAGGTTGACCTCTGGCTTCTACATACATACATACACACATGTGAACATATATACACATGAACCCATACATGTGCCTGAGCATGTACATGTGTGCATGTGAGCCCCAGCCCTTCTCCCGCCCCCCAACCATGGAGGGAAGCAATTCATTGGTAGGGTAGGGTATATGCCTGGCATCAGTGGGGCCCTGGGTGTAATTCCCAATATCAGAAAAGAGAAAAGAAATATTGGCTTTCAATGGACTTGTGAACTAAAAGAAAACTACCACTTTTAATCTGTAAAATAAAACTTTGTTGTCAAAACTTCAACAGTATTTTTTTATTAAAAAAGAACAAAATCATTTCTCTGGTTCATGTGTGCTATCACTTCTCACATTAAAATATCCTGAGACTCTTATATTAACTGTCAGTAATAAATAAAGTATTGCATATAAACAAAACTGATTTCAGCAGTTTTCTCAATAGTATGGATGTTTTGGCAACAATATGTGCATATTTTTGCTTCTGTTTTCTCTTGAGATCAAGTGGCACCACTTCTAAGAACATGACAGATTATTATTCAAGAGCCTAGTATTTTATGTCATTCTTTGCTTCTTTAAGAGTCCTTAGATGAACCAGTTAGCCATAGCAATGGAACTGACAAAAGTGATAGAAAAGCCAAAAGAGAATTTAGAGAGAAACCCCAAATCCCTCTTTTCATAGATAAGAAAATAAACATTTTCATTTAGTCACTTAGCCTAACACAAAAATGTTCGCTACAGCATAATACAGTGCATTTAAATGATCTTCAGTTACTGCTAGAGTGCACGAAGGGTACAGAGTGTGCGAAGGCTGAGAAAACAGTTTTCAGGAAAAACAGAAATTCTAGGGATTGAGCACAGTCTTTGGACCTCACAGATGGATGACAGAGCAAGCCTGGGCCCTCTTCTGTCCTATACCTAAAACGTCCCCAACAGAGCCTGTTGTGTGCACAGGCCTTGCCCTCCTCAAGGCTCTGTGCAGGCATACACTGAGGCTCATAGCATCTGAGAAGAGAGAATGCCACCTCACCAGGAGTTCCACATGTTGCCAGGACATCACGGGGACAGTCAAGGTACTCAGTGAATACGGCCAAATAGATGTGGACTAAAAGGCATGTTTGCTTATGCCAATAATCTGTACCACCTTCCTCCTCTTCCTCCTCCTCCTCCTCCTCCTCCTCCTCTTCTCTCTCCACCCCCTCTCCTTTTCCTTCTTTTTCCCCCCAAGAAAGTTTCTCTGTGTATCCTTGGCTGTCCTGGAACTCACTCTGTAGACCAGAACTCTGCCTGCCTTTGCCTCCCAAGTGCTTGCATTAAAAACTTGCACCACCACACTGGCTCCAGTAATCTGTATCTTGTTAAGTAAATCTCCTTAAAGCAGAAAAGAGGAAAAAACAGCCAGCAATACACAGATGTACTCCTTCACGTCAGCAAACCATAGCCCATGGGTCAAATCTTGTTTGCTGTCTATTTCTGTAAATAAAAATTTAATGGAACACTGTCGTTCTTACTCACTTAGATATCATCTGGGGTCTGGGGTTGTTGTCTCACTATACCAGCAGAGCTGAGTCATTGTGACAAAGACACATGGACCACAAATGCAAAAACACTTTGTATCTGCTCTTGGTAAGAAACAACTACTATCAATCCGCTGCTTTAGAGCACAGGACGTGCAAGCCTGTGTGGACTGCGCAGAGACAACACTCAGCTGACAAGCAGCTCCTCCAATTACCGTAAGTAAGAGCCGTGGTCAGAAGAAAGACCTCAGCTGGCGTGGTTTTCATCCGAGCCAGGCTTTAATCTACTGCTAAGTATGTGTCTGTCATTTCCCAACAATTCACCGAGTGTTTCTTTAAATGTCAAACAAGCATGTACTTGGAAGCCTACTTTGTTAAAATAGCTAAAATCAGTTAAGTTGAATATAGGGTTCATTTTTGTTTTGGAGAAAATTTTATCTAAGTTCAAATTCAACCTAGTTAAAATTTGCCTATAAGATTGGTAAGAGTTCTCAAATCTTTCAACCAAAATGGACAATCTTGAAAGCAAGAGCACCTGTCTCTTACAGACTTAGAAAGGGAAGCCACAGACTAACTCAACTACATTTTACAGACATACGAATTTGGATAAGTAGTTGAACATGTGATGTTTAGATTTAATTTGGTTCCCTCTATTTCTGGTACAGCTTCCTTTTAATTCTCCTATTTAAAACTTGTGAACTAAAAGTGTTATTTATCAAAATACCAGGCAATCTTTTGTCCAGAAGAGCTGTAGTAGCTAGTGTTGATTCTCCAACCTTTTAAGCAAGCTCAACTTTTCAGCCTGCAGCTGTAACTCCATCACAGGCTAGTCTGGCAACAGCTTTTATACCTAATATGAATTCTGTTATCAAACCAAGTCAATCCTACACTGTGCTCATTATGGTTACTTCTTTATACATCATAGCAAAGAGCTTACGTCTAATACTGTATCTAGATAAGAACTCAGCAATATCCAGAAGGCTGGAAGGTTGTTCAGAATTATATTGTGTGGGATGGGATGGGATGGGATGGGATGGGATGGGATGGGACGGTACGGTACAGTATGGCATTGCACTGCACTGCACTGCACTGTGTTGTGTTGTGTTTTATTGACCATGGATTTAAAATCTAATTTCAACTGCAGCAGCAATCGAAACCTACACTTAGCCAAAATAGGAGAGGTGCTCTTTTGGTCAGGGTGGGACAGAAAGTCATCTCTATCTCTAGATGCTTACACCAAAAACTTCATCCAACAGTATGATAAAGTCCCATCCACCATGGCAAGCAACAAAAGCCCCCAGCAGTAACCTGTGGAAAGAGCTTTACTAAGAGTAGGCACTGTAACAAAACTCAGCTAATAAAGCCAAGCAGCACACTGGAACCCACTTCTCTGTTGCATTTTCATTAGTGCTTCTGTTTTGGGACTCCAACAGAAAGCAGATTTTAAAAACTGAGTGTGACATCATGAGAACTAGTACCAATCAGTTTCATTTTCAAAGACATGGTCGCCTGTGCTATATTAGCATGTACATTGACAGAACAGCCATTTCAGTCTCCTGTGAAGGCATTTCAAAGCACTTATCCTGTAATTCTCTCATTAAAACAGACGGCAGTAAAAAAAAAAAAAAAAAAAAAAGCAGTAATACAATTCAGAATGTGGCTCTCAAGTAAGGCCTACCCTAGACCCCCATCTGAGCTGACACACAGACAATAAACTTACTTGAGCTCTTGGCACTACATGTTCACCATCTAAAAACCAAAAGACATCTACACCAAAGATGTTCTGAAGGAGCAAATGCTTGGAGCACTGCTTGGCATATAGGAAGTGCTCGATGAATATTAACTAATATCAAGGTAAGTTACCAACTGACTTTTCCCCTCACTACAGGCAACTGGACCTCAGCCCAAACTTTAAAAAAAAAAAAAACACTACAACTTTTTAACTGACAAATACAAGTTAGGATCTTAGGCAATAACTTGATGGTAAGGCTTAAGTTTGTTTCAAGAGACAAGAAGAAATTGACTAACTAATACACCCTTTGGAAGGTACAGGTTTTGATGTGCACTTCATACTATTTGGACTACATTCTAATTCTTAAAAATGTATTATTACACGGGTGGGACACATGCCATCTTCTGAATCAAAATCCAGTACAGAATCCAGAAATCTTTTTTCCAATTGATTCTAATGCGCAAATCTGCAACCTCCTGAGCTTATGTATCTTGATACTCAAAGTGTCCTTCAAAATTCGACTCACAGCCCAGTTCTGCATTTGACTGACACAAATGTACAATGGCTTCCCCTCACAGTTGTGGCTATGTTTGATGATGATGAAGAGGAGCGAGAAGCAGAGGAGGAGGAAAATGAAAGGAAGGAAGGTGGAAGGGAAAAAAGGATGAAGAAATAAAAATAACAAAGGCAAGGAGTAGAGAACGGAGATTTAATCCATGACCTCTGCTCTGTCCTCTGGTGACCTTCAAAGTCTTCAGAGTACAACTATCCAGGAGAAAGTTTCAGATAGGCACCGTGTCTAAGCATAAAGAGCTTTATGATACAGTACCACATTTGATCTCTTCAAAGCCTCAACATACATGTATAAGGTAATTTTGGTTCTTTTCTTTAGATGAAGTATAAAATCATTCGCTGACCAGAAACATGCTGGTAGGTTAAAAGACACACACAATTTAGATGACACTAGGACCTAGACAAGCAGACTGATACCAGTTTGCAGGATAGTTTTAAAAGTCAAAATCCTTTAATTGAATCACTTTATAGAAGTCTAGCCCTCTCTCAAGTCTTTATAGTACACAGGATAAATAGAGTTAATTTTGAGAGGCAACATCATGACTACATTTCCAACTATAAAGGAAGATCCATTTGGTATTTTTTTTCATTGCTCATTTTTAGGTTGTGCAACATTCGTTTTCTAATTGCTAGTTACTTTAAAAATTCATCCACATAAAATTAAATGTTTTATAATTGTTTTAAAAATATAAACTGTTATGTATGTTCATTTAACTCTGTTAAATTATTAATACAACTAATTTATACACTTACTATGCTCTTTAAAAAGCACAAAAGGCAGTAAAGGTTATATTCTTAGCCATAACTCAATTTTAATCATAGTAGTTAAAAATGCTAGGAACCAAAAAGTATAGTAGATCATTCCTAGAATCTCAGGAAAAAAAAAAAATCTAGTAAGTTTAATAACAGACAACCATGGTAAACTTATAACTGAAAACCGACTTACTGTAAAAAGCCGAATCTGTCGGTGACTTTGTAAACAAGATAATCAGCATCCTCCCATGGCTCAATCTCTGCGCCTTCTCGTCCCTGAAACAAAGCCGACGACAGAAGGGGTCTTACTAGGAATGCACAGTGCCAAGTAATGTTCTTTCAGTGAGACACAGCAAACACATGGGTACTTCCACCTCAACTAGGATTAACCATGGAAGGTACTGGGTCAGCAAGAGCTGCTTCTCCATCAAAAGATGTCCTAAGGGAGGTCAACAAGGGAAGAAAGCTAATGCGGGAGAAAATGACAAACCTTAAGTTTTAATTTTTTTAATTTTTTAAAATATTTTTTGGTTTTTCGAGACAGGGTTTCTCTGTGTAGCCTTGACTGTCCTGGACTCACTTTGTAGTCCAGGCTGGCCTCGAACTCACAGCGATCCGCCTGCCTCTGCCTCCCGAGTGCTGGGATTAAAGACGTGCGCCACCACGCCCGGCTTGACAAACCTTAAGTTTTAAAGTAAACTAACTATCTAGGACAGACCTTTCATGCCAACTTCTCAGAAGACAATGCATGATTTGTCTCTCCATTGCTGTTTCCCAACTACACCAGCCATGAACTTACGCTCATTGCTAAAGAAAAAAAAACAAAAAAAAACAAAAACAAAAAACCAAATAACCCAACTTCTAACTGGGCGTGGTAGCATATGCATTAATTCTAGCACTTGAGAGGCACAGGCAAGCAGATCTCTCTGAGTTCAAGGCCAGCCTGATCTACACAGTGTTGTCAGGCCTGAGAGCAGTCTCCAGTCTGTAGTACTGAACATGCGAGGACTACTTGGCACTGGCTCTCATGGTCTCTGCCCTCCCCACTTGCATAGCATGGTCTCCTGCTGATCCCTCGAAGCTCTCTTCATGCCCTCCCTCATACTCTTTTTATGTTGGCTATTTCATAGGTTACCTTAGCTGATGGTGTGCCCACAATTCTCTCCTCAGCACTCAGGGTACCACCCACTCATAGGCTAACACTGATGAGTTTAGGACACCTAAATGCAGTGTGTCAACAACACTTCCAATTTTAGATTTGTGGACACTTCCATCTGCATGTATTTTATCATGTCTGCTCCTACATTTTCCTTCAAGTAGACTATGAACATCTTATGGGCAAGGACTGTCAGAAACCATTTCCGTGTTACTTTTAAATTTTTTTCCCAGGTCCTAACTTAGGCTAACTACATATGGGTGAACGGCTGGGTTGTCAGCGAGGGGGGACTGCAGGTGTGCGCAGATGGCTCTACTTGCTCATTTTACCTTAGCAATGCAGCTAGCGAAGTTATCTGGCTTTTCATGGGAACTCTGGGAACGTGACTGCTTGAATATCGCCTGTGTGCTTCCCTATGGAAGGGCATAGGCCAGGTGTCTCTTTATAGTCTCATGTTCCTATTATTCTCACAATTTTTTTTTTTTTAAAAAGAGGTGCATAACTATATTCAAGTCATGCAGCTGTAGAACACGGTACCAGCCAATAAATGTTATGACCATTAAAGAAGAAATAAATAAGAAGACAAACTGTTGATAACAAAGTATTGACAATCTTTTACATCAAAACCAAGACATTTCCCATGCTAAGGAGATACAAAGGGAGAAAGGGGGAAATGGGGAGGGAAGTTTAGGTGGGAAAGGGGTCAAAACAGAGAGGAGGGGACTCAGGATATTTGTAGGGGCCATAAAGAAAGCTGCTGTTTTATAAACCCCTCCCTGCTGGCTAGCTTTCTTAGACTTGGGAGGCGCTATGCAGGCTACTGGGGGAGAAGAGTCACCAGCAGGCTGACCTGGCTGTGACCCTGTAAGCTACAGTAATGACCAGCTAGCGGATATGCCCATGAGTGCAGTAGTGGCATGGGCATTGAGGGGAAGTCCTAGCTTACATCTCCAGGACACAATCCATCATTGAGTTTGAGAGGGCAGGAGCTCAAGGCGGGAATCACGAAAGCTGCTTGCTGACTGGCTTTCTGGCGTAGATAGCCTAGGACGACCACCTAAGGAACGGTACACCCACAGCAGGATGGACCCTCCTACATCAATTAACACTCAAGCAGTCCCTCAGAGACATGCTCACAGACCATGCTATACAATTCCTCAACTAAGGCTCCTCTCAGTTAACTCTGGACTGTGTCAAGTTGACCACTAAAGCTAACCAAATCAAGGGTAATCAACTACTTTCTCATTGGATTTCAGGCCCACTTCACAGAGGAAGTGTATGCCTGGTTAAGTAAATCTAACTGAGAATCCACAGCTGGGGGCTCACACGCCCCAGGGGTGAACCTACTATTACTTTACTAAATGGGCACAGTATCAAACTGCCTTTTAAATGTACATCTCTATGCCCACAGATGAGTGCAGCTTTCAGTTCTCATCAGAGAGGCTTCTTTGTGTAATAGACAGCTAGTAACACAGAAACTCACTATTGGTCATTCAAATGCAAGGGAAAAGTGAGGCATGCTCTACCATGAATGAGCTATCTATATTAAACCTCTTCTCTTCCAAGGCTCATGAACACTGTGGAAGTTGGGACCAAAAGGCTGTGAGAGCCAGAGGTCAAGGAGGAACAGGGTAAAACAGTGTCTTCTGGGTGTAACCAGAACCAATGTGCTCAGGAGCTCATGGCAGCTGTGGCTGCTTGCAAGCTATCCAGCCAGTCAGCACTCCAGCATGGAGGAGGGAGCAACTGACAGATGATGGCAGCTGGGAGAGGAGGAGCCAGTTTCCTTTAGCAGTGAGATCCCTGGTAAGGTGGACATGGTCTACTATGGCTGCACGTTCATGTGCATATGGGCAGCACAAACTGGACTTGGTGGGAAAGAAAACAAAGTGAGTTGGGAGCAGGAACAGAAGGTGCAGAGTGAATCTGGGAGGAGTTAGGAGGAGAAATAGGGATGGATATGATAAAAAATTGTATACATGCATGAAATTCTCAAAGAATTATTAAAAATATATTAGAAAGTGAAATATTATTATGACATATGAGTAAAATGCTAGCTAAAATTAAATTTATATGAAACATAAATACAAAAATATAATATTTAGCCAGGCTCAATGGTGCACACTTGTAATCCCAATACTCAGAGAGGCAGAGGCAGGTGGATCTCTGTGAATTCAAGGCCAGCCTGGTCTACAAAGCGAGTCCAGGACAGCCAAGGCTACACAGAGAAACCCTGTCTCAAAAAACCAAAAAAGGGAAGAAGAAGAAGAAGAAGAAGAAGAAGAAGAAGAAGAAGAAGAAGA
>OU015749.1:12035590-12076283 GCA_907169655.1 Acomys percivali
CACACACACACACACACACACACACACACACACACACACACACACACAGAGAGAGCAAAATAGGAAATAGGAACTGGTAGATTTGGTTAAAGTTCTTTTCATCAGGAAAACAAATGTTTCTTTCACATTTCGCAGAGTACATATGTTGACAAGCACTCTTTCAGTGCCAAGTGTCCACAGTAAGTAAGCACACTAGTTGTTCGTCAGAAGTCTACAATAAACTCATACAAACAGAAGTCTGAGATAAGCATCCACGTACCATCCATCATCCTGTTTCCCCTCTGACGTCCAGCCTTGAAACACTATAGTCATAGCTCCACTGAGGAGGAAGAAAGTGAGTGCACAGAAATTAAACTCAAGCTAGGAAAGCCGATGACCTACTAAGCTCCAGGATGCTATCAGTGCTGCTAACTCTTCCCTTCACATCAACAGATGAACGCTTTCCTCAGGCATCTTTTACAGCACACCTTTATTGCACTACCAGTCCTAGGAGTGCAAACACAGTTCTGACACGAGAAGGAAAAGTTTTAAGTGTAAAAGAAAGAACGGAAGCACTGTGGGTGAGGACTGAAATATCAATAATCCAAGAAAACGTGGACAAGGCACTCTTTAGGAACCTTTACTCAGATCACTGTCAGGCTAAAGAACTCTACAAGGAAAACTCAAGTGTCTAATGGAGATCATTCTGGAATTAAATGAAACTGAATTTTGAGAGAATAATCTTGTACTTTATTTAACATGATCAAAGCAACAAATAAATAGTAAGTTTTAAATAAGTAATAAGTAGACAAATAAGTAAGTTTTAAGAATTCCCCTATAAATGCCATACCCTTGTGTGTCTCTCTGGGGAAAAATTTATTAACATTAATAAATGTATTCTAGAAAGAAAGTAGATTAAAGTCTCAACTAACCTTATACATTATAGCCAAATATGCTTCTCTTAAGAGACTGGAGGAAAAACTGGTTTTTCTACTGCTGAATTTGCTGACATTTGTAAATTCACACTGCATGGACCTACAGCATAGACAATATACTTAAATTGTGCTTCCTGTTCTCCTGTATTAGTAGATAAACTCATGGCATATACTAGATTGCTTACTTAAAGTTTTCATTGTGAGAATAATCTACTTCAGAACTTTGATCACAAAAAACAACAATAGCCACCGAGTGTCTGTACAAGTATGCAGACGTTTGGGCAACTACTGAACAGTGACACCTGTGCTACTGCTTCATGCCACATGACATCAGTAAATAACAATTCAAACATGGTGTTATTGCATTATTTACACTATAACTTTATGTCCCACTTTCGTGATGAATCCAAAATATTATATGATTAAGTACAATTCAATGTGGCTTTTTAAGAATGTACGTAAAAAAAAAAAAAAACTCCCTATCCTTAAAAATAAAACCATGTGGAGAAATATGAGAAATGACTATTTTAAACAGCCCCCTTACCTTTCTAATATATTAGCTTAATACTCAAGCATATGGGAAACTATCTCTAGGTACAAAATTATGGAAGAAAATGACAACTGTAGTTTTTCCAGAGCACTTTAAAAATTTGACACTATGATGTCTAAATCTAAACTTTAAACCCCTACCCAGATCTAGCCAATGATCAGAACAGTCTCCACACTTGAGTGGAGAGTGGGATATGACTTTCTCACGTACTCTGGTGCCTCACATTTGACCATGTCCCTGGAGGGGGAGACCTGGTGGCACTCAGAGGAAGGACAGCAGATCACCGAGAAGAGACTTGATACCCTATGAGCATATACAGGGGGAGGTAATCCCCCTCAGGAACAGTCATAGGGGAGGGGAATAAGGGGAAAATGGGAGGGAGAGGAGAATGGGAGGATACAAGGGATGGGATAACCATTGAGATGTAACAAGAATAAATTAATAAAAAAAATAAAAAATAAATAAAAAATAAAAATAAATAAAAAATATGATGTCTAAATCATTTAAATCCCCCTAATCTTTTAAGAACAAGTATCCCCTTGAACTACATTCTTTAAAAACACACATTATAACACTTCTAAATCGCCAGCTCAATCCCAGTCTGCTGTCAGTGTGAATACTTAGGCGCATGTAACAACATCAGCTTTAAAAGCACTTTTCCCTTCCTTAGACCACCAGGCTGGCCTTGGAAGCTGACCGCTGTTTCAGACCTCACAGAACACTCATCTACTCCAGGGTCTCATCACTATGTGCAGCGTGGCAGGTGGCACCGCATATACTCTGCAGCGACAGAAACAAAAGACGGGCGCGGCTCTTAAACTGGGAAACAAGCACAAGCAGCTTGAGATGCATGCTTTCTTTTTCGGAATGGGAGAAGGCCTTGCTGTGGCTACATGGACTCTGGACACTCAAACAAAGATGGTATTTGTTGAGAGGAAAAACACGTCTTTCAGGCTGAATCCCAACTAGGAGCCACAACAGCCTACACCCAACATTCCATCTCAAGGCAAACAGGGGCTCTACACAAGTAAACTCACATGCCACTGTTACACTTCAAATTAGCTGCATTCTTAGTACTTTCAACAGAAGCTGTCATGGAACACGCGCGCGCACACATATTTTATATCTTAGCATAATTTTTAATGTGAGAAAGCAAGGCCCTGATTCATATTATAAATACATACTAAGGAGTGTTCCTCTTTCTCCACATCCTCGCCAGCATGTGGTGTCAGTTGAGTTATTGATCTTAGCCATTCTGATGGGTGTAAGATGGAATCTCAGTGTCGTTTTGATTTGCATTTCCCTGATGACTAACGAGGACGAGCATTTCTTTAAGTGTTTCTCAGCCATTTGATATTCCTCTGTTGAGAATTCTCTGTTTAGTTCTGAGCCCCATTTCTCTATTGGGTTATTTGGTTTGGTGGTGTTTAATTTCTTGAGTTCTTTATATATTTTGGATATTAGACCTTTGTCAGATGAAGGGTTGGTGAAGATCTTTTCCCAATCTGTAGGCTGTCGCTTTGTTCTCTTGACAGTGTCACCTGCCTTACAGAAGCTTCTCAGCCTCATGAGGTCCCATTTATTAATTGTTGACGTTAAGGCCTGGGCTGTTGGTGTTCTGGTCAGGAAGTTGTCTCCTGTGCCTATGCGTTCCAGATTCTTCCCCACTTTTTCCTCTAACTGGATTAATGTCTCTGGTTTTAGGTTGAAGTCTTTAATCCACTTGGACTTGAGTTTTGTGCATGGTGACAAATAGGGGTCTAATTGCATTTTTCTACATGTAGACATCCAGTTAGACCAGCACCATTTGTTGAAGATGCTTTCATTTTTCCATTAAATGGATTTGGCTTCTTTGTCAAAAATCAAGTGACCAAAATGTGTGTGGATTCATCTCTGGGTCTTCAGTTAGATTCCATAGATCTACTAGCCTTCATCTGACAAAGGTCTAATATCCAAAATATAGACATTGGTTTTTAAAGTTCTAAACAAAATATTCCTTATCTTTTAAAACAAGTATAGATTAAGTCTCTTTCTACAGAATGAAAAACAGAAGGAAACCCAGGATCCAAGAAATCACAAGAGATAACAGACATTTCCCTATGCCACAAGCAACCTGTTTACATAAGAATGAGGACTACAAGACACTTCTATGGTGCATCACACCCAAGTTATCTTGCGTACCATCAGTGTGATGTTGTAAAGAAAGTGACAGACTAAGAGAGCCCTCCAAACAGGCAAATATTACAAAAGGGTATGGTCAATATATGAAGAAAAATACAAAGGTATATAGCATTGACCCTGATGGCACATGAGGTCAATTCATATGACCTTGACACCTGCAAGATTAGGATATTTCCTCTACATACTTCACCACATTATCTGAGAAGATGCCATTATTGTAATTATATAAAATTGTATTGCCTAATAATATTCAGAACACATTGTAGGCATCCAAAGTAAACTTTGATGTGCACACATACACAACCCACTCAAAACTGAAGCCCCCTTCCTACAAGCAACTAACAATATCAAAACTTTCCCTATAGTATACAATATGCATGTTTTATACACATACATATTCTTAGGTTTGGAGATGGGGGTTGAAAAAAAAGAAGGGAGAATATAGAAATATATGGGGAAAATAGAACAAAAAGTAGATTAATGAATCTACTCCTCAACTTAATGCCTCAATTGTCACTCACAAGGTTATTTTCAATTCACTGGTATAGAATTTTGTATATAGATGCAAAATAAGTTTAATTTTAGATACAGTGGTATAGAATTCAAATGTAAAATTATTCTTCACATTATATATATTTCTACTCTAATACATGGTACTGTACCCATATAACTCAATTATAATACAAGGTTTACTTCCAATACTTTGAAAGTGCTATTGCAGGTTGTTTAGGATAAATAAGTTATACAAGTTAATTGTTAGTTCATTACATCATGGTCATGTCAATTACTAGTCTATTTTATCACAAGAATATAGATCTTAGGTGCAACAGACAGATATGATTCTATATAAAGATAAGGTAAAATAGTTAGATAAGGTCTTCAAAAATCTCAGAGACATGCAGAATATGGTATTTTAAAATGTTTTCATTATTTTAAAGATTCACTGACAATGAGACAGGTGGACTCCTGGCATCACCCAGCCTACCTCAAAGAGGATGATGCGCATCAAAGAACCTCCCTATGGAGATGGCTTCAAATGTGGCAAACAAGCCACAAGGGAAAATGTCCTCATTTCTACCACAGACAGGATTCTGCCTAAATAGGACAAGCTTGGATGCACGCAGAGTTGACGACCAAACCCTGCCAAGACAGGGTAAGCAAGTCTTCAATAGTTCCTGCCTCGCAAATATGTCTGTCAGAATATTGGGCCAGAAGGCTGAAGATGATGCTCCAACGTTATAGAGAGTTTTGGGCGACTATTCAGGTAGCAAACTGTCTCTGTCATCTTCTCATTTAGAAAGCTACTAACCTGCACTCCCGGTATACTCAGGTAATCAATTTTATTCCTTCTCAAGTCTCTGATGGAGTTGAAGATCAAATAGTTTAGTTTTACAATTAAGCTTAGTTGTTTAGGGGTTAAGATGCTTTTAGGTCTAGATAGATGTTTTAAGTTGATAATGACGAGATATGATAGATACCGATGCACCAAGCATTTCTTCAAGGCTGCCAAATGCTAATAGCCAAGACACTAAGAATGTAACATTTATATAATCCTTGATTGTGTCATGGTTCTTATTGCTATAGGTAGTTTATTGTATATACGTGTAATAATATAAATGTATATGTAAAAAAAATATTTAATAAAATACAAAAATAAATCCTTAAGTCCTCAGAAACAACCGGGTATCCTCCCAAAGAGCTACGTGTTTCCATATATATATTTCACATTCCTCTAGGTTAATATGCATTATCTCATATAATAAAAGCATACCAAATACGCCTAAATGCTTTAATATTATGTTTACCACTACATTAAAAATATTTAGATTACTATCAATATTATCATCGACCATTATACCATGCTTTAAATTAAATTAAATTAAATTAAATATTTTTCATTAATTTTATAGAATATATATCTTCAAACAAATTCCAACTAGAAGTTCAAATGCTAAGGGCAAGCAGATGGTGACGACAAGGGGAGCACTGTTTTCTCCCTTCCCCAGCCGTGGTCTCAGCAGCACGGCCAGGGCGCTCAGGGCACCAAACAGGCTGCAGCTTCAGCTTCTTTCATATTTGCCACATTACTGCTCAATGTCTTTCCAATCTGCCCTCAGCGGCCAGTCCCCACAAATATTGCCATAAAAATGAGTTACAGCTTTAACAATCCCGGAAACTGCTTCTATAACTTGCTTGCCAACATCTAGAAAGAAACAAAATAATTTCTTAAAGTTGTTATAAAAAAAATTGCTGACAAGGACTCGCTGTAAGTGAAAATATTTCCCCCGACCAAACTAAATCAAAACTTCAGCAGTAGGCCACTCTGCATTACACTGCCTGTTGTCCTAAAGGTAAGTGGCTAGTGCTTTTGATCTTCGGATTTCCATATCTGGTGACTACAGAATTTTATATGACACTTGTTTACACATCTCTTCTAGTAACTATTATCTCCATGAACAAAAGACAGTATGACCTCCATGTTGGTCTCTCTGAAATCTATCAGTGTCTCATGTATTTGTTCCACTACAAAAAGTATATTTCTGCTTTCTCTTATGTATTTACTCCATTTCAAGATTCTGTCTGTAGCTGGTGTTTACATTTTATGGACTCTAAGGGTTAGACAAGCGGTCACATCTTTCTTTAAAGTAGCACTTGTGATTATGTACAAGCCCTTCCCAAAGTGGAGCACCTGGGAAAGACGGTAGCTGCCCCTTGTCTGTTGTAGCTGTGCTCCACCTGCTTCCTGGCATGTCCCTCTACTTTGTCTCGCTTCCACACAGGACTTCTCAGGCTCACTGTCTCCACCGCAAGGCTCTATGTTCTGCAGGGCTTCCATCATCCCTCAGGTGCAGTAGGAAGCCTTCAGCCAGGGCGACACCTGGGACCTTTCCCAACACCCTCTTCCCTCCACCTTCCAGGGAACAAAAGGATGTTGGAAGCCAAGGGTCTAAAAGAAGCAGGAGAGCAAGGCTGGCCTCTTAACCTCTGCCCCAGGCCCTGCCTCAGCTCCGCTCGCCTCCCTGTTCAAAACGGTGCCTGCCCCACAGGAAGGCTGGGGGGTGCCTGGCTGTTGAGTCACCAAGTGAAGCCGAATGAGGGTGCCTGCTGCAAACCCAATGCCGTGTCTTCAGTCAGCCAACAGAGAGTATCTGTGCTTTACTTCTTAAGGCAAAACTGAATCACAACTGACTCCCAGAAGCCTCAAAATTAGACTAGTAACTCCTCCACACCATACAATGACTCACAGAGAAAAAGGAAACAAAATGATGCAATAATATTTAAACACCATTACTACTGATGAGAAACATAATTACTAACTGTTGAATATGAATGTAATTCCCACCTTTGGGGGCAGGGTTGAATGACACATTGCAACAGAAGATGTTTATGATACTTAGAACCAAGACAAGATATGAGTCACTTCACTCACCTTGCTTTGCCTACTGCTGCTGACAAACTCAAGATTATACCCTAACTGCTTTCCCAGCAAGATGATTGTCTTAATAGATGGCACAAGAGTAGTCTGCAACAACTCCTTATTTGTGGGTGTTCTAGAAGCTGTTTACTGAGATACTGCCACGTGACAGATACTGTGCTAGGCACTTAACACACATAACCTCACTCCCCATAACAACCTACTTTGTTAGGTTTATGACTAAGTCTAGTTTTCATATGAGGAGACTGGAGGGGAGAAATTAAACAATTTAGGTCATGCAAGAATTAAGCCACAGAGCAGGACTGAAATCCAGGCTGTCTGCTTCAACGCCATGCTTGTAGCCACCTTGCATGTTTGCTCATGTATGCCATGGCAATCTTATCACAGCGCCTCCTAGTCTCCCTGGTCCTTACAATCCTTTCCTTAGAAACAAACCTGAAACTCCCAATCTCCTTGCCTCGGTCTCCTGAAAACTACAATTACAGGACTGTCCTGCCGTGCCCAGCCTTTTCATCTATCAATCTTTACAGTTGTATTCTGGATTCCAATAGCCTAATCTCACCAAACTGTAAGTTGTTTATGCAAAATGGAGACCAAGGACTTTTTTAAGGAATGCAAGAACAACATATTCATATTACTCTTTACTACAGCAACCACGCCTTTCTATTAAGTTTTAAGTTATGGGTTTTAGGATAAACACAGAAAATAACAAGAAGTTGCAAAACTTGGACAAATAATCACCTAATATACAAGTAAATATTCTTTATACACTATGATTTTGATTGATACTAAATCAACTACCTTCACAATTAATTTTCACAATTACAGGAAGATGCTGTTGAATCTACTTCATTTATTCCCTTCGTATAGTTCTTCCCAGGACAATCAGAAAATAAGCATGTGCAGTTATAGTCAATACAATAAAAGCTT
This sequence comes from Acomys percivali, assembly GCA_907169655.1. Taxonomy (NCBI): domain Eukaryota; kingdom Metazoa; phylum Chordata; class Mammalia; order Rodentia; family Muridae; genus Acomys; species Acomys percivali. Next base: position 12,043,602 of record OU015749.1, read on the forward strand.
GTATTGAATTTGATTCTGTAATTATATATATATGCGCAATTGGAACATTTTGTTTACAAGGTGTTCTTGGTGTTGAGACAAGTCTCACAACATAGCCTAGCTGGCCTAAGTCATGACTGTACCCCAGGCTGCCCTTGGACTCATGACCTTCCTACCTTAGCCTCTCTGTACTAGGACTAAAGGCATGTGCCAGCACTCAAGATACAGACATAAGTCAAAAGGAATGCAAGGTAATTCACAGACTGCATACCCCAATAGTAACTAATCTCAGACAGCTTAGAAAACATTTTCAACGAAATATTCTATTTCTATTCTTTTAAAAATGGTATGTCAAAGCCAGGTTAAGGACACTTACACAAACTGCCTAGCACACCCAATGGGAAGGGAGAACTAAGTGCCCTGCAGACTTTGAAGTGTGTATGCATTGGTCCCTGGTTCAAACCAGAGGATAATGCCACCAAAAATCAGCAGTCTGGTAACAATGAATGGCAGAGAATGAAGCAAAGTATTCTTATCACCAAAAAAAGTCACCAAATTATTTTTAAGTGTCCTAGGGACTAGAGAGATGGCGCAACAGTCAAGAGCACTGTCTGCTCAGACAGAGGACCAGGGTTCTGTTCCCAGTACCCACAGAGTGGCTCACAACTCTGTGTAACTACAGCCTCCAGGGAGTCCCATGCCCTTTTCTGGCCTTCAGGGCATGGCACACAGGTCTGCACTTACATATATGCAATCAAAAAATCAGACACATAAAATAAAAAATAAACTTTAAAGTTCCCTAAACTCAAGCATGGTATCTCTAAATTCTAATAAGACATAGCCGTTTTAAGCACAACTCACTTAATAATTCTAAGCAACCTTATACATCAGCGTCTCAATATGTTTATGTGTTTCCTGTGAAATAGTATTTCAATATATCACTACTATTTATGCTAATAACATTGCTGTGTTTGGTGGCTTGTATACTAAATAAGATGTAGTTTACATAACAGGTACCAAAAGTGATATACAAATGTGCTGGTCACTCATCAGGAGATCAGATAAATTAAGTTAGCAATGAAAGGCCTGGCTCACAGATAACAGCTAGCAGGTGTTCTGCATAGTCTAAACCCTACATGTGTTATCTCATTTAATATCCTTACATAAGAACCATGAAGTAGATTATCATTATTGGTCGTTAAACAGACAGGAACATTATTAGGTTAATTAACCTGCCAAGATCATACAGCTTTTAAGTTCTGGAGTGACATTCAGGCCAAAGCAATAAGGCTTTCTAAATAAATAAGGTTTTCTAAACCTGTCACATGGTCTACAAATAAACCAAATGACAAGCAAACAAACCAAGGTTTAGCAAGAAAACTTATCAGCATAAGCTCTAAGTAACATTAAGTAAGGGCAAGGGGCAAGGAAATGCCCTTGAGTGGATGAGACCGAGGAGGGGAAACAAAATGATGCTGCACAGAAAGACAAGGCCCCACGGGAAGAGCGGCTGTTAGGATTAGCTCACACATTAGCTGAGCTTCAGGGCTGGTCAGTAACCAGCTCCACCTTGCTCAATAGTCAAACAGCCCCACTGCAGTTACACTTTACAGAAATAGTCAATGTGTACATTTCAAATGAGAAAAGTGAAACTTGGAGGTAAAGCGTGTCTTAAACTGTGTTAGCAGGAGCCTCAAGTTTAACTGGCATCTACAAGGTGTCAAGGAACAACGCCACAACATTTAAAGAGAATGAGAACATGTCTGCCTACTTCCCAATTAATAAATGATATGCAACCAAAAAAATAGTACACAGTAACCAGGCAGTGAGCTGGGTGATTCCCTTGTCTCAAACCAACACGCTCTGGTTGTGTTTCTGCACGCAACTATCCTCCTCTACTAGAGGAAAAGCTGTGCCGACTGCTCCCACCACTGGGTCCACTAGACCCTGAGGTACATGTTTCTGAGGTTTTGCTTCACTGGTATCACAACGCTAAAGCCTTTTAAGGTTACAAAATGGACTTCTGTAGAATCTGCTTGTTATAAGCAAGTATGCAAGTTTTTTCCACAGTTAAACTGAAGCAGCTTGGTATTATAATACTATATACAATAAAGCTTTATTTTAAAAAATATTTTACTAGTTACCAATTGCAAGTTTCTGGGCGGAACAGAAAGCTCCCACAAAGGGGCTTTGTACCCTACATTCTGTCTTTATATTTCAGTTAATAGAATTCAATCCTACACTTATTTTGTTCAAACTCTTTTCAATATCTCTTTTGTATTTAGATAGCACGTACATTCTTTGGAGTAAAGAGTTATTAATTCTGAAGATCAAACTTTAAAGGTAGTATTTTTAACATACCTATCACTGGCAACCTAAGGTATATAAGTAATGTCCAAAGACTTTAGTATTTAGTATTTCCCCATAAAGCAAGGCGTGAGGCACAGGGCATGACTGCGCTGTCTCCCTGCTTCAGGGAAGGCACAGCTGCTTCAGGCAGCACCATTTACTAAACTGCTATACAAACTCAACTCTGAATGTCAGTATGAATAATTTAAAGGTAGGGCAGGAGCCTGGGGGCGGCTCAGTTAGTAAAGTACTTGCCCTGCCCAACCATGAAGCCCGAGTTTGATCCCCAGCACCCACATACACAATGCCGGGTGTGTTGGTGTGTGCTTGAAATCATCCCAGCACTGGGGAGACGGTGACAGCTGATCCTGGGTCTGCTGGGAAGTCAGCTTAGCTAAATCACTAAATCCTAGGTCCCAGTGAAGGACTGTCTCAAAAAACAAGGTGGATGGCTTCTGAAGAATACACTCAAGGCTATAGCTTCCAACCACACATGCACACCCTCATACTTGTGCAACACACACACACACACACACACAAAACCAGAGTTGGCATAGAAAAACTCTTGTTACATGACTACTAAAATATAACTATTTTCCAACTGTCTGGTAAGAAACTTACACTATTGTACAGTATACATAATACTACTATATCTTTAGAAAATAACAAATCCTCATTTTGGCATTTAAAAAATTTTTAATCACATTTATTTATTTAAGTGTGCCGCTTATCACAGTGGGAGTATGAACATGGGAGGATAACTTGTGGCAGCCAGGTCTCGCCTTCTACCATGCAGGTCCCGGGGATTGAACTCAGACCGTCACGCTTGGCAGCAAGCGCCTCTCCCCGCTGAGCCATCTCACAGGCCCTATTGTTTGCATCTTTGTTGGTTACCAGCAGGATAAGAAATAAAGCTGTCAATGCTTTATCCTAAGACAACTTTTGAAAAATCATCATTAAAATAGCTACAATATATTTAGTTGCATGCTTATTCAAGGCATGTATGCCGCCTGTGTGCTTGGGCCATGCTGTGGGAGGAAGCCTGCCCAGAACAGCTAGAGGAGACAGACCACACCAGCAGGGAAGGACAAAGCTCTAGACCCTTGAGGGGAGGCAAGAGGAAGAACTGGCTCCAGCTGGGGAGGTGGGCGGGCCAAAGAGGGGACAATCTGTTACTTGGCATCTTAACTCTGTGTGACAGTTTCTCTAACCGGAACACTTACTCCTCAGTTGCATAGCCTTCCCTTCAGTCTTTAACTCTCCTTGCTGGATTTTTCTCAAGTCTGTTCATTGTTTTTCTTCGGCTAAGTCTTCAGATATGAGTCTTTGGCACTCATCTCATTCTTGGTATTTGAAGACTTTACGCTTTACCAATTCCAACTGTGCAGCAACTCCTAAAGGCAGCACTAACAACAGGTGCTTCCCCTGAGACACAGTGAGTATAAAACCAAATGTAAAACTCGGTGAATCGGCCTCGCTGCCCAGCTAGCTCCTGTCAATGTGGCTTTGTTTTTCTCAGCCACAGCACAGAAGCTAGGGAGGAGGGGTGGGGATTAACAAGGAAACAAAAAAATGCCAATAGCCTCAGCAATTTTTTTTTAAATTTAGAAATATTTCTTTTATGTGCATGTTTTGCCTGCACTTATGTCCGTGCTCCACATGCATACCTGGTACTCAGAGTTCAGAGGAGGGCATCAGATTCCCTGGGAACTCAAGCTAGAGACAGTTGTAAGCCACTGTGTGGGTGCTAGGAGTCAAACTCCAGTCCACAGAGAGAACAAACGCTCTGAGCTATCCCCCAACCCCACTTAAGTGATTCTGACTGAGGGATTCACTGAGGCAACACAACACAACCTCTCAAGATTTGATCTACAGAAGTCATAAATCCCCAGGATTTTGTTTCACATTTTTATATGATATCTAATTTTTCCAGCACCTAACAATAAATCATCAACATATTGTGCAAAACAAAATAAGATGACAACAAACAGCACAGACTGTAACAAGATATACAGAAATGCTAATGTGAATGAATAATACTTCTGAGAAAAGCAAATGTGCGCACTTCTAGTTTCCACAGCACTTTCCTATCGTTTCTAACAGGCATGTATTACAAAAGACAAGGAATCTAGAAACTTAGGGCTCAGGAGTTGGCTTGCTATGCATGTAAAAGTTGGGAACAGCAGATTACATCCATAACCCCAGTGCTTAGAACTAGGAGAAGAGGCAGGATAATCCCTGGAGCTTGTTGGTCAGCCATTCTAGCCAAATCAGCAGTCCCCAAGTTCAGTGAGGGACTTGCCTCATTATCTCAAAAAAAAAGAAAGAAAAAAGAGACAAAGAAAGAGAAAAAAGAAAAGGAAAAACAAAGATAAACAAAAATGCTGAAGAGTAATGGACAATACCTGACATTACCATCTGGCCTACACACACACACACACACACACACACACACACAGTGTGCACCTACATACATACATGTACACAAGCATACACCACCCATGTATATCATGCACCTAAAGATGAGATATAAAAATATCACATTGACATTGTAATTTATATTTGTTAAAACTTTTACAAACACATTTTAATTTTTTAAACAATTATACAAAATAGAAAGCTAAACTTACTCAACTTTCTTATGAGGCTTTACCAGAAAGCTATACAACAACTTTAAAGAGAAAAATTAAGTTTGCTATAGTAATCAAAATAATCCTGCCCTATCACTATGGATACCTAAAATTTCCACTGATAATAACTAGTAACCACTCACATAAATGAATGAAAAGCAGATGAAGGATACAAAAGATAAGCTTTCTCTTGGAAAAATGAGAAGGATTAAACTTTCCAACACATCATTTATTAATTCAAAAATTATGAGCACCATTTATTGCTGTATCTAACTACCACAAATACATATATGGATTAAAAGCACAGGACCTCCCTCTTGAGGGAACTGAGACTGTAGATACTGTCCCTTAATAAAACTATCAGCAAAGTTGCTTTATAAGCAACATGTGACAAAAGCATTGCAATACTGGCAGGAATTTATCACTTGGACAGAGAGTCACAACGTGGCAATGTAAACACAGAGTCCTCTGCAACTAGGCCAGCTGCTTCATGTATGGCCACCTCAGTGCTGGCTGGAACGGCAAGTACTCACACTCTGACCATGCTCCGCCACCCTCTTTCATCACAGCATTCTGCCGTCACAGCTGCATAATCATCCCTTGGAACAGAACTTAAGTATATACAAGCAAATAAGAGGGATGGGGCCAGGTAAAGTGCTGGCCTAGCATTTGCCAGGCCCTGGGTCAGTCAAAACCAAAAAGAAAGAAAAAGAAACAAGGAAAAAGTAAGAAAAGAAAGAAATCACTGTGGCGATTCAGGGAGAATGTGAGTAGCCACCATGCTAGGAAGGGGAATATAAGTCTCTTTGGAGCTTGTGGGCCAGTTGCTCTATACTGGTGAGCTCTAGGATCACAAAAGGCCTCGTCACAAAAAATAAAAAATAAAAATATAAAGGTGGACAGCAATTAAGTACAGTGTCTGACACTGACCTCTGGCTTCCACACCCACAAGCACCCTATCAAATAAGGTACAGTGTCACTCTGTGCTGGCCAGTTTGATGTCTACTTGACACAAGCTAGAATTATCTGGGAATAGGGAATCTCAACGAGAAAATAAAATGCCTCTACCAGCCCGGCCTGTGGACAAGACTGGCACATTTTCTGGACTGATGGTTGATGAGAGAGGCCCCAGCTGACTATGGGTAATGCCATCTCTGGGCTGGTGGCCCTGGGCGTTATAAGAAAGTAGGCTGAACAAGAAACAAGGAAGAAGCCAGTAAACAGCGTTCCTTCATGGTCTCTACACTAGTCACAACCTGTAGCACCTGCCCTAACCTCCCTGGATGATGGACTTGAGACTGTGAGCTGAAATGAACAAAGTGATGAGACCCTATTTCAAAATAAAGATTTACAGGACTGAGGACATATGCAGCTCCACGGTAGAGCGCTTGTCAAGCCTGCATGAAGCCCTGGATTTAGTCACCAGTGTCACAGATAAAGAGAAGTGAGGATGGGGGGGGGGGGCAGTAATGTCTCTTCATTGAGGAGACTGTCCAAAGTAACAACCCATTTATAGCAGCAATCTAAATTGTTTTCAGTAAATATAAATAACTTGACAATGCAACAAGACAGACCAGAAATGATATAGATATCTACCAACCCAGCTATTAAAAACCATAAAGCAGGGGCTGGTGATCCACTCCCTGACTTGGAGTGCCCACTATCAAGCCTGTTGGCTTGAGTTTGATCCCTGGGACTCAGGGTAGAAATAACTTATTAAGTTATCCACGGTACATGTGTTTATATACAAACACACTTACACACATACTTACACACACACACACACACACACACACACACACACACACACACACGGATGGTGGAATAAAAATATTTTTAAATCTTGAGGCAAAATTATATGTACCAGCTAGGTGAGATGGCACATGCCCTTAATGAAAGCACTCAGAAAGTAGAGGCAAGTATTCTAAGAGTTTGAGGCCAGCCTGGTCTACAGAATGAGACCTGTCTTTAAAAAAACGAAACAAAAAGCTGAGTAGTGGTGGCACACACCTTTAATACTAGAATTCTGCAGAGGCAGGCAAATCTCTGAGTTTGAGGAAAGAGTAGGCTTAGACCAAAAGACTGTTTCCTGAGCTGTTGGGGAGGCTCAGTGGTGGAGAGCACACCCTGTCTTAATCCTGGCACGAGGTGGGGGCGGGGGGTGGGGGGGAGAGCACGGAGGAAAGGGAGAGGGGTAGGGAGAGAGAGAGGAAGGGAGAGAGGAAGGGAGAGAGAGAAACTTCTTGAAAAAAAATGCTAAAGATTTAACAGAACATAAAGTACTGGGCCGTGGGCTGTGGGTAGGAGACTTGGCACAAGGCTGGCTCAGCTTTCTGACCAGGCATGCTTCCTTCCTGCTCGCTTTCTTTGTTGCTCTTAAAAAAAAAAAAAAAAAATCAGTGATGCAAATGAAAAGACAGACACAATGACAAAGGCCATGGCTACTACTCTTCTCCTGTGATCAAAAGAAAACCTGGCTCTTCCCCCAGGCCACTCAGGAAGGAGTATGGATGGAACGAACAGAAAGGAAAAAGACAAAGATGAGATTGCCTACATCCACATCTTCTCAATATGTGAACAGAAGAGAAGTCCAGAGAAACAAACTCCATCACCCCGGTGAAGAACAAAATAGAAAAGTCACGTAAATGCTGACAGGACCGTAGACTATGCTATCAAGGGCTGGTTCCAATACTTCAAACCTAGTGAAAGCTAAGTAGCAGACCACACTGAAATGTTCCTGGTCAACTGACTTAACTGAAACAAGCTGGAGTTGTTTGAAGTAGATGTCTTCAGGAATTTTACTTATTATGTTTTAGTAAGTGCCTTTCAAGCATTAGGAAAACACATCCTTTAAACTACTTTGCCCATGGAACTGATCTTGCCAACCAACCACAGTTTTGCCACCACCACAACCACCACCAAAAAAAACCCACTGCTTTTCAAGGTAAAGAATTAGTATATACAAAAGGCTTTAATAAACTTCATCACAAACAAATACTACTATCCTTGTTAATAGTACATTATTTTTACTACTTTTAATTGCGTGCATTTGAGTGTGTGTGCACATGTAAGCATGTATTCATATACCTGTGCAGGCCAGATATCTTCCTCAGTGACTTGTCTACCGAACCTGGAGCCCACCGATTTGACTAAACTGGCTGTCAAATTAGTGTCTTGCTGTCTGCCTTCCTGATTTGTGAGTGCTGGAGAGCTGAACCCAAGTCCTTGTGCTCACACAGCAAGTGTTATACCAACTGAGCCATCTCCCTAGCCTCTAAGTGACTGTTTTAATAGAGTCAATCCAGTTTGGTCCTTCAGTTCACAAATTAATGATCCACAGCTGACAAATTCACAAACACCCTATGTGGAAGGCAAGATACCTGGCCTCAAGATGCTTACAACCAATGAATGTGTCCTTCCCCCAAAGCACTTATTGTAAGACTATCAAAACACACAATACGGTCTATGGGCAACCATCAAGTTACTGCATAATACCAACTGCTTCTTACTTAGAGAAAACTATTAAACAGTTGGTAACTTAATTTGAAGCTCCTTAGCTTAACTTAAGTTAGAACGAAATTTCAGTGTGAACACTCTGTTATTTAAAAATTAAGAACAAGAATCATTGGCTTTTCTTACAGGCCATGCATGAAGTCTGGCCCATTTGCTCCAGAAATCAGAAGCTCAAACTGTTTGCACACAGCGAGTGCACAGAAATGCCAACAGAAACTGAAGCTATTTCCTTTAAACACTATCAAGCACTATAAATCTTATGGAAAGTGTGGTTATCTGCTATTACAGCATGCTGTAGAAAAGGCCTTCCTGTGGAGTTATGTGTGGAATGCATGGATATCAGTCAACACTTGCAAACTTCAGGCTGCCTGGAGTCTAAAGTGAAGAGTTTCACAACAGTCTGACCCGTTCATTCACAAGCCATTCTGCTCCAGAAAACTACTTCTACCAACAATTTTACTCCCGTTTTTATTTTTGCTTTGTCCAGTTCAACAAAACTCTCAATAACTTCTCAGCTGCACTCTGATGTAGCCCGAGCAAGTCACAGCTCGCCAGGGCTTGAGTCTCTTCAATGTAAGACAAAAAAAACGTCAGACAAGTGAACATTTACCCGAGTGTGCGCCAGGTTCTGGTGGAAGCATGTTATAATACTCTAAACGTATTTTCAAGCATTCTACCTATCACATGTTAACTCAAACAACCCTACCTGTAGTTACAATCTTTATTGAGTTACACATGAGGAAAGAACACGCTCTCAAGTTTGCATGTGTCTCACACAACAGGTGGCAAAGCAAGATCTGAACAGACAGTTGGAATCCAGAATCCACTCATTAAGCTACAGCTACCTATTAATTATAAAATAATAATCTTGCCCAGCTCATAAAATTCCTGTGAAGCTCACATTTAGTCAGGCTCGTGGGAGATCTGAAAGTTTTTAAGTGCCCTGTAAATATAAGGTACTTATTACCAAAGTTTTAAGGGCATGATTAACTGATAACACTGACTATGGAGTTAGCTAAGTATGCAAAAAAAAAAAAAAAATTTTTTTTTTATTTGAAGGACTGGACTTTATAGCTCAACTTCACATGAATGATATCCCTGAAAAATCTCCTACTAGGAGGTCACTCAGCTTCTCCTCCTGTGTTTCCAGAGATGAAAATCTCACAAGCTCACAGGTCAGCCCATTCCAGCTTGAAATGTTCCTGCTATTATTAGAAATGTCTTCCTTTTTGTCCAAAACAAAATTAGGCCTTTTCACATGGCAGTCCTATAAATACAAACCACTGACATGGCCTCACTCTGTTCATCACATGACATTTACCGACGTCCCGTTTACTCTGCAAACTTACTGTGATACCCAAGAGGTGGCTTACGTGCAACAAGCACTGAGATTTCCTGCATCTACAAGCATCACCTCACCCTCAAGTTCTTGGTTGGCACAGTGAGTTTATATATGTATTAGCACTGATTTAATTAAAACCTTTCAGTTCTCTCAGCAATTTTCTCCATCACACTGCACAACTGGATATAGTACAAAGCCAGCCTGGTCTACAAAGCAAGTCTAGGACAGCCAAGGCTACGCAGAGAAACTTTGCCTCCAAAAACAAAAACAACGACAAAAAGGCTTATTTTAGTTGATTATGCCTGAAAATCTCCTAATAAATATTTTCTTTTAGTAAATAAATAATAAAGCTTTCTAAAAAAATTTTTTTTTTAATTTGTAAGAAGGCTGTTATGGGTATATGAGTCTGGGCTAGGTCAGAGGTCAGAGAACAACTGGCTTTCTCCTTCTACTATGCAAACCTGGGTTGTTGGGCTTAGAACACCTTTAGGACACTGAGTGACTCTGCAGCCTCCCAGCCTTGTGTTTTGAGACAAGGCCTCTCACCAGGTCTTGGGCTCACAAATCTAGCACGCCTGAGAGATGAGCTTCTCTCCACCTCCCCAGGGCTGGGATCGTGAGTGTCATCACACAGGACTTTTTATGTGGGTTCTGGGGGTTAAACGCCAGCCCTGAGCTGCCAACACAGTACTTCTTACTAGTCATAAATGGTCCCTTCCACCTTTCAACAGCACCCTGTAAAATGCAAACTCAGCTCCCAAAGCCACTTTATTTGGTATATATTCCTTCATCTTTTCCTTCTCAAAAAATCAGTACTGACTATGGATTTTCTTCTGATTCTTCTAGCCAATAGTGTAATCCAGCCCACATTTACTCTAACATAACTCTAATGCACTTTCCTAAACATAATCATGTACCTCGACTGGCACTCTTCTCCCCTTGTAAAAATAACTATAAGAAGGTGTCATTGCCATAATTTTACCTTACTAACAAATAACTGGGTAGCTGCAATTGTCCTCACAGCCTCCTAACATATATACTTATAGTGGGAATACAAAGCAGATTTATACATGTATAATTAAGCTCTTCTGTAAGGGTCAAGTTCTTCCTGGAAAATAAAGATGGCTATAAATGATAACAAGATTTCATAAACTCAAAGGTGTCAAAAGGAACTCAACAGGGAAATGACAATCATTTAAATAATTGGTTCTAGAAGAGACAGATTATCTCTATTAGGGAAAAGTAACTAGGCCATTGCTTTACATAGTACACAAAAATTAACTTGCAATAAACTATATATAAGAACCAAAATTACCAAACTTTTATTTTTAAGGCACTAGCTTAGGCAAATTTTCTTTTAAAAATAAATAAGCACAAACTGTAATAAAAATACAAAAAATAGATAACATTGAAATTAAAATCTTGAGACTAGAGAGACAGCTCTGTAGTTAAGAGCATTTGCTGCTCTTTAGAGGATCTGGGTATGGTTCCTAGGAGCTACATGGCGGCTTACAACCGTCTGTAACTCCAGCTCCAGGCTGGAGTTTTTTAATGGGAAAAACTGTATTTGAACAGCACATCACAAAAAAAAAAAAAAAAAAAAAGATACATGAACAGCCAAGAAATAAACAAAGATAGTTTCACTCATCATCAGAGGAAAGCAAACCCAAACTACATTGAGATAAATAAATACCACAAACAAAGTCAAAAGGAGTGACGGAACCAGGTGATGACAAGAGCAAGGAGCATCTAGACCTCTCAGACAATAGTGTCAAAATACAAAATGATTCAGCTACATTAAAAAGAGGAATCACAGGTGTTTAAGGCAAACTTTGAACACTCTCCAGCATCTCACTGACAAGTATTTATCCCAGAGAAATAAAAACACTTATTGATAAAGACTGAGTGTTCATACAGTCCAAAAATACGAACAATCTAAATGTCAGCTGGTAAACAGGTAGGCAAACTGTGGTCAATTCATACTTTAGAATGCTACTCAGCAACAACAAAGAGCTACTGACAGCATAGATTGTCACCAACTTCAACCCAGAACCTCATATTGTGTGAAGCCATTTATATGAAATTCTAGAGACCACAGAATCAGTGTCAGAAGGTGCAGCAGTGAGTGCCTGAGGCTGGCAGAGCACACAGAGAAAACAGGAATGCTCAGGGCTCTTGATGAATTTTTCTGCATTGGGAAAGAATAGTGATTATGTGACTATATAGAATTACCAAAATTCATCAAGCTGTATTTCAAATAGATGAATCTTATTTTATATAAATTTTATAGCAATAAACCTAAAAAGAACCTTCTGACAATCATTAAGCATTTTAAATTTTGCTTTATTATACCCAAACTTCATATTTTCAAGAATTTATCTTCTAATCTGCCAAAGAACTTATTGAAGATGAGCAGTACAAAAGAAAAGCATGGGCCAGCTCTGCACACGGCCCCAAGCCTCCCAAACAGCACCTGCACTAACTGTGGAGACCATCTGCTTCCTTGAGGTTTTACTTAAGTGATAATCCATAAGGTGATTTCACCTTCATGCCAGGAGCCAGCCACCCACCTTTGGTTCCTTGTGAAATTCACTTATGGCTGACTCTAACCACTTCTCCAATTTCAATCTAACAGCCACTTTTTCATCTCTTTTTGCAGAAAGTTCTGAGTTCACCATCACTTTGCCTGTGTACTTGTCTGTTTTCAACCTCCCCTTCTAGGCTCACCACTCAGTGTGCAGCATTTTACTTGCTAGTCCGACCGGTGCCTGGAACAGGACCCTGACACCTAAGTGGTGCTCAATAAAATTACAGAGTTGCAACCTAGTGGCACAGGAAACACAACAAGCATGAGAAAACAAGCTTGAGAGGTTAATGACCCAATATTACACAGCTCCTAAGGGATCAAATTCCGGCCCCTCTAAGGGCAAGTCCTAGCCAATTAACTATGTGTTAAGTGACCATAAGCAGCCTTGCAGGAGCTATTGAGAATCTACCACATGCTATGTGATGCTTATGTACCCGGGATCTTAACTCAGGTCTCCTCGCAATCTGAGAAATGTTCACAGTCCTTTCTGGAATTGTATTTAATCAGATGTTCCTTGACATAGCTGTGCAGCATGGTCAGTTACTAACTGAGATAGACTCGCTCGACTGTACTTCCTGGAACAGACGCTAATTGGTTGCAATTAAGTTTAGTTAAAGTCCGTGTGTAAGGGATATACACTTTCACCAAAGTAAATAATGCAGACTTGCATGCTCATTCGCTTAGCAGAAGTCTCTTGTCTCAATTGAGGCTAACAGGAGTCTGTTGTCTCACTATTCTCACACACTACTACCTCTCACTAGACTACATTTCCTGTCATGACTAAAGCAAACTGCAAGACATTATGTGTAAAGGCTTTTAATGTACTTAGAAGCATGGCATATATACCAATTAAAAGAAACAAAGACTATGTTCAGCAATATGAGGCCTTCTACAGTGAATCTATTCACTGGGGAGAATAAAACCTGGAAAAAAAAGAGAACAGAATGAAAGGGTTTTTGAATGACAGTGAATTTAAACAAGTGAGACAGGATGAGTCATCCTCAAGTGTATGGCTCAAAACTGCCAAGACACGACCATAAATACTGCGAGGGAGCTGCTCCTGCTGCTGCTACTGTTGCTGTGTGCTGCTGCTGTGTGCTGCTGCTGTGTGCTGCTGCTGTGTGCTCCTGCTGCTGCTGCTGCTGCGTGCTGTTGCGTGCTGCTGCTGCTGCTGCTGTGTGCTGCTGCTGCTGCTGCTGCTGCTGCTGCGTGCTCCTGCTGCTGCTGCTGCTGCTGCTGTGTGCTGCTGTGTGCTGCTGCTGCTGCTGTGTGCTGCTGCTGCTGCTGCTGTGTGCTGCTGTGTGCTGCTGTGTGCTGCTGTATGCTGCTGTGTGCTGCTGCTCCTGTTGCTGTGTGCTCAATTCCTGTCCTTAGTATGGTCATAAAGTTCTGCCATGTATAACAACTATGTGGTTTAGAGGCCAACCTTACAATACTGCCAATGGGTAGGGATGGGGCTGTGGAATATTACATCCCTAGAACCAGCTGCAACCATAAGTTTGCTGAAGTTCACTAATATTTTCTTGGGTGAGAATAAGATTGAGAAAACTCTTACATTGGGGTAACACAATTTACAGTAAGCATAAAAGTCATAACAGCCAAACACTCCTCATTTAACTATTCCACAAACAGCATTAACATGCTAAGCTTTAAACGTATAAGCTTAGTGTCATTTTAACAATGTTCCCCTTCACACCTGTACACATAATTTCTCACTAATTTCTTTATATTCTTTTCAATCATTGCTTGCATTTTTATTTGTCTCACTATTAAATAAACCCATAACCATATTCTGGCCATGGAATTTAAACATTTGTTAAATTCAAAGATTTTGTTTTTCAAGACAAAGGTACAATAATTGCCAAGTACAATCTTCTGAGATCATGTGGTAGGTGTGTTGTACATAACTTGCCAATAATAACCAACAAGTGAATCCAAGACTTTAGAATAACATTTCTCTCACTAATGTGAATTTCCACGTTTCCTTGTATGCAACTAAAAGGATTGTGATTTGGACAAGAATACCAGAAATAATAGATAACTCACTCATAAAAACAATGTTATGAGACTACACCTACATCCACTCATTACTCAAGTCTACTAACCAGTATTAGATTGAGCTGTGACTGTCAATCAAGAAAGGAGGAGGGGAAAGAAAGAAAAGGGGAGAAGGAAGTGTGGGATAAGAAAGACTAGTACCAGGTAAGAGATTTTTTTTTCCAAGTATCAGATTCAATACAATCACTGAAATTAAAAACTCAATTTGATATCAAATTAGATACAACTGAAAAGAAGCCTTAGACAAAACAGAAAACATAGGTTGTAAAAAGGAAAGGGATGGAAGAGCAAAGGTAACATTTAAAACTCAAGGAAATAGTACAGCATGCTTATTATTAGAGCCCCAGAGTTGCTGCGACAAATGGAGACAGAGTTTCTGAAGAAGTAACAACAACAACAAAAAAAACTCAAAGGGCAAAACAAATATCAACTATGTCAATAATTAGAACTGCAGACACAGCCGGGCATGGTGGCTCTTTAACCCCAGCACTTGGGAGTCAGGGGCAGGCGGATCAAGGCCAGCCTGCTCCACAAAGAGAGTTCCAAGACAGCCAGGACTGTTACACAGAGAAACCTTGTGTCGAGAAAAAAACAAAACAAACAAACAAACAAACAAACACATAAACCTCCAGACAGGTAGGAGAGGAAACGTGCAAAAGTTGAAGGGCAAAGAAGAAATCCGTAAACACAGCCAGACAAAAGGCCGGATGAGCTTTTGATACGTGGGAATAAAACTCCTCAACAAAACTGTGAAAAAAGACAGTGAAACAACAGCCTTAAAATACTGAAAATTACTAGCAACTTAACATTTCAATTAATTTTGAGGAAATTCCTCAAAATTGAAGGGAAACACATAGATAAAAAGAAATGGAAGGGCACACCCTGAAAATTGGGCTCACTCCTTATAGTTTTCGGGACATCTGTATCCGGACCCTTGTAACACAACTCTGGCGTGACAAAAGCAATCTCCAACAGGCCTGTGCTCCCTGCCTGGCGCTCACAATCAGCCCCACGTGCCTCTCACTCCAGCAGCCCCATGCTCCTGTGGACTGCCACACGGTTTACTTCAGCTAACTTGTTGCAAATAAATCCAGATATTTAATGATAGCCAAACTCAAAGTATCATACTTACACTATATTTTAAAATCTCATGCGTGCATACTTATACCTATATGCTATTTTTACAATACATATACTATAACACACAAACTCTTTTTAATTCAGGGCCAGCCTGGTCTACAGAGCAAGACCCTGTCTCAAAACAAACAGAACAAAACAAAAAGGAATTCAAATTTCAAAAACACCTCAAAAATAAGTATATATAGCCTAAGGGCATTTTAAATTCAATAACAGAAACTTTCATTCAAAGCTAGTCGGCCTTGTATATTCCAGGTAGAACATAACACAAAATGTGTTAACACCTTCTCAGCAAAAGCAAGAATCTTCTTACCATTAAGGAAAAGAGAAAAGAAATAGATACTTAATGTATAGGGGCTTTCTTCATGTATAACATGGCCCTAAAACACCTGCTCCTTGCCCATAGCATCACAACAACTTTCTCTAAAAGGGGAAGACACACTGCAGGGTTACTTGGGTTGTTGTTATAGGTGTTGGTGGTGGTTGTTGTTGTTGTTGTTAAGGTACCTAAGTTAAGCAACACTTCACTTGTCAAGCTGTCTCAAATAACAAAGAATCAGAGACCTGAGCAAACAGAGAAGAAAGGGGGAAGGATTTCCAAAAAGTAAAAAGTATATTTTCAAATCGTAACCAAGTTCCTTTTCCAAAAACAAGTCACTCAAACCTAACTTACCCATTTCATTCAGAATGACGTTTACAAATAAAAGCAAGTTAATAGTTTCTTTCATTCTAAGTTAAAGACTAGACAAAAAAATTAAGACATGGGGAAAATACACTTTAAAAAGTATAGAAAATAACTGTCTGCCTAAAGAAGTCAAAAATAAGGGGCTAGAGAGATGGCTCAGCCCTTGCTGTTCTTCCAGAGGCAGAGTTCTGTTCCCAGCAATCACACTACCATGAGCAGCTCACGCTCACGAGCAACTCCAGCTCTCCAGGGATCTGATACCTCTGGCCTCCTTGCATACATGTTCTAAGTGTACATACCCACATAGACACATACATGCAAACACAGCATTAAAAGCGAAAGAAGAAATCTTTTTTTCTAAGGCAGAAAAATTTAACTATAAAAAGAAGTAAAAGCCAGTTGATCTACTTTGATCATAGTGTAGGAGCCTGGATATTTTCTGAGCATGGAGTAACTAGGAAAAATATTATACTCTATGTGGTAAGATGCTAAAATAAATTTTCCAGTAATTTCATCAAGAATTCTTAAAATTCTTGATTGAGTTACTAGGAAAGAATATTATACTCTATGTGGTAAGATGCTAAAATAAAATTTCCAGCAATTTTGTCAAAAATTCTTAAAATAGAGGCTGGAGAGATGGCTCAGTGGGTAAGAGCACTGGCTGTTCTTCCAGAAAACCCAAGTTCAAGTCCCAGCCCCGGCACAGGAGCTCACAACCATTCTTAATTGGTCCTGGGATCTAGAACCCTCTTCTGAGCTCTTTAGGCACTAAGTATGCACATGGTGACCAGAAAGACATATAGACAAAACACTCATCCACATAAGATAAAAATAAATACTTCTTAAAGAAGAATGATTGCACTTCATGTATTTAAAAAAAAAAAAAAGCAAGCCCACAGGTCAGAGAGATAGTCTAGCAGTTAAGAGCACATGCCAACTTTCCCAAGGACCAAGTCTGGGCTCCAGCACCACATCGGGCAGCTCACAACTGACTATCATTATTCCAGGTGTCTGACGCCTCTGGCCTCTGCAGGCACATGCACTCAACTCACAGGCACAGACCTACATGACGACACATACCTACACATAATTTAAAATGATAAAAATATTTTTAAAGTCACAGTGGTGATCATTTTGAAAGCACACATACTAAAAATTGGAACAATACAGAGAAGATTAGCATAGCCCCTGCCTAAGGATGACATGAAAGTTCATGAAAACTTGGATATTAAAACAAACAAACAAACAAACCCACATTGGAGCCAGTGAAACAGCCCATCAAGTAAATGCCACCAAGCCTAAGACCTGAGTTTAATCTCCAGAATACTTGGGCAAGTTGCTGTCTGACCTCCTTATACAAACCACGTGCATTCAAATAAGTAAATAAATGTTTCTAAAATGCACACTGCAGAACACTTAGCTTTCTAATCCAACAGCTAATACATGCTTATAAGATAGTCAAGTCATACGGAGATCTATCAAGAAAAGGGCAATTTCTGATAGCCCTGAGGAAGCAGAGATGGCAGCATGCCTTGGTGGTAACCAACAGCTCTCTAATTAGACTTAAGACTAGCTCAACAAGAGGGAGCCCATGTCTGGTACTAGCTAACTACTCAGTGCTAGTGACGTCATGTTATTGAAGGAGAACCTACAACCACTAGTTTACCTCAACAACAAAAGACAAACATTTGTCCTTATCCCCACAGCTAAGTGCAGTCTTTGCCACTCCTGCCCATCAAAGAAACTTCTCTTTGCAATAGACGGGCGACCACTACAGAAAACCACAGCCAATCAATATGCAGAGTTGCAGAGTTCAGGCCCAACAGATACAGCTACAAAACACCCCCTTATCTAAGACTCAAGGAACATTGCAAAAGGAGTGGGGGGTGGGGTTGGGGTGTGGGTGAAAAGACTGTAAGAGCCAGAAGGTCAGGGAGTTGCTGGGAGACTGTGTCTCGTAGTAATGTCAAAAGCTACATCCATAAAGTCTTACCAACACGACTGTGAGCTGAGCAAAAATGACATTGATGACCAGATGGAGAAAAGCCCATGAGGCCTCAACCATACACAAAGAACTCTAGGCAACTGGGGAAAGCTGGGAACAGGAGAAGTGGTCCTTCCCAGGGAAGAGCATGCCAATGGTTAACCCTGAAAACATACATACAGGTAGCATTATATAAACTGAACAAGTTATATTTGGGGGAGTGTATATTTTTTTTTCACATAGCTATATTATTACATGTATACAGCTATGTAATAACAGATTGGTTTTTTTTAAAAAATAAAACATATTTGAAGGACAGCAGGGAGGAGAGGTATAGAGAAGGACTTGGACCAAAGAAAAAGGAGGGAGAAAAAAAAAAAGAAAGAAAGAAGGAGAAATGTTGTAATCAAATTATAATCTCAAATTTTTTTAAACTAAAATTTCAATTTTTCTCTCCTCTCCTTTTCTCCCCTTCTCAATCCTATGCTCCAATATTAATGTTATTTTCAAAACTTCTTTCCCCTCTGTACATTCTAAACAGATATATTACCATTCGTAACCACACCTGAATGACACAGAAACATACACTTAAGAAGGCATGACAAGAATCATACTGTCCATATTGTTTAACAACTTTTCAATTTCTCACGGCAATCCACATTTACTCCTTCAGGTCTGTTCCTCTACACTGCACTTGACTCCCTGTGGGGTACATTATAGAGCATATGTATCTCTTCTGCTGGCAGTCTCTGGCAGAGTACGGTGACTAACACAGCGTTACAGTGAGGGTCTTAGTGTGTGCTGCATGCACACAAAAAGGAATATTACTTCTTTACAACCACAGACTGGAATTCATAATCCAGATGAAATAAATAAATACAAAAACAAACAAAACTCACCAGGAGCCAGTGAGGTGGCTCAGTAGGCAAAGGTGACCTGTGAGTTTGACCCCTAGAGCCCATATGCAAAGCCAGATGCAGTGGGACGCATCTGTTAGTCCAGCAGTCCTATGGAGAAATGGAGGCAGAGGCTGGACAACTGGCCAGAAACTCAAAGACCAGCTAGCCTAGAGTTCCCAGCGTGACTACAAATACAAGAGGGTCCTGACTGAAAAGATGGAAAGAAAGAGCCAACTCCTGAAAAAATATTCTCCAATCTTCATACACTCACTATGGCACATGCACACCTGCACTCGCACATAGACACAGAGACACACACAATAAATACGCTTAAATTTAAAAAATTAAAGTTTATTAATTTATTCACTTACCCATAACACACAATAACACAGAACATCATTCTTTAAACTGTGTAAACTTTTTAACAAAAATGCTCCAAGGTTAAAAAAAAAAAAAAAAAAAAAAAAAAAAAAAAAAGGCAGTTACCCTTACAGCACTTCTGCACGTGGTGGTGGTTGGTGGTTTAAAAGAAAGCACTTGCTTTCCTTATACAAGTAGCACCCACACTCAGTGGGCAAAGCAGGCAAAGACTGCATGTGAAAAGAGTTGGTTACTCAAAGCCGCTGTAATTGCCCTACTGAGGCCAACGAGCTGTACAGTTTGAGCTATTCACCAAGATTTTAGGTTTCCTGCATCCACATGCAACTCTAACACTACACAGCATTCTCATACTTAGGGCACTAAGCATTTTCTCAGGTGTTGACAGCATGTGCACTGCTTTAGCCCGTCTGCTTCTCTGTCCAATTTGTACTAGGTTGTCTCAGTCTGTAAAGAGAACTCTGCAGTGCACAGGATCGGCTACAATCTGCCTCTCCTTTCTTTCAGTTGTACTCCAAACGTCCTATTTACAAATTCAGGTTTCTCACGGGAGCCAACATCCACGAGAACAATGCTGCCCACCAGGTGTGTTCACAGACAGACCGGCCCCTGAGAGAGAAACCAGCAACAGGAAGTGGGGCTGTGAGAGCCACTACTCCAAAACATTGCTGCATTGACATTTTAATTATGCACTTTACAGAAAAATAAAGGGCTTCCCAAAATTATTTAAAACTTCAAGGATTGTCAAACATTCTTGAGAAATACTTTACACTAGTCTAAGCCAGGTCTTTAAGACACAGCATCTGCAATTCGCAGTGTTCCTGGGAACTGCAGTGAGGAAAGCAGCAGACGTTCAGGTACCTTCACTAAAAGCTCTCCATGACTAAGTAGCATAATGACCTTTATTAATCACTGCATCTGGTGTCTGCCAAGTGGGAGAGAAACAATACTCAGGCAGCCTATTTTCAAAGGGTAACAAGTTACTTGAATGAAGATGTTTCAGCACATTTAAATGGCATTTAAATTATATTATGATAGTGGTATAAACAAACATTTAGTTCCAAGCACCAATCTAAATAAAATAACTCACTGCAACCCAAATTACTCTCTGGAGAATGTTCATAACGTCTAGTGGCCATTCTGCTTCGGTACTAACACAATGCTAAGAACTGACGGCTCTCAGTGCTGAGGCAACTGATTACACTTACCAGTGATCGGCTATTTGTATGTGTATTTATCACTGGTGTAAACTACAGAGACAGGAACACCAAGCAAGCTCTGCATGGAGCACTGCATTTTTCAAATTAACTTTCTCTAAAACTCAAGGTCATGGCTTAAAAAACAAAACAAAACAGTACTTTTTTAAAAACAGCTGGGAGTGGTGGTGCACACCTGTAATCCTAGCACTTGAGGAGGCAGACAGATCTCTGTGAGTTCGAGGCCAGCCTGGTCTACAAAGGGAGTCCAGAACAGCCAGGGCTACAGAAAGAAAAAAACCCTGTCTCGAAAAACAAAAACAAAAGATAGATGGATGGATGGATTTACATACTATAAGGTAGTGTGTGGGCACATGCTCAAAAAGCTACTCATTATAAATCATTTCAAATGGAACCTGTTACCTCCATGCCCAGTTACTTCCTGCTCCATCCACCTTACAAAACCCAAGAAAGTACAGCTACCATCAGCATCTCAGGTCTCCGAGGTCCGAGGTCCACGGACTCCATAAGCTAAACCACACACCTGAAATGTATTTGCAGTGTTGTAGTAATCCATTCCTCACCAACAGAATGTAGGGCAGCACATACACTGTGTACCTGCTCATACGAGCTGTTATGTACTGCTATACTAGTAAACGGATGTGCTGTAGCGTACACCACAGGCAAACATCAGCCCACAGGTTAGTTTTGTGCATTTTTCCACATGGATTCCATAACCCTAAATCAGACTTTCTTGCTACATTAAGTGCCATTCTTTCATTTTATTGCTGTCTATGTTTCCTGAGTACATCTGTGTGATAAGTGTTTGAGTACAAACTCAAAAGGCAAACCCAGACAGGGAGTTGAAAACAGGTCCATGCACTGCCATCTGACTACACTGTGGCTACTGATGCTTCCAGCATGCAGACATAACTGAGGAATTGACAGATTTTTGTCTAATTTAATTTTAATTATTCAAATAACCACATGTGGCTAGTAGCTGCCACATAAAGAATTCTCATCACTACCCAGCAGTGCCTAACTGATCTCTAGAGAGAGGAAGCCTTTCAGGTAGTTCATCACACTCAATTTTAGGCATGGAATCAATTCGAAGGTAACCTTTCAAAAAGTTACGCATTTCAAGCTACGCCTGGCTGAATACCTACTGCCTTATTTCAAGCGCTGCCCTCCTTCAAAAGCTCTCTACCATAGTCGACACAATGACACATGAGCCAGTGAGCTAATAAATGGGCTCATTTACCCTGAGATAATATTTTCCTAGGAAAATAAAAGGCCATATGATCTGAACTAAACATATTTCCTGAATATGGCCTTGATAAAACTTTTTATTAGCTGGGCAGTGGTGGCGCATGCCTTTAATCCCAACAATCTGGAGGGGGAAAAAACAAAAACCCTTTTTATCAATTAACTTTACCTAAAAATACACACAGAATTCTGACTTAAATGTTACATTTAAAGACAAACCCCTTCGCCTTGAGTTTTCAAAATACAAGTAAATGGGTGCTGTCTTAGGGTTTCTATGTTTGAAGAGACACCATGCCCAGGGCAACACTTACAAAGACAAACATTCAATTGGGGCTGCCTTACAGGGTCACAGGTTAAGTCCATTGTCATCATAGTGGGAAGCATGGGAGTTCTACAGCCTGATTGGCAGAAAGCATGGGGGGGGGGGGGGGCGGCAGAGACTGAGCCTAGCTTGGGCCTTTGAAATCCCAAAGAGCACCCCCAGAGACATAGTCACTCCAATAAGACCACACCTACTCAACAAGGACACGTTCCCTAATGTCACTCCATAAGGATTCACATGAGTCTATGGCGGCCACTCTTACTCAAATTCCCAAAGGCACTGTGACAGAAATTCATCTAACTGCTGACCGCAAGGCCCTACCTACTGTCCACATCATAAACAATCAGCTACCTAAGAGACTGGGCACAGCATGCACATCAGTGAAGCAATAGTAACAAGCTCAACACAACGCTCACAGCAGGTCACATGTCATCCTTACAGGGTCTCAAGCCTGACCCCAACCAGTCCTTCCAGTATCACATCCCGTTTGGTGATCACGACATTCTTGTCAAGTAGTCACCAGTGCAAACCCTACTGCTCGGAACTTGGTGCACACAAAATCTAGACCGAGAGGCCTCATCTCTCCATTTGGAGTTTGTGCTCTTAAACACCCTCCTTACTCCCTTCCTTGTTTTGCAACCACGTAACTGTACATCAACTCAACAGCAAACTGTCAGACGTGATTCATAGTTACACCAAATACCTAATTTTCTAAGACTACTAAGAAATACTTGTTCACTGTTCTGCATCTGTGTGTATGCAAAAAGAGTCAAATAAGCATTAGGAATTGCTAATGTTGCTTAAAAGGTCACTGCCAAAACACACAAGAAGCAAAGGAGAGTGAACGCTGTGTGAACTCTGCTAAGAGCTGTGTGAGATCTTGGAAAACAAATATTCATGGACTTGCACGAAGTCACACGACGGCAAAACATCATCACAGGTCATCAATATCCCCACCACCACATTGCCATGGTCCCATTTGTGTTTCTCCTTATTAAAAATGTCAGTATCAACACAAAACAAGGCCGTGTAATTAAAAGACTTCAAATATTTAAGTGACACTTTTACTTATTGTCTTAATCTTTATCACTTTTAGAATTGTTTGACAATAAATGTCTTGGTGTCCCTGGTGCCACAGAAGCCCAGGCTCTCTCTGTACTTCCCTTCTGCTGCACTGCTCTCACCCTCTGCTGCACTGCTCTCACCCTCTGCTGCACTGCTCTCACCCTCTGCTGCACTGCTCTCACCCTCACGGGTCACACTATGGCCGCTACAACAGCAAGAATTGCACTCGCACTCCAGGTACAGGAAGGCTGTGACAAAGCAGTGCAAAACATCTCAAAAGGCAGACTTTCCCAGAAATCTCTAGCTGAGCCTGGCTTACAGAAGCTAAGACTATCATCAGATGGCATCTGAGACTTACAGAAATGCTTCCCCCTCTTTGATATATCCACCAAGGACTTTAAACTTGCCTTGATTTATGACTTTCTTTGTTAAGTAAAACCATAAAAATATATATGAAACTGCTTCCACACTGGAAGATGGAATGTGGGGTCAATCTGTGTTCCTCATGATTACTCAAAATGGCTTCAGAATAAACCATCTCTTTATTCCCTTTAAGGTGAAAGCTGAGGGGATTTTGCATCAACAAGTTTTTCATCACAAAGAACTGATGTTTGCAGATATAGATATATAACCTGTGTCCTACTTTGCTTTCCATTGCTGGATTAAAACAATAACCAAATGCAACTAAGTTAGGAAAGGGTTTATTTGGCTTAATGGTCCATCATTAAGTGCAGGAACTCAAGGCAGAAACTGAAGCAGAGATCATGGAAAAACGCTATTTACTGCCTGGCTTCTTTATAAAATGTTTATAAATTTTTATGTTAAAATTTTACAAACGGGGTGGAGAGATGGCTCAGAGGTTAAGAGCACTGTCTGCTCTTCCAGAGGTCCTGAGTTCAATTCCCAGCAACCACATGGTGGCTCACAACCATCTATAATGTGATCTGGTGCCCTCTTCTGGGATGCAGGCAAACGCTGTACATGTAATAAATAAATCAATCTTTTAAAAACATTTTTTTTACAAACGTGTTCTGGGGGAGGGAGAATGACAAGTCTGCATTATTCAGACTCAACCACATTTAGCATCTCTCTTTTTGACAAGCTAGAGAAAGATGTACTAGTCTCAAAGAGTTTAATCAAATAAACAAGAGGTTTTTAAAGGGAAAGCAGCCCCCTGAACACCACAACCTCAACACTCAATCTTTAACGTCCATGTGAAGAGCACGCAGGTTTGACTGCTCAGGCTGTGCAGGCTCACTGCTAGCTTTGCTGGGCAGTCCCAAACAGATGCAGGCTAAGGCAGCACTCAGAAACTGGGATGGTTTATTTGCTGTTGAACAAAGTATCACTTGTCCCTTCCATAAGTGTCACTTGTCCCTTCCACTCCATGTTTCACAAGGCTCTATACTGTTCTACCCCTGTCCCTGAAGGCCCATTAGGTCATTCCGACTAGAAAGACCTGTCAGCCAAGGCTCCTAAGGGCTGTTAGCTCACTAGTCACTGAACTGCAAAACTCTTCTTCTTGCCCAAGACACTCTAAGCCACTCCCAAGGATCCTACAAGTCTGTTTATATCCCTGTACCAAACTTCCCAAATCATTTATCACAATTACTTCATTCCCAACTTTGATATTCTAGTACAATGTCTTTATAAACCCATTTTTATATCCTATTTACTGTTAATATGAACATAGTATTTTAAAATACTGCATTTGCTCTGTATCACCCACATTCATATTACATTTTTAAGTGTCATTTTAAACTTTCTTAAAATATTTATTTTATTATTTTTAGTTGTGTGTGTATGCATCTCTCCACACTTCGTACTTTGAACTCTTATTGCCAGAGTTATACTTATCTACATCGTTGGTTCCCAACCTTGGGTCAAGGCCCCTTTGGGGATCAAGTGACCCTTTCTCAGGGGTCACATATCAGAGATCCTGCTATTCAGATATTTACATTATGATTCCTAAAAGTAGCACAACATGATGAACCGTATTAAAGGTCGCAGAATTAGGAAGGGTAAGAACCACTGAGCTACATACACGATGCTGCTTTTCTTAAAGGGGTGCTATTATTTAAAATATGGCTGGCTAGAGAGCTGCCTAATGGCAGCATCCTGCTCTTGTAGAGGACCCAAGTTCAGATCCCAGCACCCATGTCTGGCAGCTCACAATGCTGAAACTCCAGTTCTAGGTAATGTGATGCCCTCTTCTTGACTCCAAAAGCATCTGCACTTATTCATGTGCACATACCCACACAAAGACACACATATACACATACTTTAAAAAGAATCAAATTAAGTCTTTAAAAGCAACCTTTTCTTTAAAATGAGAAAACAATAGCAAAGGAATAAAAGTAATAAATGTTAATGATACAATCAACACAATTAGAAAATGTTCCAAAAAGCTTTTCGGGGGAAAAAAAAAAAATCTCTTTATAAACGTCTTTCATTTCCCAGGGAGAGGAAATTCTACCTCATTCAAATTTAAAATCTGAGAGCAAAGGCCACATTGTCACCTTAATATGACATATATTCTTGCAGTATTCTTTTTATATTCTTATGGTATTTCCTGGTACTTAGGAGACACACAGACATACTTTCAAAGTCAAAAAAACAGTATTGGGGCAGAGAGTTGACCCAGTGGTTAAAAGCGTTTGTTCTTACAAGGACCTGCCCTTGATTTCCAGCGCCCACACTGGGGACCACCACCTCTTCAGGCACCAGGTAAATATGTGGTACACAGAGATACATGCAGCCACATACTTATATACCAAAATAATAAATCTTTATAAAATGTAAAAAAAAAAAATTAAACAGTATTGTCTTCTGCCCTAGGTACATCCCAAGTAGCTATAATTAAAAACTAGAAGAAGCATTCCAATAAAAAAATTCTGACTGTAAAGGTCAAATTATGAATCTGACATTTTCAAACAGATTGAGAGTACATTAATTATATTCTCCTGAAACAGTAAACGTAGTACGAATTTTTTAGTGGTTAATTGCTAAAATCCTACCATTTAGAGAGGAAAATGATCTACTTCAGAAGGGAAGAGGGGAAAAAAAGCAGAAAACGGAAGGTAAATAATTACAAAGTACTCTAAATAAGTATACCACCACATTCCAAAGGCAACAGTGACTGCTCCTCTGCTTTCTGAGATGTGATCTTGTTTGATCACTTAAATATCATGTTCTACAATAAAATAACTAGTAAGACAATTTCCATGCGTGTTTTCTTTCAGGTCTACTGTTTTGTATATGACAGAACTGGCCACCATAGTATCACTTTATACCGTTGATTCAAATCAGTTTACTCGGGGTATTTGGAATCGCATAGCCTTTATTTTCAAATGCTATTTATACCATGTTAAAACAAAATATTTTTAAAGTCTGCATTTAGCATCATCTGAGATATACTTTCATTACCCAATACCCAAGTCTATAAACTAGCATGCTCTGATACAGAACACACTCATGAAGCACAGCAGGCTCACATGAGAGTCAGTTGACATGTGCATTGTTATCAACTGCCACCTTTTACCTACAGATTAAATGTGTGTTCCAGTTGTCACCTTGGCTGATGGCCTGCAGACCTGAAAATCCACCCTGGTTATCATTTTAGAGGGGTACTACTTCAAACATTCAAAATGCAAAAACAGGCTTCTTCTAAGTACAACAAAGTATGTTTTCGGTACCCCAATATATCTCAAGCATATGCTCTAAGTACATGACTGGTTTAAACATAAACAGTGCTGATGAAGCACGTCATCTTAAACAAAGTGACAGAGTGACTGTTCACTAAGAAGGACTAACTCACCATGCACTGGTCAAGGTCTTATTTATTGCTATTATCTTATCAGCTACTCACAGAAATAAGAGCCACCTACTTCTGCCCTATTACAAGCGACTTCCAGCTTGGCCCTTCTAATTCTGTCATGTTTACATTTTAAGATTAAGAGGATTATAGTAAGTATTTGTCTACTACCAAAATCCCTAATAAAGAGGATCTCTGCAATGTGAAAATACGGTCATAGCAGAGTATAATAACTTCCTCTTGGTCTCTGTGCCTTTTAATAAAATAACATGCTTCTAAGTTTACGCTTAAAACAGAATAATGAGCATATTAACAATTATGCCATACTACCTGGTCCTTTTCAGGCACTGTCACAATGCAGGAAGGTAAACGCACATGTGAAAACAGAACGCTTATAGCTGTTCTTCAGATCAACACTTAGCAAAGCCTCTAAGTGCCTTAAAGTGCTCCGGCTGTTCTCTCTGCGGATGCTCCTACCTTCCTTGGCTGTAGCTGCCTTTTGCCTTGACGGTGTCACCAGCTCCTTTACAAGCTGCAAGACTTGAATCATTGCTAGGTAACAAGCCACGGGCTCCAGCTGCTTCCACTAGAGCTCCAACAGGTTTCATCATCAGGAGCTTAACGCATTTCTGCTGTCTGAACAACCCAACTTCAGAGCCACGACTGCTTTGCCCAGCTACAGTGAAGCTCGGGAGCGGTTAACAGAAAAGAACGAGAGAACGAGATCTATCTTCCTGAGAGGAATTTCACAACAGGTGAGAAGGCCATCCTGGGGGCCCAAACTGTATTCCTGAGCCAAGCCCACCTCCTTCACACCAAACTGAGTAATCTGTAAACCACTAAGCACAGCAAAGAACACTCTCGCACAGAAACCACGACAAGAAAAACCAAGTATATGTTATAAATTCTCAAACGGTATCACAGATGCTATGTGCAAATTTTTAAGTAAAACCAAAATACCCTGTACTGTCAAAGCTTTAATACTTTCTTCCAATTTCTCAAAAATCTTATACTTGAATCAGAAAATGCAGATAAAAATAAAAATCTATCTTGCTAACTCCAACCTCCCAGATTTGCATAAAAGACACAGTGCTTCAAAAATATCCTATAAATTCTTCTCCCTCCCTCCTCTCTTGCCTCTCCCCCTCCCCTCCTCCTCACACACCTCTGAATTCTCAGTACATGCATATATGTGTAAGTTCACATAGCACACAGAAATCCCCCCAAGGAGTCTACAAATTCACTGGTCTCAACCACAGAGATATGGACCAGAGAATTCAAAACAAGCAAAATCACTGCTTCTGCCACATAATGGCTTCAACAGCGAAACTGCCCAATGAATATTTAATACCTGTGCTTCACATTCCATTCCGCACACAGCAGCCCTTCTCAAAGTAAGCTACAGGAACTAAGAAGAGAAGGAGGCGTCGGGTTAACACTGCTAACTGTTACAGTTATTAAAAGGATTCCCCCACCGGCAATCCATTCCCTTTTGCTGTATCACCGACTTTGCTATTTCTCCTTCTTTCCTATTTATTATGTTGATATTTTAAACATCATGAAATAATGGACTCCAGAGAGAACCAGAGGCAGCACCTCTGCTCTCAGAGAGACAGCTAATGACTTATTTGTCTTCCCAGTTTTCAGCTGAGGTACAGGGTGAATCCACAAAGTAAAAAATAAAATAAAGCCTTGCATTCTCTGCCACCATGGCTCCCCGGTAAAAACGTATAGCTTTAGGATTTAGGGCAAAGTTTTCAGCTCCTCTGAGAAAAAGCCTCAGCGTGTGCATATATATCCACTCAAAACACCGTCACCATCTGGTGTTAACTTTGGGAGAACAGCAGTGCAAACCTATGACAGCAGGAAAGACTGTAAGAAAGGACTGCACAAGGCAATACCGCAACTACTTGCTAGCTTCAGTGCACAAGTTCATATGAGCACGTTAAAGTCCAAGGGCTGCAGACATGCCCTGTGGGAGGCTGTTGCCTAGCTAAGGAAGTGGGAGTGAGCGGGAGGCTGACACATTCAAATAGGTCAAAGCACCTCAAACCAAAACTGTGGCCTTTTTAGTAAATCTCTTTGAAAACTGGATAGAAACAAACCAAACTTCATCCCTTCTATGCCTTACTCCATTTCCTCAGGCAGTTTTAAATAGGTAATAGGTATTAAGTACCAAGCACCTCTCTTCTGGAAAAGAAGTTGAATAGTAACCAACTATCTTTCTCCCTCTTCGAGATCAAACCGGGGGCCAAGATTTTATTAAGCAGAAACTTAACTCCTGAGCAGCATGCCCAGCCCTGAAACGCTTGCTCTCTTCCAATATTCACACCATCCTCTCAATAAATGTGATGTTTGATGAAAAGAAAAGAGAATTCATTTCTCCATAAAGTTCAGTTGCATTATCCCGCCCCACTGCATTAGTGTGACTCAAAATGACAACCATCACCACAACACACTTGCAGAGCATTTGAAAACTCTCCGTCAAATGATCCTAACACGTGGTAAAGACGAAGGGCCTGCTCTATAAGAATGCCATGGGAAACGCTATCAGTTTAAGGATAAGTAAGCACAGAAGACACAAAACACAAGGACAAACTGCTGCAAGATGCACTAAACCATTCCTGGATATAAGCCTAAAAGTATCAGGGTCACCACATAGCTACACACCTGTGTTCACTGTGGCACCAGGCAAAATAGCCAACCAAACTATGTAATCAGCCTATGAGCTGATGATTGAAAGAAGCCATTAAACACACACACACACACACACACACACACACACACACGGCCAAAAAGGAAAAATATCAAAATGGTCCCAATAATGTTTCCTCTAAATCAGTGGGTCTCAACTTGTAGGTCTAGACCCTTTGGGAGTCAAACAACTCTTTCACATGGGTTGCCTAAGACCATCAGGAAACACATATATTTACAATGTGATGTTATAAAGTAGCAACAAAATACTTTTATGGCCGGGCCCCTCCAGGCTCATAGGTAGTGGCACTATTAGGAGGTGTGGCCTTGTTGGAGGAAGGAGGAGGAAGGCTTTGGGGTTTCAGAGGCTCAAGGCAGGCCTAGTGGCTCACGGTCCCTTCCTGCTGCCCGCAGATGCTCAGATGTGGAACTGTCCGCTCCCTTTCTAGCACCATGTCTCCCTGCATCCTACCATGCTTCTCGCCACGATAACGGACTGAACCTATGAATGGGTAAGCCAGCCCCCATTAAATTGTATACTTTATAAGAGCTGCCATGGTCTCTGTATCTTCACAGCAACAAGGCCCAAACTAAGACAATAAGGAACTGTATTAAAGGGTCACAGCATTAGAAAGGCATAGAACCAGAGCTGTGAAGGGTAGCATTATAAAGAAATACTTATTCTTTTTGCTATATTTTACAATAAATATAATCAACTTTTTCACTGTTATTTTTTAAAAGTAAGAAATACCTTTGGTTTTTAAATTTTCATCTTTGTTTTAGGAAATATATACGCACAGTCTCACCCAGCACTAGACTCTGCATGCTGCAATACTCCCCTCCCACTGCTGCAATAGCGACACTACTGTCAGAGGGTAACTAACAGCACCATTTGCTTCTTTGTTTGTTTACTTGTTTGTTTTGGAGTTGGGTGGGGCCTGTTACACAGGAATAAATTTCATGTCTGGTACTATAACCCTGGTGACATGGCTGAGTGGCCATAGACCCCAAGATAAAACTTGCTGTTGTTAGTTTGTTAAATGGTCAAGCTGTCAAATTGCCTCCTAAATACTTGTCTATACCCATAGATGTGGGCTGCACTGAACCTTGGTAGAGAAGCTTCTTTCTGTAGTGGGCAGCTGTCAGTGGAGAGACAGGTAACCGGTCAAAGTGCTAGGAATAAGCAAATGAGTGCTTACCCCTAAATGGAGCATTTATGTTATGCTCCCCAACTCAAGGCCCAGGTAACATCATAGAAGAGGAAGAAGAAAGAACTGAAAAGGTGGAGGACAGGGAGGAGTGCTCTAAAATGCTGCCTTCTGGGCATGACATGGCTATCACACTCATGAACTCACAGTAGCTATGGTTTATCTTTGTAAGACCTGTACAAGAGCAAGTCTGCCAAAATCCCAGTACAGATGGATAGATGGTCTCTGGACATCATGCCTCACTGAAAGCTAATTAATGGCAGTTGCTAGCTGCTGGGGGAAGGGGAGCATTCTTTTTGGAGGATGTTTCTGTGTGTGACCTCACACCCACACACATAAGGAAAGAGGCACTAACTGGACTACATGATTAAAAAAGAAGATGAGCCAGGTGTGGTGGTGCACGTCTTTAATCCCAGCACTTGGGAGGCAGAGGCAGGTGGATCACTGTGTGTTCAAGACCAGCCTGGTCTACAAAGCAAGTCCAGGACACACAGAGAAACCCTGTCTCGAAAAACAAAACAAAACAAAACAAAAGTTGATGATGATGAAGTTGGGAAGAAATATGTTTGGGGTGAAGACATGGTAGGAGCTGGGAGAGATGGGTAGTATAATTCTCTCTATATGTTAAAAATCTGGAGCTTGAAAACAGAAAACATATTATAGTTGCTTTTGCAATAGGCTACATGCAGAAGCTGTGAGCTGCTGGCCAGATATTCTAATCCTGCTTCCTACGTTTGCAGTTTGGTTATGTATTCTCATCTCCCAAACCAATAACTTTTGGTAACCCCCAAATTATTAGCTTACTTCTCCCCATCATTATCCAAACATCAAGAATGAGACAGCAAAGGAGCTGCAGTGACTGCAAACAGAATCACTCTCTACTCTGCCCGACTTCATCCGTCTACTTTTTCTAGATGAAAATACTAGGCAAAAACATTTCAAGTGGAAGGATGGATATCAGAAAGTGATTAATAGTTAATGGTAGAAAAATAGCTATACAAAGTAAAGAATTATTTTCCTAACACTTTTCATGCATCAAAAGAAAATCAAACCAGAGAAAGGACAAGACTGACACTGGTCTCTTATGTATTTTTCTTCTCATTCATTTAGTAAAGTCATTTACAAGTTTTGACTGGGGCATGTTGTTTGGCCCTAAGCATGAAGAAGTCCAAGAAAATCAGTGTCCTTCTAAAGAGAAACAATAATTCTGTATGCCCAGCAAACAGTATTGTAAAAAAGTTAAACCAACAGCACAGAATCTTAAGGAATTATAAACTAACTTCATAGATCCTTCTACTCTTCTTTTTATCAATATGTACCTTTAAGAGATTTTATCTATTAATAAAAATAATGCCATAATCCAGTGCAGAAAAATAAAAACAAAAACAAAAAACAACCACTCATGCCTGCCATATAGAATTAACATTACTTAACAACTGACCCAGGTACTGGTTGCTATTGATCTTCCAAAACTGTGGCAGTGCACACGTACTCCTTGTAAACTGTGGTAGTGCACACGTACTCCTTGTAAACTGTGGCAGTGCACACGTACTCCTTGTAAACTGTGGCAGTGCAC